>VWZT01012681.1:11304-75261 GCA_013397055.1 Pachycephala philippinensis | reverse complement strand
AGGGAGCGGGGAGGGACCGTGGCCGGGCAGGGATGCCCGCCGGCTGTGGGTAGGGCTGCGGAGCCCTCCCGGAGGGGCAGGAGGGCAGAGGCGGGAGGTGAGGTCACTTCGGGGAATCGTGGGGCACGGCTCTGGGCCGTGTCTTGTGTAGGCTCCCCGCGGAGAAGTCGGGGAATCTCTTGCTGGAGTCTATAGCCCACGTCCTTCCCCGTCCATGCCCTGTGGCTGGCACTTGCCGGGATTCAGCCCGGGGCCGGTGCCGCCGGTCTGCGGGGAGAAGTTGGTTGACCTGGGAACCACAGGTAGCACCAGTCAGTGGGATGTGTTGAGAAGCTCTGGGTTGGATCATGCCCGTGGCTTCAGGGAGAAACTTCGGTGCTCTGATAAAGTCTGTGAGTAACCATATGTTCCAATGATGATGCCAATGCCCGGGCTTGGCTTGTGCTTAGCTCGTGTCTGTTTGTCCACATTTCAGGCAACGATGAGAACTCTTCTTCCTTCTATAAACTGCCTTCACGGCTTTAGGAGGACAGGTGTCTGTAGTTAGGACCTCGCTATTCATCTACAATGTGACCATGACTGAAATGATAGCTGGTGTCAAGTAGGAGAGGCTTTCAGCTGGGCCAGAGATGTTGGAGTGAGTTTACAGAGGAGTACACCATCCACGTGGAGCAAAGCTTGTCCTCTGGATTATTATTTTTATTATGTTTTCTAAACTTCCACGTTGTATAATGAGCTATACTGTAAGTGGCCATCCAAGGCAGTGATGACACTAGCACAGATAACTTTATTGCAGCTTTTTTGGTTGTAAGTTGAGGTTGTCTCTGGTTTAAAAATCTGTTATTGTAGTAACTCTTTCAGCATAACTAAGTGCTAAATTAAATGAAGTTATTAAAGAAGCATTTAGTAAAGTGGCATGGGGCTTTTTGTGCTGCTTGGCAGAGAGATTGGTTGTTGCTATTCCATAAAATTGTTAGCATATTGTGTTCAGAGTTTGGCTTTGGCAGGGAAAGATAAGCTAGCCATTAGTTCTTGGAGTCGTGTTACCTAAGGCTGTTCTCTCATTCTGCAGCTATGGCAAAGTAAAACATCTAAGGAGCAAAACAAGGTGTCCCAGGTGGTCTTCTAATTGTTGAAGCAATTAAAGTACAACAACCTGATAACACTAATAAGGTTGTTTATATGAATAGATTGCTTATTATTATATGCATTCATTCAGGTTTTTCTTAATATTAAAGTACTGACTGCGTTTCTCTTTCCAGATTTCATAAGGAGAAATTGATGCAGGTTGGACATTGACCTTTTCTTCTGAAAGGTCGATTTATCTTGGAGAAGATAAGTTAGAAGTTTCACTTCTCCAGTATAGCTCTGATACCTGTTTAAGAGCTAAACTAGGTTTGACAATATCTGGACGTACTTTGATAAGCATATTGGAAAGGTAGAAAAAATAGCAGCTACGCAATGTCGGGTGGCTTCTTGAACACAAATTATAGTAGGCTAATGCTTTTAGAGTTTATTGTAGAGTTCAAAGTAGTTAACAGATGAAAAGAAATCATGGTACTTGTCCATTGTAATAAAAGTGTGATAACTTACAGTACCATTTGACTTTATATTTGTGGACTAAGTTAACTAGTATAGTTCAATTATAAAAAGGCAAAGTACCAATTGTGTGAGTAACAAAGTAGGTCTTGCAATACATAGTTTAACCATGTAGTGCACTGTTCTTATTTTGATGTCCCCAGTTTGAAAAAAAAGAATTCATTAGAAGATCCAGGTGTTGACAAAAATGGAAGAATTTTCTGCATGTTCTTGCAGTATTCCGTCGTTACAAGAGAGAGCACTGAAGCCTGCACTTAGACTAATTAAAAAAGCCTCTCTAACTGGAGTACTTGAAGCCAGCATTGCTGTTGCATTACTGTGCTGTGAACTGACTCCACTGCTGTGCAGTATTAGTGTGTTAAAGTATTTTATAAATTGTGGTTTGGTACAGATATAGCTTAGTTTAATTTTAGAGCATGCTTTCCAAGGAAACATTGATTTTGCTGTTTTATGTATACTGGGAGCTAGCTGTTCCAGTTCTGAAAAAGTTGTGAGAAAAAGAAATGGAGAAGTTAGTTTGCTTGCTCTTCTTACTCTGGATTAATTTTTCTCTTCATAATTTCCTAGATCAGTTCTAGTTTTTGAGGAGGATTCATTTCTGAAACTTCATTGATCTAGGTAAACTGTGCTGAGTTTTCAAAGATGTTCTTAGAATTGAGAGCTTAGTTAAATAAAAAGGCTGCAGCTTTTTATTGTTCCATGAAGATTTGACACTGAATGTAACTATTGCATTTGTCTGGGACATTTTTCCCCTGAAAAAGCATTTTCCATTTTGCATAGATGGTAAAATTATTTTTGCAAGCAGTGGCTAGCCTTATGAACTGGTCACCAAAATAGTTTCCTACTCTTTATCTTCTCAGTCCAAAAAAACTTTCTTGTATCATCCTATTTGTACAGTTCACTAATATTTGAGCAAAATGTTCAGAGTTATCTTTTTGCCTCTTTATATTATAATGAAATGTTATGCTGTTTGCTTCGTGATATGGTGTTACCTGTAAGGGCTGCACCTTTATGGATTTCTGCCTCTGTGTGATCAATAAGAAAATTTGAAATTTTTAATGAAATTATTCTAGATTAAAATGTGTGGGGGTTTTATTTCTGTAAGCACTGTTAATAACAAGTTTTCTCTTCTGACTTTGAAGTTGGCAGTCATGTGGGCCGTGAAAAACCTGTAATCACACATTGGCTCTTTGATAATTGTTTGCCCAGGTTTGAAGTCAGATAACATTAACAAGGCAAGCATAACAGCAGGAAAAAGATTTGGTTAAAGTAACTTTCCTTAAATTAGTTTTACTTCATTGCCATATCTGCTCTACAGAATTGTGGCAGCCTATTTAGTGCCTCAGGAAAAGTAGGATCTACGTAAGGTGAATTTTCCCCTTAATTGCTTTATTGACATATCCTCACCTCTTTATTCTCACAGATAGTTGAGGAAAATCCATTTTGCAGGCCTCCTTTATGCTTTGTAAAGGAGCAGAAGCCTACACTTTGGTTTCTAGTGGCTCTTGTACATCAAGCTTGGTTATATAAGGGTATCTGTTTTGTAAAGTACGGGAGTGATTTATCATGCATAAAACAGATTAGATGATTTCATAATCTCATCTATGTGAAATCTGTGGAGGGGAAAAAAAGCCCAAAATTTTTTTTTTCTCCTTTTGCACATAACATTTTAATAGTTAGAAGTTCTTCTAATCCCATGCAAGATATAAGAAGTGTGAGCATTTCTATTTTAAATACATTCTAGGCCATCATAGATGTCAATGAGTTTCCTGTCTGGCTGAAGAGTAGAAGAACTGAACAGTGTTCAGTTCCATTGCCTTAGTGTGGTCTGAAGCCTTCAGACATGTCTGTTGTTGTTTAAGGAGCTATGCCTAGGAGAGTTAGTTTAGATTTATTGGAATTTATCATGCAAGTGTTCATAGAATCACACTTTCAGTGTTTCCACCTTTCAACCAGGCACTGCCAGGCTCTCAGCAAGAGTGTTGCTGTAGCCTGGTTTACGACGTTAGTTGGAGCTGTCCTCTCTGCTACACGCACAGCCCTGCCTTCCCTTGCTGTGCTGGCAGTAGAACTTCTGCACTTGTAGCGTGCTGCCTTTCATAGAGGTGGTCCCAACCTAGTGCAGTAGCAGTACAGCTTGCTGTCCTGGCACAGGAAGAGGCATGAGACCTGGAAAAGACATACTCAGTTTCATGATAGATTTACAGCATTACAGTATAGATCCCCACACCTGGTTTTCCGAGTATTTATTTGTTGAATTTATTTGTGAAATTGCAAACTTCTTGGGCACAGGAGAACCTAAACTCCTTTTCCTCATGCCTCTAAGGAAACTAGATGGAGTGTTTTCACACTTTGTGAAGAAATATGAAAATAAGATGACAGTGTGTGATTGTAGGGTTTTTTTAGGCAATTCGACTCATGAGCATTTGGTAGGAGAATACTTGATATGCAACTCTGCTAATATACCACATGTTTGTAATTTGGAAAATCTTGTTGCTCGTTCTGCAGAAAGTTCTATATGCTGAAAGTGCAAACCAATTTCAGGGATGAAATTGTTAATCTTGCTAACATTGATTCAGCATTGCATTTAGAGGTGGGCTTAAGTTCCAAAAAGTGCTGCAGTCTTACTTTGAGTTTGTGAGTATGTTACAGAGTATTTTAGTGATGAGAAATATTTGCTATGGAACTGTTTTACACTAGTATTTCTTTCAACTACCATCTTTTTCTCTTTAAAAGATTTTTCTGCAGTTAATATTCTATTTCTATATTAAAAATAAATATTTATTTATTTTTTCAATAGCTCACAGGAGTCCTAGATGATTGTTTATGTGACATAGAAAGCATCGATGACTTCAATACTTTCAAGATCTTTCCAAAAATACAGAAACTGCAAGAACGTGATTACTTCAGATATTACAAGGTACACTTAGAATGGTGTTTTCCTGAATAATTTAAATAAAATGCAGAAAATATAGGAAGGATTGCATATTAAGTCAACTTTCCAGTGTTAAGCTGTCTATTAGAAGCCCACAGCTCTTTAATTTGGTTGAAGCAGGTTTTCAGTCCCTGACAGTTATGTTGGTAATAAGTCTTGTTTGCTATGTTAATCCTGGAGTCAGTGACAGAAAATCATGATTGCTTTCATTCAATTGATAAGCGGTAATTTTAAAGATAGTGCCTTTGTACTGCTGCATCTAGAAAAGGATCATATATTAGCAATTTTCTGACAGCATGCAGTGCTTATCTTCTAAGAAATGTGTGTAATTTGAAATGGAGATATTGCAATGATTTACTGTTCCTATAAGTTGCTGTCTTATTTCTGATTTTAGTCTTTTCTATCTAGACAACTGTTATTCCTTTGAAAAATAGGTAAAACAGTTCCTTTTTCAAGTAGTATGTAATATCACTTTTTATTACTTGAAGCATTTTTTTCTCTGTATTACTATCTGGTGTGCAAATGAAGATTTGAAGCCTGATACTCCTGTTTTCAGATATGCTTAACTTAAAAGTGAAGTTGCATTGTGACTGAGCTAATCAGATGGCTACCTGCCGCTGGAAAAAGGAGGTTACACTCCTCTAGGGCAGCATCCTTCCCCTTTGCTACTTTCAGCTCTCAGTTAGGCCAATGCATCTCTTTAACCTGGTGGATATTTAGTTTGGGTGTTTTGGTTTGTCATTTGGTAGGGGATTTTGTTGGTAGGGTTTTGTTGATTTTGGTGGGGCGGGGGGTTTGTTGGTTTTGAGTTTTTTTCTCCTCAGGATGTAGAAAGTCAACCTGGAATCGGACAAATATTAAACTCACAGAAGATGGGGTTATGAGTGTGCAGAAGGAGAAAAAAGCACTAGACTCTTCCTTTCTAGTCTGAACAAGCAGTAATGTGTAATAGCACCCTGAATCTCCTGCTACATGATATAGTTCTAAATAAGCTTTTCAGGAGAAACAGGATATGTGCAACTTCAGTACTAATACATCACATAGTAGTGGTAACGAGATTCTCCAGAGGGAACAGAAAAATACAAAACAAAGTATGTGACGATGAGGAGCAACAGGTATATGAGACTTCATACAACAGTAATTTCATCCTGCAAATTTAAAGCTAACGTTCATTTCAACAGCAGTTCTGCAGATCATCCTCTAAAGGGGTATTGCAATCCTGCCTCATCTTTTATACTGATCTTCCTAATAGATGGGCAGTTCCAAGGGCCTGTGTGCAGGGCACCCAGCACCACACTTCACTTAGTACTTCCAGTGGTGGCAGGGAAGAATTTGTGTTGAACAAGCAAACTGAATAAGTCAGTCAGAATGTTTTTCACCCTTTCCTGTTTGAATAAGCAACAGCTTTTTTGATATCCCTGTGCAGAATGATGGAAGTGGTTTTAAGCACATAAATGGATGTGGGTATTGGGAAGGTAGGTGTTGTGGTTTAGGAATGGTACTCCCCGAATCAGTGCCCCACCGAACCATGCACCACTCACTCTCATTCCCCTGTTTTCCTCTCCCTCTCCACACTACATTAGGAGAGAGAATTGGAGGCACAAAAGGTAAAGATCATGGGTTCAGATAAGAACAATTTTCTGAAAACAGCAATGAGCTAAGAAAAGGAACAGTAACAGCAACAGTACTAATGACAGAGGGCATAAGAAAAGAAATTATTCACATGGAGGGGAAAAAAGTAATAGACAATATCAGGTGACTCCCTGTGCCATGTTTTCTCAACTGGAAGGAACTCCTTCTCCCTGGAAGAGAGTCCCTTTCCCCTGCCCCTGGCAATGATGTGAGGTGTTATACAATAACCTCCAGGTCCTAGCCATGCCCTCTCCCAGTTACTGCAAGTATTAACCCTAACCTGGCCAGAACCAGGACATTATTCAATGATCAGCTAGGTCAGCTACAGTATAGGGGAAAATAAACTTGTTCTTGGAGTGAAAACACTCCTACTCTGAAGTAATTGAATTTGTAATAGGAACTTGGATTGTGAACTTTTGTAACTTCTGTCACAGTATTCCTATTGTGTTGCTAGTTCAAAAGCCATAAAAGAACTCAAACCGTAATGCATAATACTGAATGGATGAGGTAGTTTTTATTCAAAGGCCAGAGAAAACTTCATAAAGTCTTGCAGAAATTGTGCTAGGTGGTTTCTAAATAGTAGAACAGTTCTCAATGAAAGAAATAAAATATTTTGTCTCTTTAGTTTTATACATCAAAACACACAAACTGTGGAAACCTCATGATCGAAAATCTGTCTTTTAATTTGTGAAAGGACTGAATGATACTCTAAGTGATAATAATGAAATCCAATACCTCATACCCTGAAGAAGATAGGATGTTCTATGTAGACAGTACATGATTGGTATTGATTAAAGTACAGGTGCTATACAACCTCAGTTTGTGTGTGTAGTGGTTTTTGGTGCTCTTCAGTCATTCTGGGACTAGTATATCTTGACTTGCATGTGTTCTTTCTGAATTAATCTGTAGTTTAGGCAGCAGTGTTTTATTTACAGCATTTCTCTGTAAAAGCAGTGGCTGTCTAGTTACTTACATCTTCCTCAGTGTGTAAGCATTTTTTTATTGTGAGAGTTGACTTTGAAGAAGGTTGTAATTTAACTATGTTAGCTGGTCTTTTTTTGGTAGAAATTGGTGGGAGGTGATAGTTTTATATAATAGGTCTTATTGTGAAGGTGATGTGGAATGTAAAACTATTTTGTGCTTTATTTAAAAAAATATGAGTGAACAAGTCCAAAAATTAATTTAACTTTTTTTTTTCTAGGAATGGTATTTGTGTATTGAATAGAGGAAATGGGGGGGAAGCAACCTAAAATCTCTGCTTTTATTGTATCTGTGCTAGCAAGGTTTGAGCTGTAACGAGAAGATATTTGTCATCATTTCTAAGAATTCATACCATCTGCTAAATGTCTCGTTGGGGTTTTTTTGACTGAGGAATCTCTTTAACATTTTAAAATAATAATCTGGTTTTAGTCTGATTTAGAAATCCAAAATCATCCAAGCACTTACTGAAATTAGTAAATTTTACTAGTGAGAGATTTAATTTTTGCTTTAATATACTATGTGTTTGTGTTCATTCACTGGAGACCATTATCATTAACAGTTTTACTGCACAAAGCTTCAGCTTATGTAGAGAGAGTAATTAAAAGAAACCAAATGACAGACCAAACCCCGCCCCCCAAAACCCCCTAAACTTAAAGTACTTAATATAACACTTTTTCCTTGTATCCTCTCCTTTAATTTAAAGGATTTCCTGATACTGAAGAGTTTTCTTCTACTGTTGCCTTATATAAGTGTTGATTGTAACTTTCTGGTTTTGTATGTTTAGGTCAACCTGAAGAGACCATGCCCATTTTGGGCTGATGATGGCCATTGTTCTATCAAAGATTGTCATGTAGAGCCTTGTCCTGAGGTATGGATCAAATAATATATTTATTGTGAGATATAATAATATCAAATAATATAAAAAGGTTTTTTCGCTAAAAATTTGCCATTTTGCAACGGCTAGTACTATAGTAACAATATTTACTAATGAGAACTTAAATTTAAATAGAAGTGACAAAATTCTTTTCCATTCCAAAAGTAGAAACACAACCAAAATATTTTAAGGTTTTAGTCATTTTATGAACAAAGAAGATAGCTTCAAGAATAAGTATCTTCTAAGCTCTAGCACCATTTTGGATATAACATGTTGAGAAGGTAAAGGAGCAAGTTAACTTTTCAAAAAACAAGTTTGCTTTGACCTCTGTAGGAATGATACATAATTTGTAGATTTTTATCAAGCATAAACATTTCTATGAACAGTGTAAAAGCTGTGATTTTTTTTGTGTGTTTTTAGAGCAAAATACCTGTCGGAATTAAGGCTGGGAGCTCTAATAAAGTAAGTACTCCTTTATTTTCTAAGTTCTTTCTGTTTTTTTTTTAAAAGCTTAATTTTATAACAGCTGTGTGACTTCTTAGTACAAACCTTCAGTGTTTGCATACTGATGAAATAGCTAAGATACCTGATTGATTGCTGTATGTGGCTTTACCTTTATGTATAGTAGTGTTTCTGACATAGCTGGTACTGTCGTGTCATTTTGAGTCTGTCATTGCTGGAGAGCTGATGCAGACTGAATCAATGAATGACAAGGGAGAGCAGTGCATGGCCACAGAATACCTGATGCAAAATTGTTGCTTTGTTTCTGAGTACAGGCCACCTTCTAAAAAGCTGTAGGCTAAGATGCACAGAGGCAGCAGCCGTGCAGTCTTTTTCAAGAATCTAAATAATCACAACATCTAATATTAAGAGAACCCAAATGATTTCATGTGGTTCTGCTATGTCTTAGTTTCAAGAGGTCATTAGTCCAGAGATTTTTTGGTCATTAGTCTAAAGATAGTTTAGGCCAAAGTGGCCAGTGCAAACTGAAGCAATCAGTCTGTGCTGTTGGCTTTTGCTTGCTTCTCTCCAAGCCATCCTTCCTAGATCACCAAGTGATCTTAGCAAAGCCAAAAAAAGTAAAGAGGCTATATATGCCTAGGAAAAGAGATCAGAGCAGAAAGACTAATAACCATCCACCCATGCATCCCAAACACAGTCCCTAAGACTGAGGATTTTAGCAGTTGATGGGATAATGGTGCCCAAGTGAGAGATCTTTCTACTAAGTGCCTCGACTGTGTTGTAGACACTTACCTCTTGATTAACTATCATATCTCCATGCCCCTCCCAGTGCTTTCTACCTCACTGGGCACAGACTGAGCGTAGTTCACCATATCATAAAGGACTTTAAAAAAGTACTGTTAGCATTAGGTTTAGACTTCATGTCAAGAAACATTATCAGAGACAGCTGAAATGAATACTTCATTGTGAACTGATGACTTGTGTCCTGCTGTCATGAACAGTACAGGCAAGTCTGTCCAACCTTTAACTCAAGAGGAAGTCTTGTTTCCTTATACATACATTGTTAACTCACTCTGATGTAAAGATTGCCTCTTCATTTAAAGGTTACTGGTAATCAGAGAAGAAAAATCTTTCTCACTGACATGACTTAAATGTCAGTCATTCGCCATTCCAGCACAAGCAGCAGTAGTTGTTCTGAAAAGCTGACACTATCTCTGGGTAGCAGATCTTGTGTTTTAGCTGATTAATCTGTTGCCAGTTCTCTTTTTCATTGACTCTTTTATCTTCCAAGCTTGGTTGTAGAGAAAATGACTCCTGGAATAGCATAATGCCTCCTTAAGAGAGGGACTGTAAGACTTTAGACTGTTTAAGAAAGGATTCTTGTAGTAGGCATTTGAGCTTCCTGATTGATTAATCTTGAGAGCCATAAATAAGTTGTTAAATAGTAACCAAAGAGTATGCTGTTCTTTAGATACCTCACATAAGCATATCAAATTGGATTTAGGAAGTGAAAAAGCAGATGCCTTTTGCTTTCACCACAATAAAGAAAGTGGGATATCTTCTTTGGGAAGCTGCCATTCGCCGTATGTTCACTGCAGTGGTTTCCTTTGAGTTGCCTTGTAGGTTGTTGAAACCAGCTACAGTACTGAAAGTTAGGCAATTCTGCACCTTTAATCTGCAGGAGAAGACACTAATGTGTGCTGCTTTTCTGTAAGAGAAGCAAATATTTCTGGGGAAAAATTGTCGTCAGAACAGATATAAATCTTACCTATGCCATTTTCTTACTTCTTATGGTTCAGTTAAAAGGTCTTTCTTGAAGTCAATTAAAAAATGACAATCTCATTTAATATCCTTTAAAGGAAATATCAAATTTGTTTTAGTATGAATGTTTGGTTTCAAGGACTGTACAAGTACTGTGCTATTAGCCTGTGCTAATTGCCCATTTGGGGAAGTCTTGCACCTTATGGCTTATCTGTAAAGTACTGGGTTAAAAGGAAAAAAGGTGGTTTTTTTCCCGAGGACATACATGTCCAGTTTCTCTCTTTCATCCTGATAGTGTCTGTCTTGGAAAGCTGAAAATAACCAAAGGCATCTTTTTAACAGTGAGAGTTATAATCTCTTGAATAGATATATTCACGGTAGAATCCTGCAGAGGAGTTTTCTGTGGCTTCTTTCCAGTTTCCCATTGCCTTTCTCTCCTCGTGTAGAGGAGCTTGTAAACTTCTAGCTTTATTTAGGCTTTTGTGGGTTTTTTTTTTCGTTTGTTTGAATGATGAAGAGAACAGTTCTTTTGAAAGCTCATCTAGCTGCAAAGACCAAGTTTACACTTGTACAGCTTCCCCATAGGAGTGCAGTTAGCAATAGAGGATGTCTTTTTAATTCTTGACACCACCATAAGCCTTTTGAAAGAGTGCTGTAGAGGCAAACAGTGATTTCCTTTCCTATAGTTCTGTTTCATTTGAGTGGTGAATGCATATTTTGGGGCTAGACATTAAAGCTGTATTAATCTTTGAAGCAAGGGACAGGATGCAGTAACTCAAGGTTACAACATTTAACTTTGTAATTTACTTCCTGCCCTTTTCTTTTCTGTTTTTTTTTTTCCAGTAACTGGTCTTAGGAGATCCTGGTTGGCAAGAACAGATATTTTGTCCTGATCTTGTCAGGGGTCACAGAGCACTGATCCGATAACTGTTCCTGTTGAGGAACACTAAGGAATAGGGAAGGCTGGAAACGCCTTTTGAGACTTGAATGTTCATTTTATTGGAAATTTAGGATTATAATCTTGGCAGTAACCTTTTTTCACTTCAGGGTAGGGATTGGTTTGCAACTCTAGACATGCAGAATATTTACCTCAGCATCTCAGTATGTTATTTCATCAGCAGTATCTGTTTCAGTCTAGGTTAAAGCCATTCCTTGTTCCCATTTTTCCGTTTAACTTCCATACAATGCTAAAGAATGAGGTCCCATGCCTGTCAAATCCAACAAAATTGAGTGAGAAGTTCCTTCTAGAGTGAATATTTACAGGCAGGGCCCCTAACGAGATTTAAATTATTTGGTTTTTTCAATCTCCTTCACTTCCTTGGTCTTCAGTAGGTTCTGCTGTTTTTCTGTGTGTTGGTTCAGGCAAGTGCGTTTTTAAAAAGCAAATAATTTTGCTTACTCATCTGAATAGTTATAATTAAATACTATCTTTTTTTGAGAAGTATTGAGATACATATTGTGGCGGTGCTTTGTCTCTGGCATCTTGACCACAAGACTGTCCTCAGAAATTAATCATTCTTTCTTTTAAAATTTATCATTTATTTATCTTATTAATTGACCTAAGGCTTAGTCTCGAAAAAACACACATACCCTCCCCTCCAATCCAAAAACCCCAAAGAGGAGGAAATTGAGTTTATCTTTTAAGAGAGCACTGTTACTACCTTTTATGTTCCAAAACTTAGAAGAACTTTTTGAGCTGTAAGCTGACAGACTTAAATTCCCTGCTGACATAGCCATATTGTTATAGAATAGTGGAACTTAATCTTTAATTCTTCAAATGTTTTCCTTAGAAATGTTCCAGAAGTAAGTATTTTAGTGGATTAATTTTTAAAAAATACCTTAGAATAAAGGTTCAGCTTATATATTTCAATTCTGTCTTCAAAATAAGCAGAATTTGAGTTCAGCTGGAAAAGCTTGTCTTCCAGACTTGTGCATATCTGAAGCAAGCCAGTGAATTGGATTAAATGAAACATGAGGGGGAAATGGCCAAAACGAATAAATATGCCTACTGAAATAACCAATGAAACTTGGGGTATGATTATACTTGTGAAAACAAAGTGTGTTTATAGGTATGATGCTGCTCATGTTTCAAGGTCCTTTTATGAGACTGTAAATAAGTATCTGAAACACTCAATGGTGTTTCATAACAAAAGGATGTTTCATAACAAAAGAACTCCATTTAATTTAAACAAAAGGCAAAACAAAATTTTGACATCTTTAACTGAATTCCCTGTAGTAGTTAAATTCACAGAATGAAATCAGCCTGATGAACTTAAGTGGAAAAAAAAATAAAAGTAAGAAATGTTCCAGAATCATATACTGCTTCTAGAATAAGCAGGTTTTCCTTAGTACTAGGGTATTCACTGCTAAACTTAAAAATACCTTTCATAACATCTGTTCTTAGAGGATTTAAGTAATTCATTTGCATATTAAATATGACTTTTCTTACAGTATTCAAAAGCAGCAAATAATTCCAAAGAATTGGAAGACTGTGAGCAAGCTAACAAGCTGGGAGCAGTTAACAGTACCTTAAGGTATGCTGTTATTTACATCAACAGTACAAAAATAGTAAGAAAGGAACATTTTATTTTGTCTGTCTGGTTTTGGCAATGTGCTGGTTTTTGTTCTTCATTCTTTCCATAACCCATTAGAAAGTAAATGTGAAATGATGCAAGAACATCTGAAGGCAAAGGTGTTAAATAAGTAGATCTTTTTTTTTTGTTTAAAGTACACTTTATTTACATATTATTTAAAAGAGGTGTCTTACATCATCAGGAGTCAGAAGAAACTTGCAAATAAAACCACCTTTTCTCTGCTCTTTGTTCTTGACGACCGTGCTGGATTAAGGGGTTTTGTCCTGCTTTGTCCCACTGTTGTACTGATGTGCCTGTTTGTGATCATTCAGTGAACCAGATCAGGGAGTTGAGTTACTTTTGTTGTTGGCAAAGTTATTTTTAGCTTGGATCAATTCTCTGATCCTGCTTATTGCATGGCACTGTCAAGGTTGGGTGGGAGGAATTCTGCGGGATGGTGTTGTCCCTGGGTACAAAGGTGTGTGGAACAGCATCTAGAAAACATAGCACTCTACTGGATTCCCCACTTTTGAAAAATAGAAACAGAAAAATCAATTCTTTACTGTTGATGGAGGGATGTGGTGTCTTTGCCCACAAATTTCAGCAGTTCTACCTGGTAAAGATGTTGAAACTCTTTCTTGTGCCACAATAAACTGACTGTTTCTGCCTGGTGTGTGGTTTAGGGGAAATAAGAAACTGTGAGTTCTGTTCCATTTCTGTAAGGCAAAAGAACGTGAGGTTGTAAACGGAGAGCTAGAGATAATGCCTTTATGAGAGTAGGATAGATGATTAAAGTTTGGAGAGCACAGGTAATGGATCCTGCACGTGGAGGAAGCGTTGGTGCTTTGCAGGAAAACCTCCATGTTCTTGACCTAGCAGTGCATCATCCTCTTGGTTTTGGGTTATTTTCCTTTATAAGTTGTATTTCTTGTGGTTATCAAATCTTGTCTATTGGTAATTACGAGAGAATTTCCTCCCCTAATGCCAGGTATAAAGTCTCCTACTGTGATTCGGCAGAAGATTAGAAATGTATCTTGTTGTAGAATTGCCTCTGTTTGTAGAATTGAGCTGGTACTAATTTGATCAAACGGAATAGGTTGTTTTTGTTGTTTCAAGGCGCCTCACTGCACCCTGGAGCAGAGTTCCCAATCTTAACTTTGCTTACATTTCGCTGTCAGCAGTGTGGTACCAGTAGTTCTGTGCTGCACACAGTCATAGAATAAAGGTTTTGGCACTGTTTGTGTTTCAAAGTGTGGGAACTTCAAAGTACTTGTCTCTCTAGTACAGTGCACCTTTGAAAAATGCTAGAGTGAGTGGAATACCATTATTATTAAAATGGCTTAGGATAAATCATATTCCCAGAGTCCTTTAGCTTAAAGAGGGATTTAGACATTTAGTCTCCCGGTAAAAAGTAAGGCACTAACTCTTGTAGGTTTCATTGAAAGTGCAGGTTATGAAAACAGGGTGAGTCCTCCCTCCCCCACCCTCAAAGTGACAGCTGCTAAAATAGTACTTTGAAATGTGTTAAAAATGTAATCTATGAACATATTTTACCAAGCTCTTACTAAAGGAAGAGAAGCCACTGCACAGTTCGTTCAAATAATGGTGAAATCTTTGTCTCAACATTAAGGTGACTTTTGAAGGTATTGCAGTTGATGCCTACTTGAATCTCTGTGCAATTAACAAGGGGTAACTCCATATATTCTCAAGTTTCAGATATACTAACTCAGAATTCACTTCCAAGCTATATGTGGGTTTTATTTCTTTCAGAAGCTCTTGTTGACGTTGTTTATTGAGGAAAGCTGTAAGCCCCTCAGCAACAGTTTATTTAAAAGTTTAAAATCAAATGTATTTTTTTTCCCCTTAGTAACCAAAGTAAGGAAGCTTTCATTGACTGGGCAAGATACGATGATTCACAGGATCATTTTTGTGAACTTGATGGTAAAATGTTTTAACCTTTTTCAGAGTGTTTGTTTTATTTGCTGTCTTATAAAAATGCAAAAGATCATGGTTTCTCTACAAATAACCATTTTTAAAAAGTTTTAATTTTGTCTCAATTGACAGAAATGTGACTGTTCATATCATACACAAAGTGCAAATTTTTGCAATTTTGCAAGGAGTGTTTGGTAGCCTACACAGTGCACGTTCTCCTTTTAGTATGTTGAGAGATATTTATGTAAGTAAAAAAGATAGTAAATGGGAGGGGGCTAACATTTTTTTAAAAAGCTTCTTACTAAATTGCATCTAGCACAAATATAAGACAAATGGCTTGCAGCTGATTGTTTCTTACTACTATATTGCTTTCTTGCTATTCTTCTGTGCTTGGACTGAGTTTGTTCCCCTTCCACCCTTGCTGTTTCCAAATGATCTCTGCACCCTTATTTGTAAGGACTTTCTTATTGTTAAAACATTAGAATACTAGATTGTGTCTTTCCTCTACTCCATGTATGTGAGTCTTTTCATTTGCTTGTAATGTTCAAAGCTCAAAGGAATGTTTTTCAGATAAGTGTGAGAATTGCCAACTTCAGGATTGACTACTGAAGTCCTTTTTAATAAACACCTTAGAAAGCTTTCTATGCTAGGAATATTTAGGGCACAATGCCAGATGTTTTCATCTACCTTTAGGCTTATTGTTTGGTGTCACCTGAGAAAGTAGCAGCTGCAGTGGACTTAGCAGCTGCAGTTCTCTTTCAGCGCTTCTGCTGCATCTGATCTGACCACTTTCTATATGAACTGTTTCTGTAATAGCTGATGAGCATTACTGTAGATCTGAACTGTTACATGAAATTATCTGCTGTTGTTTCTACTATCTTCAAGTTGCCTACATACTTTTTTTTAGTAGTACTGAGCTGTGAAAGGTATAGTTGAGGAGCATTTCTTTTAGAAGTAATACTAACTGAACTACTTCCTGATTCTAACTCCATCTCTCCTTATATCATGCCCTGCTGAAGCACGATGTCCCCAGCTGTGTGTTTTTTTTTTTTTGCACTGGCTCTGGTGTGCATCTTTCTGCATGGTAAGCTGATTAGGCTTACCTAAATAGCGGGAAAGTAAGTTGCCATCTTCCTGCCACCTCCCACACTGTTGTGATGAGCTGGCTTGTCGGGTGAGTTTGTGATCTGGAGCAGGGAGAGTGAGAGAGAGTAACTACTGGGAGTCATGGAGAGGAAGTAGAAACCCTTGCTCTCTTCTCTCCTCTCTTCCTGTTGGGCTTAATGATAAACTAGATAAGGGAATCAATCTAGCTGAAAAAACTTAGTAACCCAGGTCAGCTTTCCATCTTTCTGTTGCGTGGCTCCACAGTGCACATAAACTCAGTTGTATGTGGATAACAAGAAGAAAAATGGACCCCGAAGTGATCAGGGAGTGTAGGAACTGCTTAGGTTAGCCACACTGTCAAATAAATAAATAAAGCTGTAATTTGACTTCCTCTCCTCTGGCACTCATTGTTGTGTGTCTTGTATCAGTCTCCTTTCTTTGTTTTTGCTACTGCTGCTGAAGTGATGCTTAACTGCTCATGCAAAATCATCTCTTCTTTTTTAGATCAGTTTCACTCTCTGTTTCTGTGGCTTTTTTGATATCTGAGGAAGTACTACGTGGCACTTCTTGGCCTAATCCTATGAATAAGTTTTTGGACTATTGGCTTGTATTGTATGTGGGGTTTGTTTAAGCATGAGTTGGTCTTGACCTAGAATTTCAAAGAGGGGTGAATTCTTCCTGCTTTTCACTCATTTTAGCTTGAAACTATTTCTGTTTCTACAGTGTTTTTAAGCAGAAAGAGTCCTGTGTCACAATTTTCTTTGGATAAGTTGCCTGAAATTTATAGTGAACTTCAAAGATGAGGGTATAGCTTGTTGAAAGGTTGCTTAAGTAACATGCTTCTTATTGTAACCAAGAGATTTGTTCTGCAATATGCTGAAAGTTTTGTTCGGTTAAGCAATGCGATTCAGACTTTTCTGCCAGTATACAAGGGTATTTGGAGGAAAAATGGATTTAGCTAATAAATTTACAGTATGTACCAACTACTAGATGTACTACTTTGATCTTGTCATTATTAAGAACCTACTGTGTGCAGTATACCCATTTCAAAAAAGCAACCCCCTCAACCAAATACTGCCAGACAAACCCTATATTTGAAGGCCATTTAAAACAAAATGTTGTTTATATCTTAGCCTAGGGTCAGGGGATATAGTGCATGTCAAGTGCTTATGGCAGACTTAAAGAAGCCACATAGATGATCATCAGACATTATAGAAATTAGAGACACACAGGAGACTTTGGAATAGATTATATACTTTTGAGCTTTGTATTTAGTGTGTATATTGCTGCATTTTTATGTAAAAGGCATTTATAATCCAACTGGAAGACAGAGTAGTATTATATGAGATCTCTTGTTTATATTTAGTTCTGTGTGACTGGTTAAATTAAATCTTTTTCAATTGATCAGTTAGCAAAAGTAACAGAACTTTTCCTGTTTAGATGAGAGATCTCCAGATGCACAGTATGTGGATTTGCTGCTGAATCCAGAACGTTACACTGGATACAAGGGGCCTTCTGCTTGGAGAGTGTGGAACAGCATTTATGAAGAAAACTGCTTCAAGTAATTGGGAGGGGGAGGAAGCCTATTTCTTATACTTGTACCTCAGTTTAGCTGAAAACTGATCTTTGTGTTTTCTAACTTATTTTTTAGGCCTCGATCTGTCTATCGTCCTTTAAATCCACTGGCGCCTAGTAGGGGTGGGTCTTGCCTGTTTTATTTTCCAATGCACTTCTTTTAACATAGTGACTGTTGCAGTACAAGTGATACAAATAGCAATCTTCAGTCTGTAGGTGTGCTTTCTGCTTTTTAAATTTCCTCTGTAGAAGTAGCTGTACATTTTCAATATTTAGACTAAGGCTTGTGGTACTTTATTACATACATGCCTAATCTTATCCCTGTTAATAGCTTACTAATGTCAGGTAAACTGATATGAAAACTAAATTGTAAGTCTCAAACTAAGTATCACACTAATTTTCCGATTTGGATGCAGTCATATGTTCTTGTTTCTTTTTTCTAAAAGCATTTAATTTAGGCACTTCAGTTCATGCTTACCCTGGTGTAATATAGCTGTACATTTTTCATCCATAATGTGTAATGTATTACAAGTGTACCAATAATTGCATTATTTGAAGCAGTGGACACTTAGGAAGGATCAATTATCTGCAAGAGTGTTTAAAAAAAAGTATGTTAATGAGTTGGGGGTTTTTTTCAAATTTAAGTTGAAAGCTATATCCTGGTGTTTCAAATGAGTCAGCTTTCCCCTGTCAGTGTCTCATTTCCCTTAAAAATTAACTAAATCTAGTAGCCAATAGATTGAGTTAAAAAAATCACCATCCATTAGAAAATCTCGGTATTTATAATTACTAAAAGCTGATATATTGCTGTTACACACAAATAAAAAGAATTGTAAGAATGGTTTAGTGCAGGGATCAGAATTTCAGACAGGAACACTGGACTGATTGTTGAACAATTCAGACTAAAGACTATGACTTCCTAACCAACTTTCTGAAGCTAAAATACAGCTTTTAGGAATATGTGAACCAGCTGCTACTAAGATTTCAATTTCTTAGTGACTTTCAGTATTACAATGCGTTAAGTCTCAGGTGGTCTTGAGGAACAAGAATGGAGGGATGGAAAGTAGCCTATTTTTTATAAATTAAATAAGGTTTCTTGCACTTTTTGGGTGTTTGTGGTAAAGTCTATGTTTCATTACTACTTTGCCGTGGAAATTATCTTTTTAATGCTTGTGCTTTTTTTTTCCCCCCCCTCTAAGGAGGAGATGATGGTAAGTCATCTTATTTTCCTTGACCTGCAGAAATGAAGTAAGCATTAGAGAGTTTGGATTTTGGATTTATTAATTTTACTGTTACTGAATTAGAGAGCAGGAAAGTTATGATTTTATGCAGATTATTGATCAGAAAATGTTTTTAATGGAATCATACTTTCATTTGGAGTAAGGGGAAGGAGTAGATAAGAGCAAAACACAGTTCTCCTTTTGGTTCTTATTCTTGTTAACAGAATATGTGTTGCGATAGTGTTATTAGTTCTTCCAGAGCCCCGGTAATACTGATGTTAGATTCCTTCAAAGAGGAGGGACAATTTGTGTACTTTCTTGAATGCGTTGCTTTTGGGAAGATGGGGAGAGAGTGGGGAGAAAATATTTGATCTGCCTCTGGTGAGATAGACTTTAAGATTTTTCAGTAAACTGAAAGGTCTTGGGCATAAGATCTAAGTCTTAAGGAAATCCTTGGGCAGGTCGAGGTGAAGGCTGTCAGAATTGCACTCTGCCATCACGCCTTTCACCAGCAGGGTGTATAATCAGACTTCTGCTTCTATACACTGCTCAATGCCCTGACAGTAGCTTAGTCACGGTCATTCTTGTATTTCTCCTATTCTGGCCCCAAGAGCTTTAAACTAACCTCAAAGTTAGCTGCTTCTGTGCCTGTTCTCATTTTAATAGCTAAATTACTTAACTTCACATACAGATAGCAGCTAATGTTGTGTGCATAGTAATACAAAGATACTGTAAGGTTGGAAATGAGTACTCTTCATTTAACTATGTACTTTGTATTTACAGGAGAATCTTTCTACACGTGGCTAGAAGGTAAAGGCTCTTGGATGAGTTAATACAGTAATAAATTCACTAGAAGAAACGCTCTACCACTTTTTTCATCTCCTCAAATATTTTTCATAGTGTAGGCTTCTTAGTAAATTGTGCAGAACTTTTGAGTGTTGTTCAAATATTTCTTAACTTGAGGGTCTTTGGAAATCTTCTCATTTACTTAGATGGTATACTCCTTAACCCTTGGGATGTTTTATCTTTTATAAAAGGGCAGTTCACTTCATTGCCAGTTACTTTGAATTTTTTGGTTATTTTACTCATTTAAGCAGGGGCATTATTAGCAGTAATATTGCTAAGCATTATTATTTGAAAACAGCTTTAAAGAACATGAAAGGTTTTGATGGCTCTATTCCCAGTTTATAATCTAAGTATGTGTGTTCAGAAGGCAAAGCAATTTTCTCTTTATTCATGTTGAAATGGAAATTTTTATTGCAGTGGTAGCAATCAAAATCACATTTTGGAGGTGTGCAGAAAATTAAGTTAGTTAAATGTACTTAATTTTTAAATTAGTTCATTCTGCCTTTCCTAAGCCTTTACTTGTGTGGTGGTATTGTAGGAAAGCACACAAATTTACATGCCTTTAAAAATGTGGTGTCTGTAAATGAGGACACGTGTCAGCCTCACAGGTAGGCTTCACCATCAGCTCATCCTGCTTCCATTTGTGGAGATTGGAGTGGCAGGAAAGTTGCCCAAACATATCTTTGAGAGGAACAAGCTCTTAAATTTCAAGTGTAGTCTCTATCTTTGGTTCTAATTGGAACTATAAGTAATTTCTGCATATAAATTATATTTTGACCACTCAATGCCACTTTATTTCCATTTATGCTGTAGAAGTCTGTATTAATCAAGTCAAATTTTCCAAGGTTTTGTCCTGTGCATTTAAATCTTCATTGAAGTTTACAGTACAGCTATGAGACAGTGTTTTTGCTGTTTTCCAGTGCTGTAACGTTTTCTGGGGCTTTTGATGTTTTTCTGTAGGGCCGCTCCTCTAATTCAATGGTAGCTCTAATTGTAATTAAGATGGGTCACAGTATATTTCTGATTTCCAGACCATCAAAATTCAAGATCATTACAAATTTATTGCTCAACACTGTAAGCATCTTTTTTTTTGTGTAGCAATTTATCTGTGCCAATTGAAAAGATCCTTATTTGACTGTGTTTACCAGAGCACTGAAATACAAAGCAAGAAATGTCAAATGTCATTCTTAGTATTGCTTTATATAAAAAATAGGAGGTAAACTTTTCCTATGATGGCTATAGGGGCTTATTAACAATAGTCAAGTGTTGTAACTGTAATTCTTGGAGGTTAACAATGCAGACTTGCATCACTAAAATGTCAGGGTATATTCATTTTAATAAATTATTTCCAGTATTTAGTTTGGGATCTGTTTGTCTTTTTTCCTGGACAGGTCTGTGCCTTGAGAAAAGAGTGTTTTATAAACTCATTTCTGGACTTCACGCTAGCATCAACTTGCATCTGTGTGCAAATTACCTTCTTGAAGGTATGTTTAGCTAAAATCACTGAACGGAATTCTACAGTATCTGTAATACACATTTTGCTTTTTCTGAAAATTTTTGGTGTACACTTAGTTGTTTTTATGTTCTAAATGTGTCTCTTTTACTGCCCCTGCCCCTTTTTTTCCCCTCTGTGTAGAAACGTGGGGGAAACCCCGCTGGGGACCAAATGTGAAAGAGTTCACTCGTCGCTTTGACCCTGCTGAAACGAAAGGAGAAGGCCCAAGGAGGCTCAAGAACTTGTATTTCTTGTATTTGATAGAGCTGCGCGCTTTGTCAAAGGTGGCCCCGTACTTTGAACGTGCCGTTGTCGACCTTTACACCGGCAATGGCCACGAGGATGCTGAATCTAAAGCTCTCTTACTAGATATCTTCAGGGATACCAAGTAAGGCATAGGGGTTTTCTTACTAGTTTGAAATTTTCAGTTCTATTTGGAAGTGAGAATAGGTAACTCCTTGGTAGTATAGGATGAGGAGAGTGGAATGAAGAAATAAAATTTAAGTAATGGGAGAGAGCGAGGGGAATTTGTATGTTTGATAGGAGAGATTAATAGTTTTGAGGTTTGAATATATCAATCTTTAAAAACAAACAAAAAAAAGGACTCAAAAACCCCCAAACCACACAACACCCTGGACTACTCCCTGTGTGTTGCTTTTTCTGATTCTTCAGTATAAGATGCAGATGATTTATTTTGAAAAGGAAAGTAGCATATACAGTCTTTTAATGGTTCACTGAGTAATCCAGTTTTTATCACAGACTTAACTTCTGGTGGATTGGCCATCCCTTCTTCCTTCTATTTATTCCATAATGTTCTTAAGTTCAGTTCCTTTGTTCTCCTTTTTGCTAGTTTTTGTGATTGGTAACATGTTGTGTGGTTTCATTGCTGTCCCTAATCATAGTCTTGCTAGGTAATTGAGATGTAGTCAGACAATGATCAGTTGGAAGGCAAACATTAAGCCAATTTCAGTATTAATTGGAACAAAACTGAGTAACAGATTCCAAGTTACAGTGATTGAATAGTAAAACTGATATTACTGAGTAATTCTGTAAGGCCTAATGTGCAAAGACTAGGAACTCTGAAAAATACTTTACACTGATGGCATCAGCTGCTTACCAAGCTTAATTGAACACTGTAGTTTATGCCAGCATTTGTTTTGATTGCATTTTGTCTTTATTAGGTCCTTCCATATGCACTTTGATGAAAAGTCCATGTTTGCTGGAGATAAAAAAGGAGCCAAGTCACTAAAGGTAAAGCTATTTTTCTGAATGACATCCAAAATGCCCATTTGGAAATTAAGCTGTGTTATTTTGGAAAGCCCTTCTGCCCACCACAAACATACTGCTGAGAGTAAGGTTTTATCCCTGCCTTTTCTAGAGTTTTGTCTGGGGCCTTTTAATCAACTTTATATTAAGGTGCTGTCCTGATCCAAGCAGACTGAAGTCTCTGGCTTTGTGCCTTGAGTCAGGCATCAGGACTGTGGTGGGCCAAATTAATTAATATTACCAGTAAATGCAGTGGTGCTTATTTTTAAGTAGAATATCTGTTTCACGTGATTATCTGAAGAAAAAGAACCAACCCAGTCATGTTCGCTTTAAAAAATGATGCCTTATATAGAATAGTACAACATAATATACAGTATAGAACCATGTAATATAATAATAAACATTAGAAAAACATAGTTTCTAGACATGGGAACCCAATGTGAAAGCTGTACCTACCTAGCAACTTCCAGTGTTGACATGCAAGTGTTCAGGTTGGTATCCATTACAAGTCCACAGTTGGAGTGGGGCTTAGTAACAAAGGTCTGTTTTAATATTTATTAATGCTTTTAATACCTATTTCAGTAGCAGTATGGAATGTCACCAGCGTTACAAAAAATGCTATTAGAAAAGTGACAGTGTTTTATCAGCCCAGATAGTGTTTTTTGGACTTCAAAAAATTAATTGAGATCAGCTTAATTAGTTCTGCACTGTGCTTGCTTCTACTCTGAAGTTGCAAAGCAACTATCTACTCATAGCTTTGAACAGGAAATACCTTTCATGAATTGTAAACTGTCTGTCAGAAAGGTGGTTGGTTCAAAAGGGATTTGAATAATGGAAGGAGGAATGGGCAGGGCTACAGATACAGTACTTAAAGCTCAGAAAATTTTGAGGAAGTTGGTAGAAAGTGTACAGAATCAAAGTGTTCTGTATTTGCAGAGGGGGATTTTTTTGAGGAATTCATTCTTAGAAGTGGCTTGGAAACAGGATTCTGGGTTTACATGGATCTTTGTTATGGCCTGACTACATAAGGCAATATCTTTGTTCAGTTTTGCTAAGAAAATTGATATTCTAATGGTACTAAATTCCTAATGGTACTAGGTCCATTAACCTTCTATTTTTGTAAAGCTGAGATGTACATTAACCGAGGCTTTTTTATTTTGTTTTTAACTGATAGGAAGAATTCAGATTGCATTTCAAGAACATCTCCCGCATAATGGACTGTGTTGGATGTGACAAATGCAGGCTGTGGGGCAAGCTGCAGGTACAGTTTATTTTGTGTAGGTGTGTGTGTTCTGGCAGGGACAGGTTCCAAGATAAGCATCTATTTCATTTTGGCAGGACACTTTTACCTTAGCACTCAGACTTTCTGCATGTGGTTGGTCCATGATATCCTTACCTATATAATAGAAATAGATACGTGTTTCCTTACCGATAAATGCTTTTCAACTTTTTTTTTGTTTAGTTCGTTTAGTCAACAGCTGTTTAGTTTACTAAAAGGTAGAGGTTTTTTTTCTACAAGAGATACTTTTAAAGCAGATGCCTCATGGTGAGATAGTACTAGCAGTCAATATCTTACCTGTATTCAGTGATCAGATGAGCCTTGTAGAATCACTTATGGGAAACCTTCCTTTAAATACAGCGCTTACTTGTTAGGGAATCCAGTGTGATATTTAACTCCACAAACTGAGGCATAAGGAAAAGAAGTAATTCAGATTTCACAGTTTACGCAGAGCGTAGCAAATGAATGCAGAGGTGCTCAGTAAAGCTGCAAGTTGAAAACCGGTTTCATTTTCTTGGCACTTACTATTTTTATTTTACTGAGAACAATATTTTAAACCTCAAGACTAATGTTAAGTCCAGACTGAGAATACTTATTTTGGAGTGACTGCTGTACTATACCACTGTATTGCATTAAACTTACCAGAGTGCAGTTTTCAAAGTGTTTGTAGCATCAAAAATTTGGTGGTCTCTGCTGAATTTCTGGAGTTTTGCTTACCTTGTCCTAGTTAATACTTCTAATCTGTTGTTGTTTTTCCTCCTCACCCAGAATTTAAAAAAGCCAGATTTCCTGACCTATAAAGTTGTCTTGCAGCCAGCTTCAAGCACTTTTTGTCAAAATCCAGTGGTTGCTTATGTAGCCCAATTGAAAGTGAAAATAAGAAAAGCTGCTTCTGCATATTTCTATTCCTGCATAGAAAATAGGGGTTGAAATTGAAACAGCAATGTTTACCACTAGGATTGAAGGTGGAAAAAGAACATTTGTTATGATGCCTCATAAGAAAACTTAGTTCGACTTCAAAGGGGAAGGGGAGAGGAAAAGGGGAGATGTGCTCCTGCAGGAGTGGGGCGTCTGTAAGGTAAGGGGCTGGAGGGAGCTGGAAGTGTTGTAATGGGCATATTTTCATATGCATGGCCAAGAAGAAAAGAGATGGCAAAAGAAGAGATTAAAAAGACAAGGATGAAGAGTATACCTGAGGAAACAATTATTCTTAAATAAGTGACTGAACCTGGTACACATTAGTGCCCTGATTTTTTGGGTCGAGGGTCAGAATATAAGAATTGGTACTAAAGTTTGCCTGGATTAGTTTGTTTTTATCTTTTTTTATGGTTTTATGAGTATTAAAAGGAATGATCTTACTGATGCTAAAACATTGAACTTCTTTTATAGACTCAAGGCTTAGGAACTGCTCTGAAGATCTTGTTTTCTGAGAAAGAAATACAGAGCCTTCCTGAGAACAGCCCGTCAAAAGGCTTTCAGCTCACGCGGCAAGAAATAGTTGCTCTTGTAAATGCCTTTGGAAGGTAAAAATGTTACAATTTTAATAGTAGAAAAATATAAAACTTCAGTGTCAATACTCAGGCTCTGTGGAAAGATGGTATTATACATTTAGCTGTAGGTTTTTAAAGGCTGAATTACTATCAGTGATACTCATAAACTTAATGCCTTCAAACTGAGTGTGTGGATTATTAGCATTGGTCATCATTCTGTGTTTGGATTTAATTCATCCCCTCTATCCCAAGTCTCATAAATCCACCTTCCACAAGATGAAATTTATGTCTCTTAAATTTGATTAATTTTTTTAAATGTATCCCCTTCAAATGATGAAACATTGTAACAGCTTCTAAGTGTGCATAGAGCCTGCTTTGCTCATCATGTTAGTTCTTCAGATCTTCAATATAACAATCTGTTCCTGTTTAAACAATCTATTTAAACAATCTGATAAAAGAATGTAATAAACTTTATTACCTGTGGTTAGGGATTTTTAGATGTTTAATGAAGCTGGGACAATTAAACATATACATAAACTTTATTCCCTGTCATATATTATGTAAATATAAAATGGAGAGTCAAATACCTTTTGAGAGAAAGTGTATTTTAAGTGTGTTAATCTTTGGAACAGAATTGTGTTTGAGAAAAAGTCTAAAGGAAAATGAATGTCATAATTTGTACTTCTCTTCTGCTGACTTGGTAACATTTGGGTGGTTTTTGTTTTACAGGCTTTCCACAAGTATAAAAGAGTTGCAGAATTTTAAAGTTTTATTACAACAGACTAGGTAATGAAGGTCTTTGCACAACCCGTTAGTGAAGATCATTTACATGACTGCATTGAGCAGAAGGAACTGATCCTTACAGGACTCACATGAACTGATAAAAAGTAAAATCAAATACCAACTTGAATATTTATGTTTCAACTAGGAATGGTTATTAATTAGAAAATATATTTATGAATGAAATATATAGTTTTTAAATGTGTAAATTATGCTGATCTGTTTATTTTTTAAGTTTTCTGCTCACGGTTCTGTTGTACTGAAACTTCATAAATTTTCTTATTTCCTTGTCTTTCTGAGACAGCTGTTTTATATGAAAACAAATGTACCTCCACCCTGACTTGGCCTGTCCAGAGAGGGGGGAGTCACTTCTTGTCTCTCCCCATTTACTGAGCTTCAGTGTATTCTGAGGATTTGGTATGTTAGTTCTGACTGTCAAAGGAAGCAGGGGGAAAACCTCCAAACAAACAACAACAAACAAAGAAAAAAAATCAACATAAAAAACCCTCCCAAACACAAAAAAATAAACTACAAAAAGGAAATAAGGCTCTTGCTAAATTTTAGCTTCTTACCATAATAATGAAACTTATTTAAAAATAGCAAATTTACTGAGCAGAAAATTTTTTCATGCTGAGCTTCTTTGCATCATGGTGATACCAACATTTTTTACCCTTCTCTTGTGCTTTTCAGCATTTTCTTTTTTCTTTTTTTTTTCTTTTTTAAATTACTACCTTGTCTCTGATGCAGCTGAGTTGAAAATGACTTTGCTGCAGCCCCTTGCTGCAGCCCCTTACCTGCATGTACTTGGAGGTAGGGGTCAGGACAGGGGGAGATGGTTAGTGGACTGCTGCTAGGAGAAAAACCTCAGTCAATCAAATTTCTGTTTACTCCACATTATTGTCTAGATTGTAATCACAAGTTTTGTTTCCAAAAGGTGTCTTTTTAATGTCTAAAATGTTAAAATAGCACACATTGGTCTTTGAGCCATGGAAATAAATTTGCTCTTTATGAGTTACGTTTGAGTGCTATGTTAAAAGGTCAGTGTAAAAATAACTTGCTTTTGTAGTCACTTTTAAAAAAAGATGCTTTTTAAAATTCATAATCATACTGACGTTTAATACCACGTACTCTATCTATGCAAACCCTTACTGTATCTTCTTTACAAGGATATTCAGCATAAAAAAACGGGTATGTTAATAACATTACTTTCATAAAATAAGAAATTACTCATGTATCATTGTCCGCAAATGTCAGTGATAACTTACCAGTGTCAAAACAGAATTCAGAAACAGCATTACCAATTAGTAGCAACCAAATATTGGTTTAAATTTAAAATGAAGTAATAATTTCTTTTAAACCAGCATGTTTAAAAATGAAGTTAGGAGTTTTGAATGTAGGAAGTGCTGGTACAGTGTAGATACATCTCTTGTTTTAAAAACAACTCTTCACAAAATTAAGTGCTCTTAAACATTTTTCACCCTATTAGATACTGAGTGACCTATTTATATAATTGATTGTAACTGTATTGGCTTCCTTTATGTGTTCCTTTACAATTGAGATTTTCTGAAGGCTGGAATACACTCTGTCCTTTGTTTCCAGACTAGCCTCAAATTTCTACCTGACTGGAAATGAAATAGACTATTCTGCTGACACTTGCTTTTATAAAAAATACTGTCGATTAAGAAAATTAACCCCCTTGTCTCAAACTGGGATATGCTAAATGAAATGAAAAAAAAAAGAGAAAGGGAAAAACCAAACCCAAACAAAAAAAATCCAAACCGCCCTTATGAAGTTTTGGTGATAGTTGCACAAATTGGCAATGAACTGGGATCCTGGTGGAAGTTCCTGTTTAAGCAATAGGTAACTGGACACGGTGTAAGGGGAAGCTGATGCCAGTTTGGGGATGTTATGTTTTTACCTAGTAGCCTCTCTGGCCTGTGGGCACCCGTGTCTGAGCAAGTTATCACAGGCTTTTTCTAGTTAATGCAGGAGAGCAGGAGATTTCTAGGTGGATTCATCTGGCCTCTTCCAAGCTCTGTATTTGCACCCTTAGAATTTATTTTTCTTTATTAAATTGAAGTGGGAATCTAGGTAAGTAGCTCAGATATGAACAGCTGTGTTTGGTGAGTTACACACTGAGTATCCAAATGTTCTGAGTAATTGTATATATTGAAAGAGTGTAATTTTTAATTGGCTGTTAATTCTTTGCCTTTTGGATAGACCTGCAAGGGCTAGGACTGTAGGCTCACTTGGGTGAGGAGTGCTGTATAACTGGGATTTATCTGTATTGTTATATATTATAGTGCCTAAAGCTTTAGGCAGGATTTTCTAGTTAAAAAAACCCCAACAAAACTGTATTGACTGTGCTGCCCCAGGAAGGACCTAATTCTCAGAAATGTTTCTTCCTCTTTTCCCCTTGCTTTGTGGGGAAACTGAATTGCTTCCAACCTCCTCCTGGGGATGCAACTTGCTATTTTTTTTTTCTTCCTTTTTCCACCTGTGCCTGGCTAAAGTCGACAGACACTGAAGCAGAATCATGCACTTGCTCATGGGACAGGTGAGAGATCCAGGCATGCAGATCCTGGACACCTGGTCCTTGCAGCCCTCATTGGCACAAGGTTAATACTGTTGGGTAAGGACATAAAGAGATGTGAAGCTTTTCTTCTTTTCCTTTGTGTCATGGGAACACAGGAATGCAACTGAACAGCAAATTGTGTGTAAGTTCTGTTGCACCTGAAGGTACATCTTGCTTGATGATCAAATATGGAAGGCATTTCACTTCACCGTCATTGTAGAGATAGGACATAAGATTTTTCCTGTAACAAATCTAGTTGAAACAATTTTCCTGTCACCATCTTTTTTACTGTATTTGATGTACATTCTGTGACTATGCTGCCTATGAAGTTTTGCTGTGTGAGTTGGATGACGTAGTTCTTTATATGTTAAATTAAATTTTAAAAATTTACAGCTCTGTTTTTATACTAAAGAATAAGGTTAGTTACACCATCCATGACCCGTAAACTATTTTAAATTCCAGCTCCCTGTTGGAGATCAGCTTGTCAACAGTCTGCCATTCATTTCAGAGTAACAGTACATTTTCTTGTACAAATGACACAATGATTGTAATCCCAGAGGTAGTGAGAAGACAAAGACAAAAACGTTTAATTGTTCCAAAGTCATGAAGACTTGTGTGAAATGGTGAAAAAAGACTTGGTGCAAACTGCATAGGTAAAAAGTAGGGCACTGTTGCTGAATAACTTGTTCTTCAGTGCCTGGGAAAGGTAGGTCAGAATATAAATTTAAAACAATGAAATATAGAGACTTGTGTAAGCTGGAATAATAAGTGTTTTCCTAGTTTTCAGCTGATGATCTGTGCTGTCTGTCATTGTATGTGCATGAAATACACTGTGCCACACTTTCTTGAGTTGTGTTTGATGGTTGGGTTGCCTTTATCTGACCTTGCTTTGTGCTTTTCTGGGAAATGACTTGTAATATGTTGTAAATAATCTTGATGCTCATGTTTATAAAGTAGCAATCAGCAATTCATCACTTTACAATTTCTCCATATAGCTACCCTATTAAAATGTAATATTTATTAAAATCAAAATCAATGTTGGAACTGCTTATTGAGATCTAAACACTTCTGAATCTTTGCTATGTTTGAATCTACAAAATGCAAATTAAAGTATTTTCTGCTACAACTTCTTTTTGTGGATGTGATACTTGGGGTTTCATTTGAAAATACATTTTTTGCTTTTCATTTACCTTTCAATGACACTTGGTAGCTGTTACGTAAATTAAATTACTTTTGTGATACTCATGTAAGATTAAAATTATGAGCAGATTTTCACTCTCACTTAAATTTCATTCAAAAGACGATGGTAACCTGTGTATTTCTTGCGGTTTACAGTGCACTGTAGTGTGTCTGCACATCAGGAATCCATTGAAGAATTACAGTAGGTTTCTGTATGAATATGGCCAGATTTAGCCTCTGCTTATGTCCAATTGTCTTAAGAGACAAAAAGTCTGTTCTGTCCCTTGCTCAGAATAGCTTATAAAATCAATTCTGTAAATATTTTTTTGTTTGTTCACCCAGTGGGGCTCTTCATGTTGAAATTATTTCCCTGAAAGGGTCTCTTTCCTTCCATGAATGCATTTTTAACCAATTATATTACTGAAATTTGATACATATATTTCATCCCCAGCTTAGGTGGGTCTGTTACAGAGGTGATGATAAATTAAATTAAAGATCTTACCTCTCACATTGTTGTTTAAATCTCCTGTGTTTTAGAGTATTTAACTCATTACTATGATTGGTTACATTCACTTGCCATTCCACTTTTTTGCATGCATACTGTGACATTGGGATGAAGTTTGTTCTAGGTGCAGAATTCTCTTAAGTTTTTGCTGTGCAGCTGAAACTGTGAACAAAATGAAATTCTCTTGCACTAGGTCTTCAGTCAGTTTTGTACAAACATGATTGTAGAACTCCAAAGGGTTTGATAAAATTTCAGTTCTTCTCCCAACCCTGTGGCACCTCTTTTAATCTCACTGATAGTTTAAGTGGCTTTTTTTCTTCAATTAATATATGTGAAGAAGGCAATGTAAGCTTTGGGAGGGCAAATAGTTTACTTCCTCTGGAGGCAAGGCTCACACTTTGGCTGTACCACAAAGACCCCAAAACCCTAAGATCCTGTGGAAGACTTGATGTGGGAGTAGAGCACAGCTCTGCCTTTGGCTTTCAAGCAGATCTGATCAGATCTACTCCCCATCCCTTCTATTTTTTTATCCTGCATGTTCTCTGTGAAATGTACGTAAGAATTCCTGACTGCTTGTGCTTCCTGAAGCTGAGCATGAGGAGAACATGAAGCCTGTCCACTATCTGGGGATGCTGTAGCACACCTCAAAATGGAATGCTTTTATAGAAGTAAAGATTGCTAGAAGTAGTATGTTTTTCTCCTGGGAAAATTTGGATTGAGTTACAGTGTTTGTTTCACATAGGTAAGGAGAAAGAGATGCTGGGCAGGTGGAATTCTTCACTCTTGAGCGCTGGGCATAATAAAAAGACCTGAAGTAGTCAGGGTTCCTGTTTGCCTTAGATTAGTAATAATTACTTTTAGGCTTGCTCTCTGCAATGTCACATCCTGGAATGGTATTTATCCACCATTTTCCCCCACAACATTTATCCCTGAAGCTACAAGGGTGAAGCACAGCTTTGCTGGCCTGCTCATTATGCAGAAAGGCACATTTGAGGTTTTTCTGCTGTACTCCTGGCTCTTGTTCTATTCCCACACTGCACTTCCCAGGTTCTTTATAAATAAATGAACAAGTCTGTACTGCTCTCTGTATCCCTCTCCCTGGTGAGGTATTTGACTTACTCTTCTATACAATATATATGGATCTGATTGATGGACACGGTCGCATAACTTTAATTTTTCAAGCATAATTTTTCAGCTTGTTTTGCAGTCCACAATGCTCCAGTTGGAGGAGACACCTGTCTGCACTCTTCTGAGACTGTCCCTAAAGCTGCTGAGAAGATACAGTTTTCTTACTTTCCTAGAAGAGTACAGTATGGATGCTAAAAAGCTTTAGCAGAGAAGATTTCAGCTCTCAGCAGCAGTTTGTGAGAGCTCTGTTCTTTCTCATGCGAAACTATGCAAAACATGATAAGGTTTTCTGTAAACAGACTTTGCTAATCTTGCACCTGCGTTTATAATTAGAATTGTTGTGATACCGACTAGAGAAATGAATGATGTGTGAATTGACCAATCACCCTGATAGGTAGGTAGTTAGAGGTCCAATACCTCTTGCCCTTTAGGAAAACACTAAAAGAACTAAACACATAAAAACCCGTCCTTTATTAATTAAATAATTCATTCCTTTCTGCTGCCCACACTCGTGTCTCTGAGTCCTTCATTGCCTCCGGCACCGCCGCAGCGACAGTACAGGGTACAGATAACTTCTAGCCTCCAACTATCATGCCACACCGAGTAAGCAGTGATATCCAAAGAGTAAATTGTGCTCTGAGAACACAGCAATAACTTGAAAATACAGTATTTAATTGGGTTGATATCTTTTTCCTTACAGGCTTTTATGTGCATGTAAAAATTGCAACTGTCATGCATTTGAAAAATCTATTCATGTGTTTACAGTATATTGATCATAATCATGTATTTCTAACTTTATACACAGTGTAAAAATAAAAATACTTAGAAAATAATTATGCCATTTCACTTCATGAAATTTGCTCTTTTAAAATGAGCATAAAAATGATTAAATTATACCTTCTAACAACTCTTATTCAAAGCCAAAATACCATGGCTTAGAACAGGGTATTAATTGCAACAGTCTTCAAAGTTTAAATCATTAGCTTATACTTCTCCTTGAACTATTAAAAGCTCATGGCAAGGTTCTTCATTTATGTGTGCATAGGAAAATTTCTAAAAACCAAAAGGTGAAGAAAAGTTGCTAAGCTTTGTTTCTCAGAACATTGGTTTTAATATTGGAATGTCCTAGAATGCTGTAGTTGATTGAAGTTAAATAGGGCTTGGCCGGTCTGTGTCCAGTGCTGGATCTTGTTGGAGGGATCCTATGTAAGCCATGAAGCTGTTGTTCTGATGGCTCCAGTCATAGTAGTCTGGAGAGAAACTTAAAAAGAAAATAGAAGAATTAGTTGACTGGCAGATTGGTTCTGTAGACACCTGGTTAGAGAATGTGGGGAAAGTGCAATTGTGTAGAGGTAGTTCTCATGCTGAAGTGCAAAACTAAAATAAACACCCAAGCTGGGGTTCAGGCAGCTATTTACTTTTCTGATCTGTCAATTATTTTGGCCCAAGTGTTCATTATCTCTTTACTGATTCTCTTGGTTCACTGAAGACCCTCCCCTTTCTGATTTGCTGTTCCAGAAGGTGTTTGAAAATCCCAGAAGTGGTGCTGCTCATCCCTGCCAAGTCCTGGCACTGCAAGGGCCTGTCAGAGCTCTAAGCCTCTTGTTACTGTGTCCCAGAGGCCAGGACATGGTTTGCAGCTCTGGCATGCTGATTTTCCTCCCATGAGCACTGTGAGATAATGCACGTGGCTGGTTTGGTTTCCACTGGGAGCTGCAAATGTGTTCCCAGTGTGGCTGGTTCCCTGATGGCTCAGTATGGAAAGAGGAGGGTGCCTCTGGCTCTAGGATGGGTACCAGGCTGGCACAAACCACCCCCAGCATCCTCCATGGGCTTAGTTACTATGTGACAAACTAATTAATGCAGGAATAGGATGACTGATAACTGTAAATAATGAGTATGCAACTTCACTGAGCCATGGTCTGGGGTCACAGACAGTGACTACACAGTCTCACCTGAGTGAGTGACAAGAACCAGATCTGGATGTTAACTACGGTTGGCAACTTAGCCAGCATTTTTAAGATAAATGGTTACACTAATCTATTTGTATCATCGTGTACAGGAACAGCAAAGGAATAGCGTGACTGAGACTCCTTCCAGGGTAGGATAGAGTCCTGTCAGTGCCTTTCCTTCTCTGAATTGGGTGCTATCATTTTTCGTGTGAACTGCTCCTTCCTGGACAGGAATCCTTACCTAAACCTCATAGCTGTGCAGAGAAAACAGAATTTTTGTGCCAGTTCTGGGTTATGTAGGATTTCAGCAGTTCGGTGGATTTTCCTAAGCTTTCAACATGTGGGAAAGCAGATGCTCCATTTCAGGTTATTCTCAAGACATTTCGCCATGTTACGAAGAAACCCTAAGTTGAGAGGCTTCTCACTATAACCATCACAAGCTGCTGCCTGTGCTGTCCAGCTTTTTCCTGCTCTCCCTGAGCAGGGAGACAGCTGTTCTTCTAGGCAGCCTTGCTCACACACTTGAATGAGTAAATGGCACTTTGGAAGCCACTCTTGGAAAAAGCAGAGGGTGAAACATGCAACCCAAAGTTTTGACCCGAGTGTTTCAAAGAGCAGCACGTTGTTACAATTCTTAAATTATGTAACCATATTCATTCTTGTGTCTTTGTAGTCTCCATGGGGCCCTTGGATCCCCACAGCCACTCAGGGCTGCCTTTCCACTTCAGCTTCCCCATTTGCTTCCCCTCATCCCGCTGGGATTTATGCAGCAATTGCAGCTAGACAATTTACATCCATCTTTTGTGATGTGTCAGAGTTCCTCCTCCTCCAGTTTCTGTTTTGGGAAGCAAGTGGTTCACTCTTGTGTCTCACCTGCCCTGTGCCCCCTGTGGTGCAATATTCCAGGCTAGATCATCATCACTGTCGTATCTGCGGGGGTTGTCAAAGAAGTAAGATCTGGGACTGAAGCCATGGCTCGGGACCATTCCTGCATTGGCCTGAGGGAAGGGAAGCCTCAGTCAGTATTTGCAACAGATATCAAATAGCTGTTTATCAACTGCTTGGTGCCTGACTTCTAGAAGAAGTTGCTGCCAACTTACCTCACGGTTTCCAAAATAAAACATGCAATTTTGCATTTGCTGAAGACAATAGAAATAATTTTGCATTTACTGTTCATCTCTACCAGCATAGTGATAGTCTGCTGATCTCAACAGCTTTTCCTTATCCTTATTTCTAAGCTAACATGTGACCCACTTCTGAAGCCACCCTCCCAGTCTGCATTCAACCTTTCTGCTGAATTCCTGTCCATCCAGGACATTTCATGCTTTTAGCTAGCTGACTTGAAGTGAGCTGTAGGAAGTAGTGAGGAGCTGAAGGAAATATATGAAACACCTAAAGAGATTTGATTTTTACCTCCTGCATTGGTAACGCTCCCTCCTGGTGCCTTACCTCCCTTACCACAGGAACTGATCATGTTGAAGCTTGGCACCTTGCTTAGTGAAACCACATCTGAAACGAGCCTTAGGCCCTCACTGAGCAATTTCAGTATCTACCCTATAGTGCTGTGAGGGTCAAATCCTGAGGTCAGGTCCTTTGATAAAACAGGGAAAGGGGTGTACATGTAACTCTTTCATTTACACAGCATTTTCACTTTATTTCCCTGTGAATCAAAACAGAAAATATACAACATTCAAGAAGTCAGTCTGATTCCAGAAACAGCACAAAGAGACATCTAAGACCCTACTGAGCCTCATCCACTGATCAGCTGCTCCCATCCCCAGGGAACAGGGGCTCTCTCTGTGCCTGTGGATAAGCCAGGATGACATCTTCTCTCTGGCCATAAGTAGGAGAGCAGTTTAATCTCACCCTTTATTTTATGTGTTAAATGACTTTGACAAAGATGAAATGAAGGTTAAGTGCATCTCTGTCATGCCCCCATTTCCAACATTTGTCTGGTTGAAGGCATGGCAAGGCAAAGGGCCACATGCTGCAGTAACCCTGTGTCAGCACCAGAGCCAACAGACAGCTCGTTCCAGGCTGTAATCATCTGTGGAAAGGAGATTTGTATTTGAGCAATGCTGAATGCAGGATGCCCCTACTCAAATTTTTGTTTCTGAAGTCCCAAATGAAGCATGTAACCAAATAACTCTTTCTCAGGATTGTTTATTAAAAATAAAGAATACTTTGGATTTTTACTTAATCAGACTTCTTGTTGAGATTTTTTTTACCTAAAGGAGGGTTTGCTTTAATTCTAACCCCATGCTTTCTGGCCAAGTAGCAGCCTACTGAATGCATTGGCCTAAAATCCTGCAGCCCTTGGTCTCCCTCTTGTGGCAACCTCACACTGAAGTTCAGTTTTCTCTTGGTACAGACTCTTCATTTTTTGTTTGGTTCTACTTATTTCCTGTCTTCCTCTTAATATTTGTCCTATGTTAGAAAAAAAAATCTATATATGACCTCACCCATGTGACAGATAATGTTTACCCTAAAAAAGGTATCCATAAAAGAAGCAGTATAACCAATTGCCTCTTCTGAACTGTGTCTTTATGAAGATTTAAGGCTTTCTGCAAATCACAATGCAAAAATACGTCATATGTGTTACTGCAATGCTCTTGTGAGAGAATACTGCCTGTCTGAATCCATTTGAGCTCTTGTGTGATTAGGAGTCCAAGTCTTCATGGGACCAGCTTTTTGAAATGAGTGATTAGACTACTTCCCGTATTTTCATTCTCTGTGAATCTCCCATGCACTATCCAAACTTGGCCAGCAGGTCTAGCCTTACTAAATTCACTTTAAATGAAATGAGATCTCTCTGTAGCCACTTTTCAGAAGAGCAGAACCTCTGGCCTGTACTTAAAAACATTTCTTCTCTTTGCAGTTGTCCTGGTTAACTCCTAAGCAGGAGTGAGGCTGAGATATTTTTGGTCACAGATGCTGGGATCCATGGGGTTTCTTAGTGCGACATCAGGTATTACTTCCTTGTTCAGCTTGGCTTTATCATTATCTCTGAAATGTGCATATGAGGATAAAACCCATCACCTTGTCTAGAAAGTTATTCTATTATTTGCTTCTCTTACTTGTGTATTTACCATTCACATCCCTTTTGAGGAAAATTAGCTTTGGTTTCATTTGGGCTACAGAAACAGAGGCATTACCTGAGTAATCTTAGTGAGGGCTGGTATTCCCTGTGTGCCTGTCAACCAGCTAACCTGGAGACATTGCCTACAGCTATAAAAAGATGCTTGTCCATCTATTAACTACCTAGATACTACTGGGAATTATCCTTAAAACTCACACCTTAATCTGGTCTTCTGAAATAGCAACAAGCCAGCAAGTTCTTATTATGGCCACTGGTCTTTGACTCGGAAACAATTCAATGGGTACAAGGCTGAAAGAATTCAATCTATTATTTCATAATCCCATTGAACAGTTAGCACACAACCATTTTCACTGCTCTGTGATGAAAGGTACCAAGTTTGGATAACAAAGACGTTTTCCACTGACTCCAATAAAGTGCTGTATTATCTCAAAGGGAAGTAGTCCCTACATTTAAGAAAGTTCCTGATTTTTGAGGTAAACTGCCTGAGAAACACCTGGCCTTCCTTCTGAATAAACTTGATGAGTTTCTTTTGTGAGGAGTTAGCATAAAGAAATGGGAAGTTTCAGTTGCTTTTGTTCTGCCAAGGACACACTGAAAAAGAGAAGTCAGAATATAAAGAGGCAGAAGATCCCTCAGCAGCTGAGCACTTCAGACCTGCCTGGATGTTACACTAACAAATACATTAACAAATTCTACTTACTAGATCTTTTGTGGGGTTCCGGACACGGAAGAAATACACAACCAAGGAAGTAGGCAAGAGCTCCCAGATGAAGAGGATCACTCCAAACACTATGTAACCTGCATCTCCCAGCTGACATTTCAGATCTGCCTATTGAAAAGTAAAAGAGTAAAGTGTTTAAAAATAAAGATGGCAGCTCATTTAAAGGTGCAGGAGGCAATGCCAGAAATTCCATTCAGTAGAGCCAGATTAACCTGGCTAATGATTAAAGGCATACTAAAAAATCAATATGCTGTCTTGGGTACATGACTTCCCTTTCCTCCTCCTGCTATCTCCCCTTCAGCAATATCAGTTTAATGCAGCGGTCTTCCCAACTTAAAAGCCTGGCAAGCAATTACTTGATTAAGTGATCAAATTCAGGTAATGAGAAACTAGTTTTCCAGTCCTTTTCCTGCTGGGAATTATTGTAAAGGAACAATCAATGGTCAAGGGCATTGCTTCTAGAAATGAAAGGCTCGGGTCTGTTCAAATTGGTGCACATTCTAAGGCTGAATAATCTGTCTGTCACTGCAGCATTAGCTGTGATCTTCTCTCTAGATTTCCACCATTTCCCATAGCTACAGAGGGCAAATCCTGTCCTTTCATGTGTTTTGTACAGAAGAGAAAAGCGCGTTTCTGACCAGTGGCCTGCAGCAATGCTAGAGTACATTTATTGGGCTGTAATTTAAAAAGTGACTTTTGATTCTGGTACCCACTCCTTAGTTCCAGGCCCTTTACATATAGTTCAAATTACTTACCCCAAAATCCGTGCAACCCTAATGTCACAAGCCAGAACAGATGTACATAAAATGTAGTAACCCAAAGGCTAAAAAGTATTCCAGTGAGCTCCCAGTGAACAACCTCTGCCTCCAGAGGGCAAACAGGAGCAAGCAGTCTGGCCATACCAGCCCCTGTTAGTCCAGACTCCAGGAGTCAGAACAAGAATTGTCCCCTGCAAGGGGTCAGCAGGAGCAGCAGCAACTCATCAGAGCTTAACAAGAGGGAAAATGTTTGATTCAGGAGACAAGTCAGAGCCTAATTCCCTTCTGCCTAAACCTGTGTGTTCCAATTCCACTGGCAACACCTGCACTCCTCTTCTCTACACTGCAGCAGGGTTGATTTGAGGTCCCTTGACAGACCCTACTCAACTAACTCGTAACGATGTCCTCTGGGCAATCCTATCTTACTCTTTTTCTACCTCTTAATTAGAGTTTTACCTACTGCTCAATGAAAATTTGTTAATGGCTGCAGGTTTGCTTGGCTGCCCTGGCAATACAAGGTCCTTGTATGGCTGGGAAGACTGCTTTGGGTCTGCAGGTGCTTGCAGATTGCAGGGGAGACATGGGATTTTAAGGCCAAACAAAAGATACTCATGAACCAGACCTAGGCCTGCCGTTTTGCCTAGCCTTGAAAGAGCTGGAAAAATACTGGGACCTAACTACATTTTTCAAAGCAGAGAAAGGAGCTGAATGCTGAAATCCAATAAAATTCAGCAAAGAATGCCTTGCTATTTCCTTTAGTGTTTTTATTACTGTTGGTTTTCAATGTAAATTGTCACTTGCAATTACAGGTTGGGAAGAGTTGTAGCCTTATCCTCAAACTACATAAATTATCATGCTAATGCCAGAATTAAAGTAAATAATCCCACAGCCCTGGATGGCAGTGGGAGATGTTACGATGTCTTAGAACTGAGCATTTCAGTGGAATCAAGTACTGTTTTCCTGCTTGTCTAAGTACAATACGTTCTTTATAATGGACAAAATACCTGCCTGTTTTAATAAAAGGTGCTCTTTGTTTTGACAATAAAATCGAGCTAAATAAAAGATCAATTCTTTAAAACTTAATTGTCTAGTGGTTACTTCTTTCTTTTAGCACAGAACTGCAGTCTTTATCCTCACACCAAAATTATCACAAATTTGTATTCCTGGAGAAAAACAATCTTAGTGCATTGAATAAAAGAAAAAAAAAAGGTTTGAATATATTTATTCCTCTTGTGATAGCATTTAGGCAGTCAATCATCAGGTAGAGAATGAGGTTTTCTCATTAACCAGTATTTTCATACTTGCCTGATCTGACACGTTGTACCAATCATAATCAAAAGAGTTGACTTTCTTGGTTTGAGAAAACGATAAGATGAACAAGTTGTAACAGGCTCGTGAGGTATAAAGCAGTATAACAGTCACTCCTATACTTGTCACCTGACAGACAGATGAGCCCTGGAAGAGATTTAAGCACAGGTTATTATTCATAAGGGAAGTTGAGAACAACACTGCTTTGCATGGACTTCAAGAGTTGTCATGCTACTCTGTCTCATGCGACTGACTTTTTGTCTTTCTTTCTTTAGCCAATATATCCTATTCTATGTATATTCCTGTATTTTATCAGTACAGGGGTTTCCAGGCAATGGTAGCAGTTCCAGCCCTTACCAAGATGGGCTGTGACTAATTTTTGCATTTTATTGAACAAGTGCTATTTTCAGAGCAATGAAAACACATAAGACCCACACTTGGTATGAGGTGGAGTGACAGGTTTCAGGCTTCAGCTCTGCATTAGCTACAGAGCATCCTGTATCAGATGCTGGCTAGCATGATGCAACCTTGCATCTTTTTACAGCTGCTTGCTTTGCACCAATTTCGTAAGCACAGAGCAGGTCATAGCAGTCAGCAGTTAAACTCAGCACAGACAGGAACAGAACATCCTGCCTTAGCTAATGTCAACATAGAGGAGACCAAGTGGAAGCACAGCCTATGGGCAGAGTGACCATGGCAGGGCAGTCTGAGTGGTAGCTTGGGCACAAGGGGAGCAATGGGTCTGCAAGTGTGAAATTGCAACAGTTCCTAAGCCCTAGAAAGAAAACTGGACAGAGCAGGGGAAAGAGCCTGACCCAGTGACAGGAGTTAAGTGCCTGACCAGTGTCAAGTGGGGAGGGTCACTGTCAGGGACACCAGCACAGGAGTTGCAGCAGGAAGGAAGGAATCCAGGAGCCATGGCTACAGGGATCTGTGTGAGTCTAATCACAGAGGCAGGCAGATGTACAAAAATGGGACTGGCTTTGAAAGAAGCTCAAAGTAAATTCTTTGTAGTTGGCTCTGGAGTAGTGCTTTGCACAGCCAAAGGAGGAAAGAGGAGTTAAAGTGCTGTGTGCATTTAGAGGAAGTTGCCTTGCAGTCATTTGCTTCTCTAGCCCTGCCCTCTGCCTCTCCTGGCAGAGAACCAGGAGGATGGGTTCCTTTCATCTATGTGAGAGAGAGAGGCCAAAAGAGAAGTTGCTCCTCCCTGCCACAGGATCTTTTAAACCAGTGCAGGAGACCGGAAAGTCTGCAACCCATTCCCTCTGCTCACACACTATGCTTCCAGGTTTGCAGACGAGGGGCAGAGGTTCAAAGCACTGTGGCAGGCAGAGCAGACCTAGCAGAAGGGCTAAAGAAGTATCAGGGTAAGTCACCAAGCCACCATGTCCTGAGTTCCTGGACTTCAGGAGACTACTAGGGCTCCAGTGCTGCTCTCCCACGCTGTTGGCTATTGACCCTGCAGCTTTGTTGACCCAGCTCCTCAGCCTGCACTCCCCAGTGAGCATAAGTTAAGAGCAGCTCATGGAGTATTTAAAAAAACTTGTGCAAAACGAGTTTGCCTGTTTTCCCAGCAAAATAACATTGGGTCAGTGAACAGCCAGGCTCCGAAAATACCCAGTGCAGTCAAAGTCTCTGAATTCCAGCTTATAACAGCCCAGAAACACCACCATTCCCCAGGCCATAACCCGCAGCCATGTCAGGAGTGAGCCAAGAGACCGCAGCTACTCAGGAATTGAAGCCATAGCAGGCAGTGGCAAAAGCTGTGGCAATACCAGCAAGCAGGAAATGCTTTAAAGAGGAAATGTTTGCTGGGCACTTCTCTGTTCTCCTTCGATACTAACAAGTCAGTGATGCTGTCATGGAAACCGAGGGAGAGAGAGCAGAGAGAAGCTGCTGACTGGCACATACCATATCCCAGCTCAGTGGCATTTACAGATTGCACATAGCAGAAGCAAAGAGCAGAACGGCGTTGGTATTTCCCTGTATAGATTTCCCTACATAGCTGTCATTCTTTAATAGTTAATAGTTAAATGGGTAGGCTTCCATTCCACCAAATACAAAAAACTGGATAAAACTGTCCTGGTTTTGCTTCCAGTCTAATATACTTAGTGGCTCGATGCAGGGAGAGGGCAGCAGTGAAAATAAATCCAGAGGAATCATTTCTCAGTCACAGGCCTCTGCAGAAAAGAAGGGGAGCCCCAAGCTGCTTGTGTGTCCCACCACATGATGCATTTGGCCAGCACAGAACTGGCCCAAGTCAGCACCTAAGGGCAGGGCTGTGCACTTCCTTGGTGCTGGCACAGCCCTGGCACAGAGCACCAGGATGGTTCCCCGTGCCAGGCCATGGAGATGAATGTTTTCACATGTGGTCACAAGATATATGCCAGCAAATGGGAGATGCAAAATCAAAAGCTGCCAGTACTGATGCCTACCTACATGCACCACAGAGCATGAATTATCTCCAATACTAATTCTGTCATATCATTGCAGAGAATGGATTTTTCTTCTCTAGCTAGTTTTTTGGCACAACAGTGGCAGACAAAACCAGGATGTTTTATTCACTGACAGTTTCAGTCATCTGTATCCCTAAAGTACATGTAGTCAAACCTCACTGGAAGCACTCAGAGGAACTCCCATTTCAGGTCAGTGGAAAGGAGGAGCAAAGTGCTCTTTAACCCTCATTTTCACATTCAAACTTTCATCAGCTGAGTGTTCTGTCCTTTCCTGTCTGAAGTAATGTTAGAGATTCTTTGGGTTTTGTGAAATAGCTTGAAGTAAAGAAGGCTGGGTTTCCTGCAGGAGGAGCAAACAGAACAAAACCAAAACCAAACAAAAACAGAATCAAAGCCTCCCTTAGGTTAACACTGCTTTATTACAGAGATTTATGCTGCTGTGATTTACAGCACAAGAAAAACTTTTCCTACTAATAAAAATAATCCATTGCCAGTGCCCTTTGGTCAGCAAATGACAGGCTTGAAAGAAACAAAACTAAGCTGTGTTTTTAAATCTTCTATTCAGCCCTGAACTTTTAGTTGTTGTGCATTGTGGCCAGATTTGATTAAACAGGAAATGTACTTACTTCATCTGATTAAGCAAATGGAGAGAGGAATTTTATGGTAAGGTTTTCTAAATAGCAGCTGAACCTTAGATTTTCAGAGGATTTGTTGTGGTAATGGCAATGGGTTATAGGTTAAACTGATAATTTAAGATTTAACTGTCTTCTGCTAATGCAAGGACTTTTGAAAGCCCTGTTTCATTATTTACAGATGCAAAACATCTTCACTGATTTTATAATAAACACTGTATGCTTCTGTGATGCCACCCAGTTCCTTGACCACTGAATGTGTCCAAAGCTGTAAACATAACAATATTTCTTTAAAGAACATCCTGTAGAGTAATAGGAAACACTTTTTAGCCCTTTTCCTCCAGCTGACTAAGTTACAACGTATTAAGTCTTTTAAAACACATTCTCATTATCTATAGGAATATACACAAGAATATGCAAATTTATAAAGGGAGATTCATATTTCTCTGTCTGGCTTATCTTCAGCATGCTGCTACCTTGAACAGTTAACTTAGTCAATGATTTGACAAGCTGAAGGATTTTGAAGTACAGGCCACTTCTATGTAGCAGTACTGAAATGATCTTCAGACAAGGGACCCAGAAAAAGCAAGATCTGCTTGAAAAAGAGCTGTGAGAAACCTCAGCCAATAAATTCTGCAAAATCTGCCTCAAAAGTACGTATTTGGGATCACTGGTTTAACCAAAAGCTCCCTTGCCACCATTTAGTATTTAATTCATGTATTGAACAGGATGGCCAGCCAAGTGCAGGCTGTGAGGTTTAAGGCCTCCAGCTCCCAGGCTTTGTGGCTTTGCCTTGCACTGCCCTGGTATCTCAGAAGGTACTTGAAAAGAACTGAAAATGTGCCTTACCTTGGACTCCAAGTAAATGTTGGCTAAAGACATCTTGGAGATCTTATACAGGCAGATGGAGAGTGAAACAGCACACAGCACAAACAATGTGTCATTAATTGCCACCCGGACAGAGACAATGATTTTTCTCTCTGAGTTCTGTGTCCTCACCAATACTGCACATGTTAAATTCACCAAGAGGAAGAGGAGACTTATGAAAAGAGAGGCCAGGTAGAGGGGCAACCTGGGAGAGTGAGAAGAAAACAGTTTCAGCAACATTGTTCAGCAAGTGTCAGTCATGAGATGGAAGCTGCACTCTGAGAAATGAAATCTGCCCGTGTTGGGCTGCCACAGCTGACAGAGTAACCAGCTGCCTGAGCCAAAATCAAAGTGCTCCAGATTGCTGGAGAGATTAAACTAGCTCATTTCAAACCTGTTTTTACAGTTACACAACAAGCTGTAAGTAAAGAAACCAATATCAAGCAGCAAAACATGGAAGACTGCAGCAGAAATACAACAGCACAGTTCTTGAACACTATTTAAAATATACATGTACCTTCTTAGACCATGCACTTCATATACAGCTCAAACCCTCTGCCTACTCACTGCCAGAAGAAACCTCTCCAAAGGCTGAGTTGCCTGGAATGGACTGGTTTTGACCCTGGTTTTACTACACCAACATTGCCATATAAAGCATCACTGACTGCTGTTTGCCATCAGAATTCATATCAAATCAGGGAAGTGTCTAACAGCAGGAAAAACCTCCAAGTTACTGGTTCCCTAGCATCCATCTCTGCCTCTTTTCCTAAACAATTTGGTCATGGTCAACCTCTTGAAAAAAACATCAAGAAATTTAACTATGCATATTGATTCTGGGTTGGCATCTTGCCATCTAGGCCAGGAAAAATATTTGTTTACACAACCACAGAAGCAGACCTGGAACCAAAATGTGACAGACAGAAGCCCAGGAGTTGGACTGGTTTTATCCATCTGGTTTTTTTCCAACCTACCCAGCACTGATACCTACAATATAAGCATACTACATAACCAAGGAAAACTGCTTCTAATTCCTCTTTATGCCTACACAGAACTGTGGGGCTTTCCATTTAAAAAAACCCAAAAAGCACGTTTCCATTTCAGGTATTTGCTTAGCTCATTTTCATTGTTGACCAAGGCAATTACTGATAAGATTAATAGTCTGCAGTCACTGAACAAGAGGTTTTGGCCATAGCTTTTCATGCCTGTTGGGAACTTTGAATTTGGCTGACAACAAACATACAGACTGTCCCTGAGGAATCCAGTTCTCATGGTTTAATAACACTTTACCCCATGGGGATCTTTTCCTTTCACACATTCATATTCTTTTGGGTTAGCATCAATGCAGCTACAAAGCTGAAGCACAGCTGGCTACTTTTCAAAGGGCAAGAAAGGAGGAGATATATCTTTGAGATATTTTAAATGTGTTACAGGGAGAACTGAAAGCCTAAAAGCTTGTGAATCAATGCCGTTCTTTCCAGCTATATCTGGCAGCGAGCGAGGATGCTGTTTTTTTCCTTGCCAGGCACGGAAATTCCCTCTCAGCAGGAAGATTGTGCTCATTCTTAACTTTCCAGGGCAGGGCTCTGTTTTTAGGATAAGCAGCTGGAGGTAGTTCCTTTAAACCTCATAGTCTAATGCTGGAAGCATTGCAGTCCTGAAGCTCCTCTCTCACACAGTTTCCTCTATAATGGTGGTACATTTGGAGCTTTTATTAGTACCTCAAAAGTCTTTAAATAGTGGTGACATGTCTTCCTTTCCTTCCCCTCCCAAAGTCCCATCTCTGGTGCCCTTGTGGGGGCTTATGAGGAAAGGCACACTCTCACATCTGCCTTGCTTGTGGGACAGTGAGTACATGCTCTCCTTTTGCTCACCTCAGCCCGAAGGACGTTTTGCTGCAGCACAGCCTGCATGCTGGCATGCAGCACCAAGCTGGCTTGCAACCAGCAAGGCTGAGAGGCTTCCAGGACAGGCTCCTCCTTTGCAGACTTTAGTAAAAAAGAAAAAAGAAAAGCGCTGTCACGCTCTTGTGCCCACACACTCCCATATGTGCCAGGGTTGAGTTGTGCAGCTCTCCACATAATGATCTCCCAGCCCCCTTATTAACAAGATGTGGCTGAGGAAATGTCTGCCTGATTTGACAATAGATGCATTGTTGCTGAGCTCATGGATGAGCATTGATGGACATGCAGGCTGTCTCTCTAGGGGAAGTTTTAGGGTCTCAGCAGAATAAAGGCAGAAAGTATCTTTACAACTCAACTACAAGGGCACCTACAAGGCATAAAGAAGCATATGGAGTTTTACAGAAAACAGAAAAGCTGGGCAGGAGAGGTGCTTTCAGATTGCACCAGTGAAAGTGCAAGTGAAAGTTCAAAAGCCTATTGTGCCTAATCCCCACTTTGGGACTAGTCTTTAAAGGAGCTGTGTGTAATCTGGTTTGGCTGGGGAAGACACATGCCGGAGTGTTCTGTTCTTTCTGTGTCAGGCTGAATGCACCTGTAAGTTTTTCTTTGAGATGAAAATAAAATAAATGATAAATGCAGTGAGCTTTGCCTCGTTTAACGCGAAAATCTGTTTGAAACTACTGCATTTTGTGTGTGGTTTCCTCTAAAACCATGCAGTGTCTGAGGCTTGTGTGTAACAAGACATGCACACATAGCACAGCAAGCTTCATCCAAACCTGGTGACAGTAAGAAATCCCCAAGCCCAGGGAGACAAGCAGGATGATTTAAATATGAAATTGGGCTGGCACAGGCTTCACCTTGACCTCTTTTACTAATATTGTGAAGGCTGTGCTGAATAGTTTGCTTAAGAATCTGGATCCCTGATAGGATTTTATCAATTTTTTTTTCCTGGTATCTGAAATGATTCTGATTTCTGAGACCTGTGTCAATGCATAGACCTCAGTCCTATCTCTCAGTTGCCCCATTTATGTTGTCATTATCTATTGCAAAAATGACAATACCAGGTAATAAGGTCTGACACTTTTTAAAGAAAATGGGAGGAAAAATCAAAAAGTGGACATTCAGTAAAGAAGATGAAACAGATTCAGTAAGTGCAGATTACAGACCCATCCGTAGGCCTTGCATCTTTCCATCATCCATCTCTCCCTCAGGACCTGAGCAACCTGATCTAACGAAAGATGTCCCTCCCTGCCCATGGGACGTGGGTTGGACTAGATGATCTTTAAAGGTCCTTTCCAACACAAACCAGTCTGTGAGTCTGTGTTCTTTCACTAGCTTGTTACAATTAAGATTCAGAACTTCATCTGTGGGTGTGCACATATTACACCACTTCAATTGCCCTGTGTAGGCTAGGAAACAAGGTCAGCTTGACTAATAGAGCTCTTTTATATAGACTAACCACACTCATGCCGAGATCGAGATGTTAAAACAAAATACAACTGAAAACCCTTACCAACAGAACTGAACAAGAAAGATAGGTCAGATCCAAGGGTGATTTGTATTAGAAATCCAGTAGGGAAGAGTCAGGGCAGACACGGAGCTGTTGTGAGGAGGGTAGTCTGTGCATGAGTAATTCTAGACACCGTACGTTAGTATTTAGGAACACAAATGCTCCAAGAGCTACCTGCAGGTTGCTAATGTAGTCACTTTATAGGCATTGACTAAATATCACTAGCTCCCTGTGCTTCAAGAAAGGCATTTTCAAGCAGTTTTCAGGAATAAAGCCTTGCCACAAACATCAGGAACGGATGAGATTCAAAGCTTCTAGCTCTCACTTCTAGAGCCATGCAGGAACCTGTCCACAGACAGTCCTACACCACCCTGACCTGCAGCCCAGGCTCCGTGCAAAGCAATCCTCTTTGTTTCTGTTGCCCGCGTGCCCCATCAGGGGCAGGCACGCCTGCACGGGGGGGAGCTGCCCGGGGTGTGCTCTGCTTGTCTGCCAGCCCAGACTCTGGGATTTTCTGCCCACAGGAACCAGAGTGCAAAAGGGGGATTCAAAGCTGCAGTTCAGCCTGGAGTCCACATTCCTGAGTCAGCCATCACACCCTGCATTTCCCATGCCCTCACCAGGCCAAGCACAGCCCTCCTCAAGCCTGCTCTCACTGTTCTGCCATTATACCAAACATGGTTCCTGAAGCACTTGGTCCAGATGATTGGCCCACAAGCTGTATGAAAACCCAGATGGATAACAAACTTTCTAGGACCAGGAAAGTGATAATATTTGCCCTGTTGATACAGTACTATGTTCTCCTAACAGTCAGCAAGTAACAAGTCAGATTGCAGTTTAAAATCATCCTGTTTTCCTATCCTGAATTCATATTGTAAGTTCTTTCTTTAGAATGGAGACAGCCTCTCTCTCTCTCACTCCCCTCCTTCTGAACAGCATTGCCCAACTGAGGCTTTTAAGTGTTGCCACAACAAACACTGATTTATTGAGCTCTTCCTGAGCTTTCTGGACACTACTGCCCTTTGGGGTTCTTTCAAGTACATCCTGACAGCTTCTTCTCCTCAACAAGATGCCAAACAAATCTCTCCACCTAAATGCAAACCTACTATAACCTCAACTCTGTGGAGTCAGGGGAGGTTATCTACAAGCTCCCAAACACATAATCAAATTGAATCCATTCTCCCTAGCTCTTTCCCTTCACAACTCATCTGTCATCTTCCCAAAACTTTGAAGACTTTAATTACCTCTGACCTCACAGGTTAAAACATACCCACTCCCACTCATTCCTGTCAAAAAACTAAAAACATCAGTCTGCTTCTTCAGCACTGGATCTGAATTTACCTAGTGATACAAATGTTAAGAATCAGTAAACAAATCGCCAGAGTGGTTGTTTTCTGACTGCATTTGAAATATTTGCCTTTGAAATATGTGACCGTCTAAAAATGATCTTCGTGTTGGGAAAGGACTCAGTCTCCTCCTAAAAGTCATAGGAAGAAGGTGGCTTCAGAACCATCATCATCAAACATTGGTATACAAAAATGAATGGCTGAGGTATGAGTGCCACAAATTAGAAAAGATGTTTCTCAAACAGCATGGCTGCTCTTCTTTACTACTTTGAATGTTTGCATAGTTCTTACCTGTATTTCAGTAGCTCTGGGGAATATTTTGACTTAGCTTTGAAAATCACCTGCAAAACAAAAAAAACAATTGCATCAAACATAGCATTCATGTCAGCAAAGAAAGACACTGTGATTCACAGCAATTTTGTCTTACAGGTCACAAGAAATGTCATGACAGGTTTCATTACATAACAGATTTGCATGGATTGCTTACCTATGGCAGGCAAGCTCTAAGCAAAGCAGAAACACTCAGCAGGTGATCAGATGCACTCGTATACAAATTTCTACACTATTATTTTCACTTACTCTGGTTTAGGAGTCCTTTATACCAGTATTAGCAAGAGGGTGAGTGCCAGCATAACCATAGAGTGAAATTATTACAGGCTCTTACATGACCTAACAGTACATGTCTCTCACATAGACCAGCTTACACCCGGGCCAATGTTCCCATGAAGAGCCCACCATAGCACCCTGGCCTGAAATTAGATATATACATTTGCATTCATGTTACACTGCCAAAAAGATGCCATTGAGATCCAAACTCATTATTTTACTCTGAGGTATTATTTGGCTTCTGCTGGCTGTCTCTTCACTACACAACAATATGTGTTTTTACAGAGAGATAGCTCAGGCCCAGCAGTTAGCTTGTTGTAACAGAAAAGATAAAATACTGACAAGTTTTCTGTAATGTATCTAGGTGCCATCAGTCACAGATGTTTAACCACCATCAGAAATTATACAAAAATACATTACCATATTTTGTATCTTATTTATTAAAACGTTACATGACAGTATCACTGTTTTTTTATAAGCCAGCATGATTTCCAAACAAACTCAGTTTACAAGTGTTCATTTAAACCAACACCAAAGCACACTGGTTACTAGTATTACAAAAACCCCATGATGTATAACTTACTGTATAACTAACTTGTTTCCTAATAATTTTCTCCTCAAATTATGTTATCTTATCCATTTAACTTGGCTTTGCATGCCCTTTAGCAATGTTTGCATAACATTTGCTATGATTATTATGCTTTCCCAAGGAAACGGGACTTACATGATCACAATGTGTCTGTAGACATGTGTCTGCCTGTCAATTTCCTTATCTGTCCTTTACTAATCTTAAAATACTTCAGAAAAGTGATGGGAAAATGCTTGAAATATCAAAGACATAATCCTTTATCACCCTTCTAAAAATCAATGACTCAAAAGACACAAGGTACTCTATAAATTTATCTAATACATGTCCTCTGTAAGGAGAAGCCTACATAGTGATTCTACACATCACCCAATATGAGAGAGTCTGCATAGCAAAATACTGTAAGAAATTCCCCAGTTATGGGAACAACTAAGAGTCAATCATGAGACACAGATCTGGAGAAAATCAGGCTCTACTTGTTCCAGAGCTCCTGGAACAACTTGTCATTTAACTCCTATTCACCATAAACAGCTGCCTTGACATGGAAATTATTTTTGTGATGCATCAGCCTGCTTAGCACTAGCTGAAGCAGCAGAGAACACTGAGTTTTTCAGCAAACTGAGAATAAAATTGAAAACTTGGGTGGAAAAACTCTCTAAAAATATTCTGCAATCATTGATACTGTTTTCAAATAGGTAACATCCCTGGTAGTATCCCTTATTGAAGAGTTTTGTGATTCATTCTCCAAATTCCTAGATCATGAAATCTCACAGGAATTCAGGAAGAAGTTTTAGGTTGATTTACTTCCTTGCTTTTGAAAGGAAAGGTACAAGGGGCTTGCAAATGTTCTGCATTTCTGCTGTTCATAAAGAGTAGCTGTCACTTCTAGAGAAAGGATGAGATTCAAAACACTTCCCAGATACTTTTTGCACAAGATTTATTGCCTACCCTGCTTATTCTGGAAGGGAGAGAGGGAACAGATTCCTGACCTCAATGAAACTTAACAAGTAATCCTTGTTTCTAGGGCCATTCCACAATCCTCACCTGTTGTGAATAGAACTTACACACATTGTACTGTTAATTTTGACACCTCTCAGGAGTTGCACTGAACAGAAGAGTTCAGAGCCTCTGCAAAGAACTTCAAAAGACAAGCAATTTCCAGTGGGCAATGAGTTTATCTGGGTTCATGAAACCTGGAAAATGTCAAGTTCCTAAATACCATCTCCAGTGGTTCCCCAGAAATGATCTACTCATTCCTATTAAGTCACAAAGCAGTCCTGTCACATAAACCAACCCAAGACCACTACCCAGCAAAATCTCCACGGACAATTTAGGTAAAACCAAATGTGATGCTCCTGCTGCAGATCCAACAGGATCTCAAGATTCAATATCACCAAAACAGCTGTTACTGTGATTCTACATTTGGTGAACCTGTCCCAGGTGATACATGTTCTGAAATTTTCAGAGCAAAACGACCATTAAGAAAGAAAATAAATACTCTACCAAAAAAAAGGGATGCTATATAGAATGAAAGCTACAGTATAAGGCATGGAGAATTCTTACCAATTCACTGCTAGGCAGGAGCACAGGCAGCCAGATTCTGCCACCTTTGCTTAAACACTGATGGGGCTTAGTTCGTGAGTGGCCCTGCTGGAAGCAATGGGATTGTCATGGAATAAAGGGTTATTCAGTGGGAGTAAGGATGGCAGAAGCTGATCTCAATATACCTTACACGCGTGGGTGCAGCTTTTTGCTTTTAGCAGACGTTCAGCTCAAGAGACTGGTTGCTCAATGGCCCCTCCTCGCAGCAGTGTTGAGAAAGCTTCCAGTCAATATCTGAGTCATCTAAGTAAGTCTTCCAGCAAACCAGAGCAAACCAGACTATTCCTAAGAATAGACTAAACAGCAAACAGAGAGCAGGCTCTTTTAAAAAGATCTTTCAGAGAGGCCCAAGATGAACATGGAAAATGCGGTGAAAGTCCTTGCTAATTTTCTTATGTCTAAAGGGTTATTTTTCAGTCTTAAAAGTATTTCCCTTTCTGCTTGTTCTTTGAAGGAGAAATATCCTGTTTTGACTCTGTTTCTGCCAAAGGGTTGGAAACCTCAAATGAGATTCTCACACCCCCTCCTCCACTCCCCTGAGGTATATGTCTGGCATATAAAACTGCAGGAGTTCAAAAGGACTCCAAAAATCTCTTTATACAGCCAGAGAAAATTCCCATTGCAGGAGCTGATGTAAACAGCTGACCTTAGAGACATTTTACCAGGCCCCAGGAGTGGGGATGGCATGGGACCCATCAGCAGCTTGGCTGCAGAGAGCTCTGGAGAGCTGCCGGGCAGCAGAGCAGGCAGACAGGGCCAGGCTGTTTTAGCTGATGGAGCTTCCAGCTAATCAAGAGCCACTTTGGCTCTCTAAGTGTCAATGAAACAGCTGTCAAAGCCAAGTCAGATATTCCCAAAGCAAAAGAAAAATAAAATCTCCATGGAGCAATTTTCATGTCCATGCTCTGATTTAGCAGAACTGATGTGATGACTGGCACAAACCTCTGCAGTACTCCAGTGCTAGCTGATCAATTCACTTTTACAGCAGCTACAGCTCGGCTTACCAGAAAGCCTCAGGTATGTGGTATGTGCTTGCAAATGTCTCAAGCCGGTCCTCTGCACAGGAATGAAGTTCAGCTTTATTTACCACTTCTCATTTCAGAAACCCTATAAGAAACATAGCATGCACTTTTTCTTCCCAGTTCCTTTCACCACAGTCCCTCTCTTCCTCTGTCACACTCCATGCAAACTTCCCTTTGAAACTTGAAAATACGTCACAACCTCATCATCAGCACATTTACCTTTCTTCTGTTGTGTATCTTTCAGTCCCAGGCCCACCTTCCCCTTCCTCTTTTTCCTCCATGTTCACTCTTTCATTTGGATTAGATTTCCCAAAATAGGGAAGTTCTCCCTCTACTCTCTAAATTCTACACAGGTTGTAGGCCTACAGACATGGGCAACATGACTCACTACCATACTCAGTCTTCCATGAATTGGTAAAAATAGGCCTAAAAGGACAGGGATGGTTGTGGGGCTGACAAGCACAGTAAATGTTCAAGTGTAGCTTTCCTATCAAATTATTTTCTAAGTCAAATGACCTCATCTTCATGTCAGATGCTGACAGCCAGCCAACCTGAATTGCAATTTGTCTTCTGTCGATACAATACTAAGGGCAACATTTTACAGCAAACATATTTGCTGATGCTTTACCATATGGAGTTAGACTCCCTTGTAGTTCTATATACATCTAAAACTTATTTTAAATTAATAATAAGCTTTATAATATATGATTTATGAATTTCTGCTAAAAAAGAAAATTCTCCTAAATAAAAAACCTTCTCTGTTCTCTCCCTGGTGAGAACTTTTGAAATGCTATTCTCAGTAATTAGAGAACGAGAAATTTTCTTAATTCTCCTCCCAGAGCTAGCATGTACCCTGGTTCCACTGAAACACACATAAACTTTCTGAAAGCCTTGTGCTGTTTTTACCCCACCTTGCCAGGCATGGCCAACTCCCCTCCACACTGTGTTACTCTGTACAACTTCTCTTCATTTGAAAGTCCCTGATTTTATCAGCACTACCAGGGAGGCAGGGTAAGCTTCTCAATCTGGATGCCAAAGAAAACGAGAGATGGTTAGGGAGGAGGAAGGAGAGGTAAAATCTGCCTACCAGCCTTCTCCACCCATACTGCCTCACAGCTCTTTAGCTCAACACTACTTTCCCTTGATCCTGGAGAAGTTCCCAACCTGATGACAAAACCTAGTGCCCACCCAGCTGTTTTCTGTGCCTGGCTGCAAGGGAGGCCTGGGATTTTCAGTGAAATTTACAGCTCACGGTCTTTGGCCCTGACCTTGTTCTTTGAATCTGTAACCCTCCATCCTAGCCTCCCTCCTGCTTCATTTGTATTCTTTTCCCCAGGGAAATGCAAAGCCTGAGCAAACAGGACAAAGTGAAGCAAGTCCTTCTCTGTCCACCCCTCACACGCACTGAAAAAGGCAACTTGTTTTATTTCCCAGAGCCTCTTTACTCCTTTGCCCGCAGCACAACTTATAAAGCCTGAGGACTCATCTCAGTGTCCCCTTGTCAGGGACAGGGAAGATTTGGGTAAGCAGGACATAAATAAGAGTACCCAAATCCTGGAATCCCCACTGTCTTCATTATCCTGGGATGCCTCACCATGGGATCCTCCATTTCTTTCACTTCTAAGTGGAAAATATGTTATTAAATAGCAAAATAAACCCTTGGAAGCTGCATGTGTGAAGCAAATATCTCCATGGGGTTTTTGGTCTCTGGAGGTGGAAATGCACTTTGGCTCCCTACGTGGTGGATCAGGATCAGGGAGCTGCTCATACAGGACTTGGTACAGTGCATTTACTTGCTGGTGCTGTGCTACTGTTTTACAAAAGTGCTACTGGATCTCATCTTCATTTGAGATTTATTTTAATGATTTCCAAGTAGGCAGAGGGCCTACCCTCCTGAGAGGGTTTTTCTTTGGAAGGGAATGAATACAGACACAGGGTTAATAAATTCTAATACATTTACTTATTCCATTAGAAATCACATTAATTTTCTCTGGTATGGGATCTCTGAGAGAAACTAATATTCTATAAACCTTATCTACAGCACCCTTTCTATTCTGCCTTAAGTAGGGCATTAAAACTGTATCAAAGGACCCTGAACTCAGCTCTTAATGCAAAGATCCCTTGTTTTGAGTCAAAGCTATTTTGATTATAACTTCCCTTTTGTTCATAGCTCCCCCGCTTTAGCAACCTGCCCCAACACACTAGAGCTTCTTCTGCTGCAGCGGCTGATGCTCAAGTCTGGGAACAAAACTCTGCTGTGCTGACGTCATCAGGGCTTATTTGTCTTGCTACACATAAAACACAGCTGAAATTCCCTATTGCTTTGGGATATCTATTAAAAAAGAGAATAGCTGTGGCTAACTTTCCGTCAAGTTCAAAGGTGCTTATTATTCCGAAAAACGCCCTGAGGCACTTGCCAAATGAGTTTTTTGTTTGGCCAGGAGGATTTGCAGTATTTTTTGAATTGCTTTTTTTCTTCTCATATCTACATTTAGAAGTTTTCCTAGCAGTGCCACATTTAGCAATGGTGGGTGCTGCACAGCAGATAATAAAAACCTACAAATTCCAGAGGCCCATATGGTGTCTTCCAGTGCTCTGTCCCTATAATATATACAGATCACTTCTTTCCCTCTAGCTAAGCACCAGTGAAACAGCAGAGGTTTAGTGCAATGAGACACAGCTGCAGACCCTTCTTGCCTGCCTTCTAGAGAATAGAAGGGTAGAAGTTGTTTCTAAACAGGTCTGTGAAGTTTTAAGCCATTACTGGAAACAAAATTTTCTCTCTCCACCCCTTTCACACTAGTTCTTGCTTGCCTACTGTGGAAAGCTAGATGCACATTAAATACAAGATGCTGAATTTCAAGCCAAACCACCTTTTAATGGTTAGAAGTAAAGAATTAATAACAGTGAATTAAAAATATATGCACTTATTCTGTCATATATTCATACAATGGCTATGCTGGTATTTCTTTAAGTTTTGTTTTGGCTGGGGAGATATTTGAGATTAAATTTCACTGACAGCAACCAGCTCTAGAGCAAACAACAATACTAATCGTATGTCTGTCTACAGTGGCCCAAGATATTTAAAGATTATGATGCACATCACAAACTCTGAAAGTCCCTCGCAAATACTGTTTCAAAAGCCTCACAGCAGCTCTTCAATTCCACTCTCTTTCAGAGGGGCTCAAAGGAAGATCATGAGGACTCAGGATGACAAAGCAGGAATTCTATCTCAAAGGCAGAACCAACAGCCTTAGCATTTTTTCTGTTTCCATCCACTGACTTGTACTTCCTGAACACTATCAGACAACAATGCTAAAAATAAGTTAAAATGACATATGTGTGCATTCTGTGTGCTCTCTTTTCAGATCTTCCTTAGACAAAGGGAATGTTACCTGCAGCACTAAGCCTCCTGAGCACTGACACTCTACTGCACAGACTGCTGTGCCCCCTCAGTCCACGCTTCTCTTGGCCAAGAGACAGGATGCTGCATTCTGCCTCCAGACTTCCACAGCAGCCCTCCATGTGTGTCTGAGGGAAGAGTCTGACCTAAGGCTATGACTTAGTTCCAGCACTGTGATGGGATGGATTGTGTGCTGATGGACATTTGGCCCTGGGAAACTGCACAGTTATCAAATGCCTCTCACAATAGTTATGGGATAAAGCATAGGTCGCCACATGCCTGAGCTGGATTTGAGTAGTATGCAGATGAAAGGTTCCTGTAATCCCTTAATATATCTCAAGTACCAAGGAGTGGAGCAGGGTGAGTTAGCAGGCATTTCAGACATTGAATCCATAAAAGCAAACCTAAGCACAAAACTGGGTATGTGGTTCTAAGTATTTAATACCCTCTACAACTCAAGTGATCTTCTTACAGCTGTCATGCTCACCATTGTTGCTTTTCCAGCTCCGGGATAGTAGCCCTTGCATGCAGCCTGATGTCTCCAGTCAGGCTTTTCAGAATTAATAAGGCCTGTCATCACCACAGAGCACTGTTAAACACCGTGGGGACTGCAGAAGCACCAGCCCCAGCCATCGAGCTGGTTCCAAGTGGGGCACACAGCAACACTCAAAGCATCCTGAGCACTGCCTGGTATGCTCCAGGGCTGGCTGATGCTCTCCTGACCGACTGCTCCTGCACTGGGGAAGTGGACTTTGATCAGGGCCACACGAGTGCAGGCTTGGCATCCTGCTTCAGGCACTACAGTGGGATTGAGGAGATAAAAAAATCCAGTCTCTGCCCTCCTGCAAGATTCCTGTGAGATCTTAGGCAAGCCCAGCAGCATTTCTTTGTCTCAGCATGCCAATATCCCATCCTTCAGCCAAGTGTAAGATACTCATGCTCACCATGAATATTTCCAAGCAATTCTAGCTGCAGCAACCTGGAGCACTGTGCAGCTTAACTCCTCTGGCTTCTTAGCTGTCCATGGCACAGATACACTCTCAAGACCTCTTCCTGAAATGGAGATACTATTTTCTTTACTCCACTATACAGCTAATTTACCTTTACATCAGAGAGTCCTTGAAATAGAGGGTGTATCTCTGCGCAGCACTCAGACTTAATTGGGGTCCAGAGTCAAAGCTGTTTGTAACACAGATCGTTACAGGAATTTGGGCCCACAGTAGGACTCCATCAATAATTTCAATTGTTATACAGATAATAGAAATCTCACTCAGAAACATGTTAGCCAACTTATGAAAAAACTGGGACTGGGGGGTTGTTACTGGCAAAATCAGACATTACAATTCTGACTGCACACAGAGACCAAGCCTGGTAAGCCAGGAGGTTTCTAAAGTCTAATAACAATAATAAGGCATAATAATAGAATGATATTTTGGGTATCCAAATTCCAAGCTCTCCTATACATTTTTCCTCCAACGTTTGAATTGACACCCATTTTATAGACAGTAGACATTATTAATTGAGATTCTCACAGTGATCACTTCAGGCTCCGGTTTCATTGTAACACTGATCACTTGCATATAGACCAAAAGTTAAAATACCCAGCTAAACAACTGAAATCTGCTTTTTGCGTTGCCAAGGTACATTTGTAAATTACAATTTTCTCACGATGCTTACATAATTAGGCTTTACCATTCAGTTAGATTTAATAGACTAAATATCTGTTGCTTACCTGTGTGAAGTAAAGATTCATCAGGGTCAGGGTGAAAAACTGGAGGCAGACTGGGAAGCAATAGAGAAGCCAGAAGATGAAGGGGCTGAGAGAATTTGCTGTGACAAAGTCTTTGAAGTAAAATGAAAAGAGCACTGTCCTAAGAGAGGCCCAAAACAGGCACAGAAACAGAAAGACAGTTTGGTAACTGAACCTCTTGTGCCTGTAGTGAAGGACCAGCCAGAGCTGGACGTAGATGAACACAAAAAGCAGTGAATAAAAAACAGTATATACAATGGTCAGGCCCAGCTTCACATACGGAGGGACAGCTGGCGTCAGGGTCGGCGGAAGGGTGTCATTTTTCAGTGGGTCCCACTCAGGGGCCTCCATTTGATATCGGGAATCGTCAGAATTATTTAAGTTTGGCTGCCGCTGTTGCCTCCTCCTCCTTCTCCTTTCATCTTCCTACAGCATAGGAATCAAGAAAATGAAAGAAAACAAGCTGCACTTCCTCTTTGGCAGCTCACTGTGGGCTGGTAGCACATGATCACAATTCAGAATGATTCATTAGGACTGCCTTTGTCAGCAATTGGCAGGGAACAGCTCAGAAAGCTGCTCTTTGCTGATGTCTCTGCACAAATCTTTACCACCCTTAAGAAACAAAGAAATCCACCAGCCCCTGAACGGTTTACTGCTAATTTTTTTCCTAAGGAAAATTATCTGGATTTTAAATTAGTTAAGTAATGTTCTATTTTCTACAAGAAGCAAGTACCTGACATTTTCTCAGTGGCAGCCACATCATATCTTTGTAGGATTTTTTTTGGTCTTGTTTCCTGTTTAACAAGTACTTCATTCAGCTGCATTTTGTTAGAAATCATTTTAAGCACCTTCAAGTACTTATGAAATGCAAACTGCTGTAAGTAAGCTGTAACAGCTCAGCTTGGCATTGCAGAAACCTTCGTGTTTATAAAGAAATACACAATTTGCACAGCAAATCTAATGCATTCAGTTTCTTGTTTTTCTTATAAGATGCTTCATCAGTATGGGAGAAAAAGCACATCAGGACTTCCAAACCTAGCATACAGAGGAACAAAATAAAACCTCCTAAAGATTTAAATTCACCAAAGCATACATGCAGCTACAGGTTCTTTTCTTCTCGGTTGCTTTTGTGCCATCACTGTGGAAACAGCTGACCAGACACGCCTTCTCACAAGTGTGCAGATGTGCCCTTGGGATGAAATCTATAAATTAATAGGTGCTATGGCAGGCTGATGGGTTTGACTCACAGGGGTGAGAAGTGAGAACTGAAACTGAGTGGTTTAGACATTTGTAGCGTGGTCGAAATTCTTTGTATATCTCTAGGCCATGTACAGCATCATGTACGATAAAACAACACGGTGTTTAAAAGATACTTTGGTTATGGCTGGAGCACTGCCATGTTTTTCTCTATCATTTCTAGTAAGCTGATTACAAGAAGTGCCAATCCCCAGGGACCAATCCCCAGAGAGGACCCTACACGTCTGGTGAGCAGTGAAAAAAGATTCCTGTGGTGGAAGAGTCCATGTAATGAACTAACACAGTGTACATGGTATGCAGAAACTGACTATCAAAATAATGACTCCATTATTAATGCCTTGCATTAAGAGGAGTTTAAAACTAGTTTTTTGTTGAAAAAGACAATTATTATAATTGTGCCTATTAATATGAATACAATATACATACATTTGGATATTTATTTAAAAAGATCTCAAAGTGAACACCATTCTGCCCTAAAAGTATCCACACTGAACCCTTAAAGCTATGTTCCAAAATCCAAGGTTAGGTACCAAGACTTAAGCAGTTTGATTTTCAAGGTGCTAAGTAAATTCAGGTCCCATTGACTGCAAAAGGATTTGTGGGTTCTCAGTGCCTCTGTAAATCTGTTCATTGATTAAGGTTTCTAGATATGATTTTAAGACTCTTACCAGGAGCAGTCAGCCTTGGAAATCCAAGATAAACAGCTTACAGAAGCAGGGTGATACACAGCACTGGGTGATGGTTGATTTGACTATGTATAGAAGTGTACAGAACACAGAATGAATATGGCAAAGATGAGAGAGGATAAGAAATATCTAAGCACTAAAAATCATGAACATGTACAGAGGTATGTTATAGCTTGCAGAAAAAGAATTCTATGGCTTCAGCACAAATAAACTTGGACTTAGTTTTGAATTAGCACATGCTCCTAGATCCTGTATAATTCCTGGAACAAAAAAAAAAAAAAAAACAGTTGGGGCGGCGGGGGGGGGGGGGAAGTAAAATTTACTTGACACCAGGGTAGGACATGGAAAACGGAGCAGTTCCTGAAGCAAGTTTTTCAGAGAAGCTGTCTGTACTCAGGCTGTAATGCTCATTAGGTAAAGATGGGGAAGTAAAGGGCCTTAACAGGAGTTCAGAAAATATGTATAACAAATAAGATACAATAAATTATATTTCAATACATTCTACAGAAGGCTCCATCTCCCAGATCAGGAAAATATTTTCCCTATATTGATACATACTTCCTTCTAGCAGACAAGGAAAACATCTTCCTAGCCTTCCTCAGTTCCACCCGTAGGCCAGCTTTGTATATCCATCAGCCTCCACAACCCCAGTGCACACATACACTATCTAGAGGCCAGAGTACAGCAATAATAAATTCACTGGGTTACACACCACCTCTCTGCTCTCAGCACAAACTTTCTGATTATGCTTGTGGCTATCATTAACCCACAGTGGCCATAAGCACTCTGTTGCTTTTTATCAGTGACCTATAACAACTCTTCACAGCTTGTGCTATCAGACTTTAACCTGCTACATGGGGTAAAGGCATTCCTTCAGCAAGAGACACCAGGATTTTAACACTGCCACATGCCTGAAGTGTTCTATAAAATGTACAGAGGAGCAGGAATCGATTTCCACTCAACAAACTGCTGGTTTAGTGCCCTTGTGGATGTGATTGCCAACTCATGCTTTGTGGGAACATGTAAACAACTAAAGAAAATTGCTGCTGCCGTGGTCAGGTGTTGCCACAGGACAATAAAAACAGTGGTCGCACAGATTGTGCCCCAGACAAGTGTCCTTGACATAGGTGAGCAAAGGTGGGTTGTGAAACTCTGCATTGCAGCATTATAAGAAACTTCTTAATAGACCAAATTTCCATTGCTTAGGAAGTTCAGCCACTTCTTGGTCTTCAGCACAGTCCTGCTGCTGTCTATGGATGTTGGGCAATTCCAAATGATCTTCTTCTGTTACTGTTTTCTTTCTAAGGGTCATTGGTCAAAGAAATAAGCTTCACTGAACCTCCAGTGTTCAGCTTATCTAGGCTGTCCCACTGCTATTTGACTTGAAATGAACAAAAGTAGATAACATAAACTGTCCGGATTCTGCAAGTTGAACTGCTGCCCCTGCTCCTGTACAGCGAGGTCTGAGTTCTCATCTTTGATGTCACTTGCAGTTAATGAATTTGCTGGGAAGACTGTTAGCACTCTGCAACTAAGGTCACTTACCAGTGTGTAGTTCCAAAAGTCTTTCAGAAAGGGTTTTGCAGAAAAATGCACTTCTGGGAAGGGAAGAAAATAAAGTAATTTAAGATTTTGTTAGATACTGAATGATCTTCATATTTGATTTTGCACTATGGTAGTCCAAAAAATTAGTCCTCAGTTACATGGGCAGGTTTTTCATTCGTTTGAGGCTTCATGACTTCTTGGACTGTGTTTCTTATAACTACCAGGCTCTCATTGTTTAAACCTGAAGTACTAAATAAAGTATCATAGTTGGACCTTAAAGTCTGTCCTTCTTCAAAAGTTGCTTTCCCCTAAAGTTCCCTGCAAAATTATGAGGCCATTCCATCCACTTCCACCCCAGCTGAGACAGGAGAGGCTGTCAGATAGACAGGCCTTTTGCCAAACCAAACAAAAATAAACTGGTATTCTGGTTCAACATTTTCTTCTGCTCTGCACCCCATGAGGCCTATGATTACAAAACGCAACAACAACATTTTGAAGTAAATAGTTCTTCCTATTTCTACTCAAAAAACAAGTGGGACAGAAATCTGATGTTGAACAAGATCTGCTAAGTATCTGGTGGAGAGTGGGAGTATTAATACTCTAAATTATGCAAAGGGTAGAGATACCATGGAATTCATGATAGTTTAATTCACCCAGGTTTGTCACAACAGTTACACCTTGTCCTTTTTCATTTTGTGTCCCACAAAAATAGGAGCTCAATTCCATGCACTCGGCTCATTTCAATTTAAATAATCTTTTGAAAAGACTAATTCCTCTGAAGCCTTTTCTAATGTGACTACTAGAATAGAGAAATTTAACTATGTGGTGTGAGCACATACCTTCTGCATCTAATACTTAGGCCAATGCAATTTGGTGCATTACATGACAAGATGTCACATTTCTTGATGAGACATGGTGGCCAGGATGCTGAAAAAAAATGGACATTTCCTTTGAACAGATTCAGCAATCTGATTTAACGACGGGGCAAGCACCTAAACTAGTGCCTGCTCAACATGATGGATGAATTAGCCAATAAATCCTGAACCTGTAATTTCTCGTTTGTCTTTGGATTCTGAGAACCTTGTTTGAAAATTTTTTGAATGTTACTGCATTGCAGAGCACAAGTACTTAGCCCTGGAAAATACTGCTGATGGGATACTTCTGTCCTTGATTTGGAATGGGCTCATCTCCAAGTTGTGGTCTACGTCACCATCTTTCGGATCCAGCATCTCTCTGCCATTCAACATTTAGCAATTCTGTTAAAAGCCAAACAGAGGGCTGGGAACCAGTTTTCTCAAGGGAAAAAAATGTCCTTTCATTGTTGGGCTTTCTCTGTGCCTGGGCATGTTAGATTTCACTATTAATCCTGACACAGACCTCACACTCAAAACATGTCTAAATAAAACCCTCATAATAAATCAGGATTTATTATTCTAATCTCATTTAGGTCATACAGTGGCGTAAAACAGTACAAATGTAGGGCCTTAACCCATAATCCTTAAGGCAGCCAAAGCTTCCATTGGCTTCACATAAGGTAATGCCTATGCTTCGAGGGCAGGAGCTCACCGCACAAACTACGCAGAGCAATGCAAATACCTTTAAAGCAAGAAAAGTGTGGTTTCGTAATTTCAGCTCGTATTTGACCAGAAGAAAATTTTCCAAAATACATTACTCAGTGAATAGAAGGAGCCAGAGTCTGGAAACAGAAGCATCCGAACACGAGTGCCTCTGTTTAATTTTCAGACTTTGTCTCAGGGTGGCTGAATGTAGATTTCAGGCTCTCCTGCAGACTTTTCTATTGCACAACATGCAATAGGAGCAGTCTGAAGCTTGGAGTTGCAGTTTGGATTCCAGACTGGTAAGAAAGTGTTGGACACCCTGAGTTTTCTGTCTGTGTTGCACGTTCCTTGGGGTTTAAAACAAGACTCAACAAACTGAGATCTAAGATTAAAAAGAATTGAAAACATTTTGTTGGTTTTCACTGCTTAAATCATTCTTTGCAGCTTTCAGTTTCCTGGATGCCTCCATAACCCAGAAAGACCCTTTGAATCCTTGCTAACTCAAGCAGAATATATCCTCTCCTTTACTAGTCTTCTCTGCTTTCTTCGAAGGTTTACCACCTTCTTTGCACCCATCCCCAACCCCCACTGGAAAAACCCGTCAAAAGGGAACTAAAGCAGTTGGGCATTTCCCTTCAGCGGTGATTCCCTTAGATAGATTGGTCAGCTGTGTATGAGCTGACTGGAAAAGAGAGGTGGATTAGATGGGTACTGATAACAGAGGGAGGTGGATTTTAGTGCTAAAGGTTACTTGGCCCAGAGTCTGGGTGTTTCATATTATCTGTGACACTTTCTGGCAGGGAACATGCCTTCTCTTCACAAGAATCTTGACGGGTAAATAACAAAAGTCCATTTGAAAAGGGATTATTTTAGCTGCATCCAGGAAAGTGAGTTAATTAATTTTCTTCCCTTGACTTCTGATACTTAGACAATATGAAGCCTCTGGCTCACAGGTAACAAAACCCTCCATGTTAGAAATCACCTGATTCAGCTCTGATTATCTGTTCTTTCAAGCAGCTGAGAATTCAGTTGTGGAAGCAGAAAGTCCAGAATCTTGCTTAAGCCTTCTCAGGTTGATGTCTCGAGACGGTTTTTAACTCCAGTGTCCTAAATCTGTGCAGGTTAGTGCCGACATCCAGGCTAGCTCAGAGGAGGATGAAGGTTATGTTAGGAAGTGGGCACACAGACAGGCCTGAGCAGCTTGGGGTTCCCTCAGTTTCTGAAACTGCGTTGCCATCGCTGTCCTCTGAATGTGGCCCCTGAAGAAACTTGTCAGCTGCATGGCTGTCCTTGGAGTATTGATGAAGACAGTTTTGTTGGAGAGGGACTATAGTCTAGCCTTTCTGGGATATAAAACAGGGTGGAGAGGGATAGCCACTGTAGCTGGAAGCAAAAGATCTTGTCTGCGACTGCAAGGTGATGTAATTGTGCAGAGGAACAGAATTCCTGAGATACGTGTCAAATTCAGAGCTCAGAGATACAAGATGAGCTTTCTTTGATCATTAGTGAATCTGTACTTAAGCACATCTGGAAAGACCTGAGATACATTTGTATTTCCTGGGCTAAAACCAAGTAGTAAACAAACCTTTCTAGCAAATTCGCATTCAACATTTGTCAAGCCAGATTGAGCCAACAGTGCCCTTCCTTGCCCTACACATGGATCCTTTGGATGTCATACCCCATGTTCACACAGGTGTGTTTGTGCTGGTACTTTCCCGCTGCCAGGGGACTTGTTCAAGCTGTCAGTCCACACCTGAGGGCAGAGCACTCCGGTAGCACCTGAAGGTTCAATCAGAGGAACGGGACAGAGCTGGCACCTTATGTGCCAGCAGGGTGCCATCTGCTGCGCCCCAGGTCATGCTGCGTCCGCACCCGCTCCGAAGGTGCCTCTGTCAGCGGAGAGGAGGTGAAGGCAGCACGGAACTCCTCGCCTCAAGCCACCGTCTGCCAACAGGGAGGGACAGGGAGGGCTGCCTCCGAGCCCCCCACTCTGGGAGCCGCCCCCGGGGACACGGGCGGAGGTGGCGGCACGAGGCGGCAGGAGCAGACCAGGGAACACGGGGAGCGGCAGGGGGGGGCCTGCGCGACCCTTCCTTCCCTCACCGCGGGGCGGGCCCTCCGCGAGCCTTCCCTCACCGCGGGGCGGGCCCTGCGCGAGCCTTCCCCACCGCGGGGCGGGCCTCTGCGCGAGCCTTC
>VWZT01012681.1:0-11184 GCA_013397055.1 Pachycephala philippinensis | reverse complement strand
CCTGCGCGTCCCTTCCCTCACCGCTGGGCGGGCGGAGCCGCCGCCAGCACGGGCTGTCCCTCCGGCACCAGCGCGACCCCTCGTGGGAAATGAGGAACGGGAATGGTTCTATCAGCTGCTGCTTGATGGGTTTGAGTTCCGGCTTTGTTAGGGTGGGGTTTTTTGGTTTGGGTTTGGATTTTTGTTGGTTTTGTTTGGGATTTTTTTTCTTTTTCTTTCTCTTTTTGCTTCCTTTTCTTCTGCTCACCTGAGATGGACACAGAGGTTGCAGCTGCTTGCTTTCCCCTCTAGCTCTGTGTGTCCTGAGGGCATCTGCTTTTCCGCAATGCCTGCCTGTGAAGATGCCTGTTTTCTCCATAAAGCTCCCCTGGAAGAGAAACAGAGGTTGTTACATAGATTCATGTCCCTCAGCCAGCTGCATTTAGCCAGGAGGTTTCCTGTCCCGACCAGCAGCTTTTCCGTATTTATCCCTGTTGCAAAGCAGTAACCAGCATTGTCCTGATTTATTCTGCAGGATTTTACTTGTTTGTGAACTGTGCCTCAGTGGCCGAAATCGACTGAGCTTTATCTCCTCCTCCTTAACATCATTAAAATACGTTTATGTGAAAAATAGTAGTGTCTGGCTTAACAAATTGTTGGCTTTATTGGGGGAAAGTGCCAAGGTTATATTGTATGCTTATAAACGGAACTGCTTTTGCTTCTAACACAGTAAAATAAAATATTATCTTTTCACGAATGCAATAATCATGCCAGCTGTTTATGTTTGTTTTATCGTGCAGAACATTAAGTGCATTAGACTTCAAATGGCCCAGCTGAATAAATTACCCTAGTGTGTTGAGCAGAGCAGAGAACTGTAAAAGTGTAAAAAAAGAGAATAATGAAAAGAAAAATATAAGCGGAAAGAAGAAAGTTTGAAGAAACGGAGTTGCAGATGTTTTTATAGGAACGACATTAAAGAGAAAAACTGCTTGGAGACAGTAAGCGCCATTTCGTAACCTTTGGGGAATTTTTGTAAAATTCTCACAAGCAAGTTGTTTGATGATACCATCATGTGGATAGCAAAAACTCTGTCTTTTTCATTTCTTTTCATAAACCCCTTGTATATGTAAATTTGTTATAGTAAATAATCATCTTAGACACTGTTGTGGCTTAACCCCAGCAAGCAACTAATCAACATTATTATACTATGTCCAAAACACAGCACTGTATCAGCTAAGAAGAAAATTTACTCTATCCCAGCCAAAACCAGAACAACTACAATTACAATTTCTTAATAATAATATTTGACAATAAATTTATAATAAATCCTAATTATAAAAGAAAAACACAGTATATAGCTATATTAATATTATCCTTAATATGTTGCTAAATATAATTTAAATTATAATTAAATAATTAGGTAATAATTTATAATGTCTAAGCATTAAGTAACAAGACATTACCTATTTAAGTATTAGGACATGACAGAATTAAGGTTGTCACTGCAAGTTTTATTTGGATACCTTTGCAAGTGCTTTGCAGTTTTACCTGTAGTGATTGTTTTTCCTCCCGGATCCTTACTTCAGAGGACAGAATGGTAATGCAACAAGTGTTTTAGGAGGAACCGGAGTTGTTAAAAAGTGATATGGTTGGTTGTAAGGTTTAACATATATGTGAGCTGAGGTTTGGTAAAATGAGAGTTTGCATCAAATCATATCAGCTCTTTGTAAGTACAGGGTGAGGAGAGCTGAGGAACTCTGCAGAGAGGAGAGCTTAGAAACTATCCAGTGGTACATGCTGTGAAAGGAAAAGGACTAGAAGGATTTAACAGCTGGGATGGAGCGCAGGGAGTAAGTATTTAGCGTGGACGTACTTCTGTCACCTCCAGCTGTGCTGACTGTAGTTTATTTTGGAGTAAAATCCAGTATAGTACAATGGCAGGTTTCCAATCCTCTTATAGAATGGACAACTTTGCAGTAAAATTACTTCAATCATTTTTGCTATTAAAATGTTTTAAGGGGTGTGTTCCTGTGTGCAGCTGTGTTTGCTTTATCTTAACTATGTTGTTGTAGAGAATGTTTCATCAGAAACTGTTGGGGTTTGGGCTATTTTTCACATTTTATGCCCCATATTTTTTTAAGAAGTAATGACTACCTCAATCTCAGCTAGGCAAAGGTGGTACAGCCACTTGATTAATGAATAGAAAAAATATACAGAATTTCAAACTACCTTAATGAAAGAAACTGAGCAGCTGAATTTGAGTCTAATTAATTGGTATAAAATGTTTTCAGACTTGCATAACCTAATTTATAGATTTAAATGCAAGAGAGGTACTAAAGAGACCTCAGTCAACAGAATCGATGACAGCTAAAATCAAAAGTGATTTTAAGTAATTGGCAGTTCTTCTTGGTACTGCTTGTCCCAACATATATCCTGCTAAGTATTTGAGAACCACAAGTATAAAATTGTAGCCCTACAAGGCATATGGCACTTGGCCATTTATTACACTTTGCTGTGTGTCCTGTGTTCAAAAAGAGTTTAAAGACATGAAGGAGAAAGAAAGAAAGAAAGAAAGAGAAAGAATTTGGTTACAACTGTATCAAATCTATTCTAACCACCTACCTATTTAATTGTGTTTCTCAATAATTTTTAATTAAGGGAAGCAAAACAGTAATGTCAGAGAATGTTTACATTAAAAAAAGAGTGTGATTTGGTAGTCAGAAGACAGTAGGGAGGATGCATGGTCAGTTTCCCCCATGGAGCTCTATAAGTGAGTAACACAAGAAAAATTCAGTCTTCCAAGTATTTTCAGAAGACACACTAAATCTAAATTATTTTTATTCATTAAGTTTACAGAACTTTGTAAAAAGGAAGTGATTTCTATTTTTAAAAAAATGAAAACATGAAGCTAGTTATTTTGCACAGAGCCTTTTTCTTAAAGGCTCTTTATGAAAGCCTTACAGCAGTATATAAAAATTAATTTAATGTTAGAAGGAATGAGATATATTTTGGTAAAAAAAAACCAAAATGTGCTTTTTCCTGCAAGACAGAGACCATGAAAAATTATCAGCTATTTTAAATTCACCACAGAACACTGAGATTACTGAGGAGATATAAATGTTTCTATCAAATTTTGAGATAAATAGCTATATATGCAAAGCAGGTGAAAATCCTGAACACTCAGTAGTAACAAATTCTATCCTTTCAGGGGGATTTCCCTGATATAAACTTAGCAGTCTGAGTGAGTGTGTTAGTTTTCATTACATATTCTTTGCTTTTATTAGCATCAACCTTGTTTTTAACATTCTTTACATTTAAGCAATTTTATGAGGATTTTTTTTTTTAATTTGCCTTGCTAGTACTAAATCAGTGCATTTTTAAACTCCTAGGAACACACACACTGCCAAATTGTTAGAAAGAAGCTTGAGAATTACCAGAAGTGGAGTAAGTAACTTTACTAACAGTGCCACTCCTTGTCTTTTTCAGCAGAGACACATAACACTGATTTTATCCCCCCACTTAGGGACATATTTCTGTCTTGGAAATATGATTCCTTTCTTTGTTGAAGTCACTTTAAATACTGATTTCACTCAAGTTTCTATGATATATTGGCCAAAGATCTAATCCAATGTGAATTCTTACACATCATTAGTGTGTCCAGGAATTTGTGCTAAGGTTTACTCTAGTCACTGCATATGTATTTAGTGTCTAGCTACTCACATGAACTTGGAGAGGATATTTCAAAAGATGTCAGGACATTTAAATTCCATATAAATATCCAAATCCACGTAGTTACAGTAAAGAAATATTGACATTTCCCAGTTTCAGTCTAGGTGATTTTGGTTATGCAATTGGTTAGAGTAATCAGAATCAAATATCCGTATCAGCCAGCTCTTGGAATCACTGCTACTCTGCATGAATGCACACACGCTAAACAGAAGGAAAATATCCCTCCCATACCCCCAAATAAATATGTCACCAGTTTACGAACTGACTTAGGTAGACCATTATTTTCAACATAGACCTTTATGGTTTTATTATTGGACACCTCAATATAAATAAAGAGTTTCTGTAACTACACAGAATAATAGTTTTTAAATCATTAAGGCACAGGTGAACTTCAAAGAAAAAAAACCAAGTTAAAATATGTTGAATGTGCTTAATCAGTCACTACTTCTAAAAGACAATTTTTGCAAGCTGCCAAGCACATAGACACCCTGTCTTTCTCAGGTGCACTGGGTTAGGTTGTGCCCTTTTTTTGTTGTTTGTTTGAATTTTGCACATATCCAAAGCCCAGAAAATCTTGGAGGAAAAAAATGGCGATAATTTATAGTAATTTAAATAATTAAATAAAACAAATAAAATGTAAATAGTTTAACTTTTAATTACAAGCCCCAAAATAAGATTGGTAATTTAACTAAAGTTCTAATTAAGATTAGTCCGTTTGGGGAATATATATGTTCATATATTATAACATCATTTATGAGTCTTGTAATTAACACTAAAATTAAGTGCTCTTTCTGTGCATAAGCTTTAAAGTCCCCGCCATTGCTTTTATGCCGTGTGTGTGTGTAGTGACTGGAGGCAGCTGGGGGCAGCTTACAGAGGGCATGACCTATTACTAAGTTTAGTAAAAAGGTGTATTTCTCTAGATTTAGCATAGCAGGTCTAGCTGCACCTCCGATCAGCCCCTTCCCTGCAGGTGTCTTCATGGCAGGGGCCAGCGGAGGGTGCTGGTGTCACTGTTCTGCACCCGGGCACGGTGGAAACAAAAAACAAACCGAGGGCAGCACCGCGCTGGGAGTGCCGTGTGCCAGCCCGGGGTCCTGTGACTCCCTTCGCAGCACGGCCTGTGCGAGCTCCCACCCGCTACAGCCTCGGGAATCTGGGAAAGGGTTAATAATGACTGATAGTGAGCACCGTATCCGACGGCGGGAGGTGAGGGAGTGTGAGGGGAACAGCTTCCTTTGAGAAGGAGCCTGCAGCACAGTGCTCCAAACAGCTGGGTGTTAGGAGGCTGTGGTTCGCCTCACTTTCAAAGTGTGAGGCTTGACACATTGGCAGACACAGCCGCTGGACTCAGTCTGTCATGGCAGGGGGTTCAGTTTGTCTGTTTCTATTTTGAAGTATCTCTGCGGAGCTGCACAACAGAGGTTTACATCCTTTAGCATAGAGTCATAGAACATGCTGAGTTGAAAGGGGCCCATCAGGATCATCGAGTCCAACTCCTGGCCCTGCACAGGAAATCCCAATAATCACACCATGCGCCTGGGAGTGTTGTTCAAATGCTTCTTGGACTCTGTCAGGCTTAGTGCTGTGACCACTTCCCTGGGGAGCCTGTTCCAGTGCCCAACCACCCTCCGGGTGAAGAAGTTTTTCCTGATACATAACCTAAATCTTCTCTGACCCAACTTCATCCTGTTTCCTTGACTGTGGTCACTGATCACTGGAGTGAAGAGATTGGTACCTGCCCCTCTACTTTCCCTCATGAGGATGTTGAAGACCACAATGAGATTTCCACTCAGTCTCCAGGCTTTGGCTGCATAGTGCATCCTTTGTGGTGAGCTTTTACTTCCCCTGTGATATTGTAGATTCTTGGCTGTTCACAAGCAATCCTGATGCCAACTTTGAAAAGTCAAAAACCTTCTAGAGGCTGCAAAGTATGCAGTATTAAAAGTGTTGTGTACTGTATCCCATTCATGTTGAATAGCATATGCTTGAATCTTTACTGGTTGGTTTCACAGGTAAGAGACCTCTGCCCGGGAAAACCCTGCTGGAGCCCTCAGTGTCTGCTTTGCTATAGCTGCAGTTTGCCAGCTGTCCTAAAGTGAGAGCCTGCAACACCAAGAAGTCTTTAACACTCACTGAATGGAGTCTGAAGACAGAAATAAACTGCTAGACGTAGGAAGCAAGAGTCAAGCTCAACAAGGGATAACTTCTAAATACAGTGTTTAATCCTCTTAGTGTCTCTTGAGTGTTGTTCTCTTTTTGGTTGAAGCTAATTTCACCCAGTTTTTGCTCCTTGCACCTGTACCAGTGCCCTTCTTGTGCTTAGCAAGACAGGCATGCCTATTCCTTTCCTTTCTTCAAACATCCTTCCTTATTACTGAGTGGCAGCATTTCTCTTTTATTCAAAACCAGCAGATGCTCATTTAGAGAATTCACTTGTCTTAGCCGAGTGCTGCTGGAGATAAGAGAGATCTTTGGTCAAAGAGGAGATCCATTTCATCCTGCAGGGTGCTAAGACCAGCAGGATCAGCAGACCCTGGGTTTCATTTGATATGGCTGGGAGTGTACATGTGGTTAGGCAGCAGTCCACCTCTTGCTTCTTTGCCTGCAGGACTGGATAGCCCAAGTTGTGCTCTTCTTCATTACCAGTCCCCTTCTTGAAGTCATCAGGGCAGTTTGCACAAGTAAATGCTGATTGTGACGGGGCTTATATTTGTATCCTCTGACTTAAAAGACTCAAGTTTTCTTTTGCTTTCCCACCATCCTTCTCTCATCTAACTCCTTTTTGAAATCCAGGTTTTTCTCCCCCTGGGTATTCCTTCTCAACTGAAAAAAGACACCCTGAAAATATGGAGTGAAATCACTGAGGCCAGTGGAAGTCCAACAGGCTTCCTCTTACTCCTGGGTCTGGCTCTGCCACAGCAGAAGCAGCTGAGAGCAGCTGGTTCGGATACTGGGACCGTAACTGAGTTGTTACTCTGCTGAAGCAGCACATGCAACAAATATTTATGTCTGGTACCAAGAGGGGAAAAAGCATGTTCGGAGAAGATAGGCTATTTGGAAATTACAAATGTCTTGACCTTAGGCAAGACTGAGCAGTCTTGGCGGGATTTCTGTTTAAGTCAGTTTTAAAACTATAGTACACTGTAGGGAATGTTCAGAAATCATAAAAACTAGAAAAAGTATTACCATTAGTGACAGTGAAATAATAAGGCTAATGTACTTGTAAGTCCTTCTGTACGTATAGCATATATGCTATTGAGTATAAGTCCCAAGGTTGCAAATACTCAGGCAGAAATGTTCCCAAGTTTCAGAGAACACTTAGATGCATGAAACATGCAGGGCGTGCTAATGAATATCTGGAAAGGAGCATCAGAAAGGAAGAAAATTAAGTTAGCCTTGGTCATAGTTTGCCATGTAAAATGGACACGATGCTCTGGAAACTTTAAAGGTGAGGTTTTATTCAGGCAAGAATCATACCAAACAGAATTTCCTCTCTAATTGTCCTACCTTTATATTTTGCTGTCCTTGAATAAGAGGGTTGTTTGAACAGTACTGCACTGTCAGGGGTGATTTTATGCTGTTGTGTTAGGCCAATCTGTTTGTTTTACTTTACTCTGAGGCATACATCCTGTTTTCAAAGTAATGGCACAATTTATGAACCAAACCAGCTTGCAGATACTTAAGACCAACCTTTTAATTCCTCCACCACACAGAATGAGAATTGTTGCGTAAGTGTTTGTATCTTTTTCTGCTTACTGAGCTGTAATTTGTCAGTCATGTCCTCCCCAATGGGGCTGAATTTGGCAGCCAGCAACAGAAGCCTTTGTTACATATTCACTCTAAAAATCGACCTCCTAATTTTTCTTTGGGATTTTTTTTTTATTAATTTCTACCATGTGGTAGCCCCCAGAGTATCTCAAGTTGGTGAGCTTTTTTTGAGGCTTGTGAGCTTTAGAAATAACTACACAACTTCACACTTTGCATACCCATAGAGACGATAATTAGTTGAAATTGGATTTTCTTGAGAAGAAACATGATCTGCTCCACTTTAGAAAGCTGCTTCTGGTTGCTAGGATATCTCCACTGAGTTTCTATGTGTCTTCTGATTTGCCAGGTGGACAAGCTGTATTTCTTCGGTACCTTAACTTTTCTCTTTGTGAAGTGGAATAACAATACATGTTTCTTAAATCATCAGGAAAGGTTTTGAAATTTGACAGAGTGGAAATCTGACAAATGGAAAGTGCTGTTGAAACTATCACATCATGATTTTTGAGAATATTGTACCATGACTGATGTATCAAAATCTGCTTTATGTTTCAGCACTGTTGCATGGAATAAACCAAAGAAAAAATTACATTTTAGATATGACAAAGTCCTGTTCTGAGTACTGAAATAACTGAAATTTATTTACTAAAATGGAAGAAGCAAAGGACAGCAGACTTCCCTCAGGAAGAACACAATCCTCTTGTTTGTTCAAGTGCTATGGATCATTCTTCAGAAGTTAGACTCCCCCCTCAGATGATAAAAAGGCTAATATCCACCAAGAAATCAATAATTTTGTTAAACCTTGGGTCCAATGTAATACACATTTTTCTGCCATTATTTGTTTTCAATAATTTAATCTTCGATTTTTTTCAGACTATACAAGCTGTGTACACATGGTATCTAAATGTCAATAGGGGTATCTAAATGTCAATTTCATATTACATTTAATGGCTCTAAAGATGGGTGTGTAGCTGGATAGGATGAGTGTTTTAAGGGAAAAATGCATTAAATACGTAAAATCTATAAATAACAATTATTATATATTTCAAGAAAAAATAGACAATTAAGGACCAGATACAGATGGTTCTGTTTTGGATAACACGTTTTCTTTCTTATTTCCTCAAGTTTAGAGGCCTTACTTGTAAATAAGTATAACCCACGCTGGCAAAACTGTGCAACTGTGTAACTTTGAAAGATCTGTGCTGCTGGAAAACATTCAAATGTTTTCCATGCAGGAAGTGTGAGGGAATAATAAAAGATTTACAATTAAAGGGAAACAGACGTGAGTTTCTCTGAGAAAGAACTCAAGGAATGAGAACTGGTCAATGAGCCATAAAGAGGGTCAGCCCTAAGATCCCAAAAGGTTAATAAAAAGACTCTTTTGAAAAAAAAAGATAAAGAAGGAAACCAGGATGCAGATAACCAGTACAGTGTTAAAAGCCCTTGTGGGGGAAAAGGTAAAGGAGGAGGATATTAACAGTGGGTTCAGAGAGCTCAAGGGAGAGAAGGCAGGACAAGTGAGGTCATTTTGTTAAAGGTCCAACAGTGACTGCAGAGGAAAAACAAGTAATTACCTGAAAAGGCTTTGGTAACCTTTCATTTGCAAGTGTAGCTTTTAAAGTTGTAAGTCGTGCTGTCTCTTGCCCTTGACAAGCTCAGAAACCTGCCTCTGACTGCAGGTACACAGGTACATCTGTATTCCTAAATGAGAGAGGGCCAAGGATGTCCCTCATGCACGGAACGCCTGAATATCCGAGCTGCCGAGTGCTAGCTGATCTCTTACCCGCTCCAAAAGGCTCTTTCCATGACAAAACACAGGAGTGGTCTGGTGACAGTTTGCTCCAAGGACCTCCCTCAAAAGGCAGTCACAAGCCACGACCAGACTTTGTTCTTACCCTTTCTGATCTTCCAGAGCTGGCTTAAAGGCTTTGCAACCTCAAATACCTGCACATACCTTCATGTCACAGGCTTTGGTATGTGACACATACCCTTAGCTTTGTGCTTTAACTAAGCCACTGCTTGTCTCTGTAATGGTTCATTTTATTTCAGACACTCTGAACAGGGGCAGGGAAAGAGGGGGAAGAATGAAAAAAAAAAATGTCCTAGGGCTACAGTAGCCCAGCAGCGATTGTGGGCTAAATGCTTTGCAGTGTGGACACTGCAGTGAGGTCTAGGGTTAGTAGTTTGGACTCAATCCAGTCCTTGCTACTTGGCCTCAGGGATCACTCTCTGTCCCTCTCTCAGCTGGGAGTGTAGACTACACAAGGAGTTTGTTTCCAGCAACCTCTTGTATAAGAGACTTTTCTTGCTCTTACCCTGTCACTTCTCCAATGAATAAGTTATTGCATCAATCCCAGTGATTGCAAATCCTGCCTCTTTTTCCCCAGGGGCAATGTGATTGTTTCTATGCTGAGTCGCTTTAGTGCAGATCCCCATGTTTTATTGTTGCTCTGTGACAAAACTGTAGTGTTGCATCCTAGAGTAAAACACTGAACTGTGTTTGGGAAGAAATGAGTGGGCCATTGTTTGTATTAGTCTGCAGATTCCAAGTGAAGTGAACAGCAATATAAGTCCTTGGGTCAGAAAGAATAAATAGCTGTAATTCATGGAATTACTCCTGTTTTTTTTTTTTAAATCTGGACTGTTTCAAGTCAGGGTAAAGTTCACAGTTTTTACACAGTTTAAAAAAAAAAGGAGCAAAAAATCTTCTTTCAGCATTAAAATGTTAGGTGCGTTACAGCCAGCTACGTACATTATGTCCAACATTTTAAACATAACTTATCCCCAAGCACACAAATTACGTCTTCAGATTGAAAATGTACATAAGTTCTTTAACTTACACATCTAATCTACGAATAAATTATTATATTTATAGCACCTCATAGATAAAATTTCAATTCAAGATACTGGAAAACTTATGAAGAAGAAAAAAAAGAAGAAAAATAAATTTAAAAATTAACCATGAAACTACAGAATTGATATCCACTAGTTTTTACTACCATTTTGTCTGATCAGCAGAACTGTCACTCCAAAATTCTTCCTGTTGACAATGTTGTTGGAGTCTAAAGTTATGATTCAGCCATCCTCAGGCAAATTTTACCTTTAAGCACACATATCCACCCCTCTCAGAAAATGATCTTAAACTCACAGATAAATTTCAGGAAATTGTAGGAAACTTTGGAGTGTGCTGAGTAGATTTCTGAAGGCAAAAAGCCTTTGGTGTAGCCAACTTTGAACAGCTGACCAGGAGACATCAGGAAATGTTTACATTCTGTTTTTTGGATGGAGAAATTTTGCTTCCTAGTAGACCTTGTCCAAAAATGAAAATATGTACAAGCAACCTCATTAAAGGAAATATTAATACCTATTGTTCAATCTAGCCAAGCTTGGAATTATAGGGAGCTTTGTTCTTCCTCTCTGCAGGGCTTTCACAAATACATCTACATATAAAGATAAAGCACAACCTAGCTTTCAGACCATACAGTTTATGACAATAGATGTTATATTTATTAAATATTTCTTCCCTTATCTGGTCCTTTTGTAAAAACAGTAATTAAAATTGGTGGCCTTTGCTGCACCACTGCATGACCTATCCTGAATGAAAATCAGTTTCTCTGTTTTACTCACAGTCACTCAGGGTGATGATAGATTCTCCTGAGTGAATTTCATTAATTTAGGCAATGGATTCTGTTGCTGTCGGCGGTGCCA
>VWZT01012680.1:119580-207324 GCA_013397055.1 Pachycephala philippinensis | reverse complement strand
GGCCCGGCGGGCCCGACCCCGCCACCCCTCCGGCTCAGGGACCGGAAAGGAAGAGAGCGACTTCCCCTCACCAGTGCTCTTTTATATGCAAAATCGTGAGAAGCGATTGGTCTAAAACCCTGTCCATCAACTCAGTCTCTTCAAACCACCACAGCAGGGAAGAAGGATTATCTCCCAGCCTATTTTCTGTTGGATCCTTTTGATTATTGCGAGGAACTAATTGCACCAAATTAGATCATGGGATTAGCTACAGCTCTCAGAAAATTGCTGGAATTGCTTCAGCAGGAATTCTGGCTTCTGACACGGGTTCAAAGCATCCAATGAACAGGTAGAATTATGACTCACCAGTAATTCAGCACCCGTAGAAACTGGTATAATTTCCAGACCATCTAATTCATTATATATTTTATAACGGGAAGCAATGGGTAACCTCAATTATTAGTTCCAGTTAGGGCAGAGTGCTGGTATCCTCCAAACAAAACTCAAACCCAGTCTGGCAGCGCAGGGACATGTTCAGACTTCCTGGAGTATTTTATAATCGATTATCGATTTTGGAAACATTTGGCTTTCCTAAAACAAGCCTCAATACCCCCAGTTTAGGACTCTCAAAATAGGCAGGGATTTCTCTTTTAGAGATGGAAATGATGAGAAAGAAGACAGGGAGAGGCAGGACGTCTCAAGTCCCCCCAGCAGGTCTCATCTCCACAAGCATCATTTGCTGACATTGAGCAGAGTGGGGGTCGTGCCCTCAGAGACGCCCAGGGGAGGCACAAGGAGCTGCAATGTGAGCTCCAGAAGGCCAAGGATGAGCTGGATGGATGCTGCAGGATTTCCAGGAGCTGTGGAATGGCAAGATGGCCCTGGGTATTGACATTACAACCAACAGGACTCTGCTGGAGGGTGAGGAGAGCAGGTGGGTTCCACCACAGCCGTGTGCAGGCAGCGCTTGGTCCTTGGGGCTCCTCCACAGAGTCCAGGAGGGCGGAAAGTGCTAGAAATGTTCCTTCCATCATGGATAATCTTGTGACCTCCTTCTCCTCCAGGATGTGCCTTGGGAGCCCTGTGGGAGCATGTAAGTAAGATCAAAGTTTTCAATTTTCCTTATAAAATTAAACCATCTCACTCTGGCTCGGAGGGGGAGGAGAAGAAGGAGGGGGAGGAGAAGGAGGAGAAGGGAGGCTGTGTCCTCCCCATGAGGGACTCCCATCATGTTTTCCCACAACAGTGGTTCCCACCGGCTCTGGGACTGACCAGGGATGTGGGTCTGGATAGCTCAGAAGATCCAAGCCCTCCTGCAGTGCTGCATCCCGACCCCACAACATTTGTGCCCCTCACGGAGGATTCACCTTCAGAAATGTGGCTGGCTCTGTAGTCAGGAAATGTATCCCTGGTGCTCCCGGCTGCATCCCCAGGAGAGAGGAATTTAGGGCTGGGGCTGGGGGCTCAGCCTTTTCAGGGGCACCTGGAGGTGTGGGAAGAGCTGCAGGGCTGCCAAGAGGATGGGAAGCTCCACTCAGCCATGAGGGATGTGTGGGCCAGGGGTGAGGATTTCACCTGGACCTCCTTGTCCCAGGAACAGCCAGATCTGAACTTCAGCTGTGAGGGTCAGGACAAGTACGATTTAAGGGCAAAAGCAGAAAAATGAAAGTCCTGCTTCACTTTTAGTGCTAACAATAGCACTCAACTCCACCTCAACAAGAGGCAGAGGCGGATTGGGTGCGAGAACACTGGAGCATCAGGAAACCACATCAGAGAAGCTCCACCACTGGGATCACATCAAAAAGGGACACTCGGAACATGAAAAACCCCCAAATCCTTTTGATTTCTGCTCTTTCTTTAAAGTGTTGGGGCACTTATCCTCTTATCACTCAATTCCTGATTCCCATCAGGCTCTTTCATTTTTCCTGATTAAACCTTTGCTATCTCTGTGCCAAACTGCGAGATTTAATCCAGAATCTTTTCCCTAAAGATTTCTGGGAAGTGTTTCTGGAAAGGAGCTCATCAAAGTCTGTCTGATGCAGCTTTAGGAGAGTGACTGGAGTTTTGTGGCGGGACATACGGGGTCACGGAGAGGAAGGAAGGACTTTAGTGATGTCCTGGGAATGGTCGGTCATCCGTGTGCAGGTAGGTGTAGTGGTTTAGTTCGCGTCTTTTACTTTTTGTGAGATAAGAATTAGAAGAAGGGCAAAGTAAGTTTAAAGCTTTAAAGAATATAAAGAAGTTTATTACTAACAGAATTAAAGGTAATAAAAATAATTAAAAATTAAAGCAAAACTCTCCTTTTTCTCTAGCAGTTCTTCTCCTTTTTTTTAACTCGCACAAAGGATAACAAAGTTTATTTAGGTTAGAATTGTAGTTCTTAAAAGTTTCTTACAGCTCTTAAGTGACTTGGCATGGCCACGTTTTTTCTTCTGCAGGCTGCACATGGAATTCTCTTCCCCCCATGTCTTTGACTGAGAAATAAAACAGTTTGTGACATTACCGTCTCTCACTACGGCATGCAAGAAGTCTTTTTAAGCTACACGCGAAAGACATGCCGCCGCCGTCTTCTTCAGTCTCCATCTTAGCTTCATCAACACGTGACTCTCTTTTTCTCTTTGACCTTGAAGCTTTTATGTTGAAGGGCTGATCTTTTTTGGGCTTTACGTTGGAAAGAAAAGCCTCTTTTCCTTTATGCTGCCAGCTGCTTGATGTTTTTTTGGTTCGATGTCGGCTGTGTTGGTTGCAGAAGATGTGCCAGCTCCCGCCGCGTCTGCGCAAAGCCACGTGGAGTGGGGGAGGGGAGCCCGTCAGCTTTGGATAGTCTCGGCTCTGCAGCAGCTATAGCTGTCTCTCAGCTGCTCACGGGCTCTGAGGGGCCCTCTTGTAGCACTCCAGGGGCGCCGTGCCTTGGCCCCAAAGAGGGAAGGGGAGAGGGCAGGGGGCTCGGCCCGGCCCGGCCACCCCTCCAGGTGAAGAACGGGAAACCAGAAGGCTAAATTCTCCGCACTAGTGACTTTTATATGCAAAATTGCGAGAAGCGATTGGTCTAAAACTCTATCAACTCAGTCTCTTTAAACCACCACAGTAGGGAAGCCATAAAGGAAACCTTAATTCAGAATTCCACCTGCTGGAGTCAGCAAAGATTAATTACTCCACTTGTGCTCCTGGGACACCCATAAATTACACCACCCTCACCTCTCCTGGGATGACTCAATGGCTTTAAACCTTTTGCTCCTTTTCCAGTAAAATTAATGGAGAACCAACATGTTACCATTTACTTATAGGTGTTTACCAAAAGTACAGAAATGCCCATTCCTTAATTGCATATCTAATGATTCGAAGTCTTAATTAAACAGAAGAGGCAGAGCTGTCTGGAGAGAGTCATGGAATCATGGAATGATTTGGGATGGGAGGAATCTCAAAGCCCATCCAGTTCTGCACCCTGCCATGGGGAGGGAAAACTTCCACCAGACCAGGTGGCTTCAAGCCCCTTCCAGCCTGGCCTTGGAGACTTCCATGGGTGGGGCAATGTGGATCCAATGATGTAGATCCAACTTTTGGTTGGTGTAAATTTAAGCTCTTTTAAGATGATTTGCACCAAATTTGGCTCCTACCTGAATTCAATGCATGTTTAAAGATTCAGAACGAAATCATCTCAGTCTTTGTATTTTTATGTCACGTCTGCCACAGACATGTGACGACAAAACACCTTTTTTTCATATTTCTTCAAAATCTGCTGGAAGAGGGTATTATGGGGAAAAAAACCCAGTAATGTGCTTGGTTTGTTTTTCAACATGGTTTTCCAGGTCCTATGAGTAAAACTCAGGCTTTCAAAATGATCAAAGGGAGATCTTTTTGTTTCATTGTACATTTGAGCAGATTAAAAAAGAAACCAGAAATGAGTAACATAAATCAACATAAAATCAACAACAAAAAAAAGGACTAAAGTGTTTTGTGATTAAACTGATGAAAGCACAACAAAGAAATGAACCTCAGGCTGGGCAGATACATTTTACCAAAGGCGAAATCCAGACGGAAGGCCTTTCCTTGCCAAAATTATCGAGATTCAGAACTGGAAGAGCTTCCTCTCCCCCCATACTCTCATGTGATAAGAAGTTATTTCCCAATCAAATATGAGAAGCACAAAATAAATCAGACTCAATCTTTAATGAAGGAAACCGCAAGAAAGATTTGACAAGAAAAGAGCAATCAAACAGGTATAAATATTCATTAGGAGGGCTTTGATCTCCAAAGGTTTCCCATTGGAAACAGACCATCCTCTCACTTTTTATGCGAGAGGAGAATAAACCAGGGCAATGACATGGAATTAGGGTTGTTTCCTTGCCTCCAAACTCCCCTATCACCATTTCAAGATGTGATAAGTTAATTTGGGAAGTGCTGAACTTCAGCCTGGCCTCTCTGAACATCAGACATTCTGCAGCACCTCCCAAGGCTGCTCCAATCCAATCCAATCCAATCCAATCCAATCCAATCCAATCCAATCCAATCCAACCCAACCCAATCCAATCCAATCCAATCCAATACGACACTTTATTTGGGCACTGGACTTTTGGCATAACAAAAGGAAGAGCTTTTTTCCTTCTGGCTGAATACGCTTCCCACATTCCGCAGGCAGTTCCTTCCTAGGAATGGCTCAGGGAATCTCTTGAACTGGAAAACAGCTTCAACTGGACGGGATCAGCTATCTTGTGGATTTACAGAGACATTTCTGTAACCTTTTAACAACTGAGGTATTTTTCCACCTCTTCTGACACCTTTGCTGTTCCAGGCAGTGGGATGCCATCCTGATCCAGGATTCCCATACATCCCACATTCATTTCCACCGCGGGAGGAAGAACACAACAGGAGGAAGATCAAACCAAGCCTTTGCTTTGTTGGGAGCCTCAGCTATGATGCCTCCGATCGCAGGATCGGGCGATGCAGCACCGGGAGCCGAGTGGATCCAGGAGTGTGGGATGTTGGGGCTCTCATTAGGACTTCAAAGGTGCTGAAGAAATTTAGTGCCCAAAGGGTGGGACTCATTTCACCTCCCTCAACCTCCCCAAGCGGGCGCCGGGGCCGGTGTCTGGTTGTCTAGACGGCCTCTGGTCTCCAAGAAGAACAGAGGGAAGGAGCTGCAGAGGTGGATTCCTCCCACCTGCCTCCACTGCCTATTTCGGGAGGTGATGAATCACTGTCTGGAGATGCCAGATCTCTTTCCATCAGCCAGAGAGGGAGCCTCAAAGAGGAAATTAGAACCCGTGGCCAGTTTGACGCTGAAGGAGGGAGGAAAGTGCACCCAGGCCCAGTGTTTGAGGAAGTTTATGAGTAATATCCCTTGAAAATCTCAGCTTTGACTTCTCACATGGAGTAGGGGGAGGTTAATGAGAGGCAAAACCACATGACCAGACTGAATTACCTTGGATAACTTTGGCTTTAGGATACAAGAGACTGCACTAATCAAATCAATCCTCCAACACGTCATGAATGACTTGGACAAGAGTCTGCACAGCCCAAGAAACTGTGTAAAAGTCCATGTTCCGATCTAATCTTACATGGATCAAGTAGTGTTGGCACAGGCAGGTTCCTGCCATTGTCCAACCTGACTGCGAGGAGCTCTCTATGGCTGGGGATAATTACAGAGCTCTTTGAGACTATCGCATAAAGCACCTTCTGAGAGCTCGTCCGGAATCATCTCCAGAGGCAACAAACAAATTAGTGAACTCCGGTGTTCCTCTAATGAATTCCCTTTTCAGCAGTGCATTCAGGGAGTGAAATGCTGACAAAGAGAGCGATTGCAAGTTGTCAAAATGACTCATCCAACCCCTCATCAAAATATTTTCATTTTTGGTTTCCTTGCTCCTTNAAAAAGCTGCAGGTTTTTCTTCAGAGTGCTCTCCCCTTTCCCACGTCCATATTCACAAAAAAACCCGGTGATTCTTGAGGTCTTACACACCACTTATAATTCCTTGGAAAGACATTAAATGAAGCTGCCTTCCCAAGGGGATCCAGAAGAAACTACAGGAACATGGCCGACACACACACACAGTGCTGAGCAACTTTACCCAAAATCTCTTCCCTCTCAGGAACCCAGTGGCTCTGGTGAGTTTGGGAACCAGGGCTGCTGCAGCACAGCTGTTCCACAGATGTTTAATTGCAGCCTGTGCTGCATTCCAGGTGTCTCCCACACATCCGACCAGGATAATGGGGTGCAGAGAGGGACACATCTTCAGCCTGACTGATGAGCCTGGTTTCCTCCACAAGGTTCCGAACAACTGCTCTTCTCTGGAGTCAAATCTGCATTTTGCTTCTGATAAATCTGTTTAGAACTTCAAGGACTGGAGAAGTTCCAAACTGCATCTTGAAGCCTCTCATATTTGTTTAATCTGATATTTCCAATTGTGCTGGCAGCCCAGTTTGCACCGCAGCTGAACTACTATAAACAAAGGTGTAATCTGAGCATTGTAAATATCTGGAATTATCCCTTTCGGATACGGCAAAAGTAGCAGTTTACACAACTAATTTATACCACCAGCCCCTCAAACTCCCAGAAGTTGCAATTACAGGTTCAATTAATGGTTTTGGGGATCCTGGGGCTGCAGTCACGTCCCATGGTTTCCATGTGCATCTTCTTTGCAACCACTTGAGACTAGAAAGTTGCGTGTTTGGAGAAGGTTTGGCGTAATTTTTATGATCCTGACTCTTGGAAAATGTTTTTGGAGGGGGTTAATGAGGCTGAGGGAACACAGAACCTGGGTGTCTCCAGCTGCCACCCCACTGTATAATACGGAGATTCCTCCAAGCATTGCTCCTGTCAGAAGGCAGGACCAAGGGCGTTCAGTTGTTTTCACTATAATGCCCTTTCTTTCTCCCAAACACTTCGTCCTCAAAGAGCTGGAAGAGCCCTTTTGTTTTGACTTTCCAACAGCCAGTTTGGAGAAGGTCTGGAGAGGTTTCCTGCCTCACCTCCTTGAGCTGGTGATTAGGAGAGAGAGGGATTCATCTCCCCAGTGTGAGTCAGAGCCTTCCCTGGTGTCCAGCCTAATCCACTCATTAAGACTTCCTCTGTTGGTGCAGAAAGCCCAGCCCCTTCAGAGAGCAAATTACCCCCATTCCCCTGAGCACGGCCCCGGGGACTCCTTCCCTCGGAGCCGTCTCCCCGGGGAGCGTCAAGGACGTGTGTGGCAAAGTCACCCAAATTCAGCCGTCACTTGGTGAATGGGGTGGACCTCACCAAGCTGGAACAGACTGTTGTTCCTTTTTTGTTCCCTGTAGAGACTTCCAGGAGGTGAATCTGAAAGGGCTTTGACACCCAGCCTTGGGAGAAGCTCCAGTATAGTGAAAGCCAAAGAATTAACTGTCACAAATAAGAACTTGCAGCATAATTGTAGAAATAACTGACACTGATGGCACAGAACATAAATCTGTGAGCAAACAAATATGTCACAGATCCTGGATGAAACCCGATCTGCTTCACTGGTGTTTCAGGGAAGGTCATCTTGAAACGCTGGACATTCCCAGGATTCTGCACATTCCCAGAATTCCCAGAAGTCTGTGATTTTGTGCATGTATCTGGGGGACATTTTGAGTCTTTGCATATGAATCCAGACCTTAAACTCAGTGAATTTTCTGGTGTTTCAGAGACAGAAATGATCCATCATGACACAACTTCCACAGTGTTTGTTGTTCTACGGTCGACTTTCTTCTTTTATTTTTCCTTTGAGTTACTTTTCCGCACCCAAAATTGTGAAATTACCCCCACAAAGTGCAAGTCTGCAAAACATCCCATCACACACACAGCCTTATGAGACACAAAACCCCAAACGACACACTGCAAACAAATCACAAAGAGTTCCTTCAAAAATGTTTCTAAACTATAATTAGCACTAAGTTAGGGGAGCACTTCAAACCGTAATGTATTCGAAGGCAACTTGCAAACAGAGCGCTTTTAGATTCCTTTTTATTTCCTCAGTAGTTACTATTTGCCGGGCTGGTTTGCATTTTGAGGAGCATTTATTGCTGCCAGGCAAACCAAACCCTTAGGTGCTTAAATTAACGTCCTGATCCTATCAAGGCCAGCTTCCCAAAATATATATAAGGGGCAGCATCCCCGCGTCGCTCCAGTGGGATCCCTGCTCCTCTCCTGCACCAGAGCAGCCCCATAACTTTGCTATTCCACCTTCAAACAAGCCACGATGAGCAGGCAGGCACCGACAGTGAGATCTGTCCTGGGACGAAGAGGCTTCAGCTCAGCCTCGGAGATCTGTGGTCGCAGCTACGCCGCGTCCGCCAGCCAGCCCGTGCGGTGCGGCGCCGGCGCCTACAGCAGCAGGAGCGTCTGCAACCTGGGCGGCAGCAGGAGAATCTCCTACGTCAACGGGGGCTGCGGCACCGGCTGCTTTGGGGAGATGGGGTTCGGAGCCATGGGCTACGGGAATGTCGGAGGAGGAAGGATCGGGCTGTGCGGCCCCCGCGGATACAGCATCGTGCGGGGGTACCCCGAGCGCAAGGCCGACGGCATCCAAGGGATCTGCATCGACGAGCGGCTGCTGAAGCCCCTCTGCGTTGGGGTGGACCCGCTGGAACACGAGATACGCTGCCAGGAGAAGGAGCAGATCAAGACCCTCAACACACAGTTTGCCTGTTTCATCGACAAGGTGAGTCCAGACCTGCCCCAGAACGGCTCTTCCTTGAGGAAAACAAAACCTGACCAACCCCTTCCCAAACCCATCTCGTGCCACGAGCCCACTGACCCTCTCCAAAGCCCCAGTCCAGCTCTGCCATGGATCTCTGAGCTGGGTCCATGCAGGGGTCCAGATTCCCACAGAGAATTTTAAGACAATTCTAGTAATTTTTAATAACTAATAATAATTTCAAGAGCATATTGGTCCAGACTGAGATCTTTTTAATGGTGCTTAGTTCAGCCACGTCCCTGTCCTGGCATTCCATGGCCTTTGAATCCGGCCATGGCTGCACTGGACTTTCTTGCAGGTGTCTCATCTTGGATAGTCTCAGTTCAAATTGGATTTCTCGCTGCAGCTCAGGTCGAAGTTACAGCCCTGACAGGTTCATCTTTCTGTCCTATGTTAAATAATTCCAATAATTCCCTCCTCTCTTTGACTTTAAATATAGTGACAGTTCCAAAAACATTCCTGAAGGCAAAGGAGGTTAATCTTGATCCAGACATGTAACGGTTAGAGATCAAATCTGATCTGTGACCCAAGGATCCCTTTGTAGAAAAAACAGAGACGAAGCAGTTTCACTATCTGGGGACTCAATTTTATCCTAAAATACATCAGAGGCACCATCTGGAGGAGTTTTGTTCCTAATAATTGTTAAGAAAGGCAGATTTAGACACCGGGCTCCTGTATTTCTAAATAATGTAGACATGACATTTAGATTTCTAAATAATTTAGATGTGTGAATTCTAGATTTTGAAATAATTCAGACATGTGACATAAAGATTTCTAAATAAGGGCAGATAACTTTCAGATCATAGTGCTGTATCATCTCTCACTTCCTGAAAATCCCATTCTTGCACCTGTGGTTAAGAGCAGAGAGTTAAACAGGTGCTGAGTCCCTGCCTTCCCCTCTTGACTGGAAGAATTGTTATTTTTTGCCTTCAGGTCCGATTCCTGGAACAGCAGAACAAAGTGCTGGAGACCAAGTGGGGCCTCCTGCAGCAATACGTGCTGCCAAAAAAAGGGAAAAACCTGGAACTGTACTTTGAGAATTACATCTGTGACCTGCGGAAGCGCCTGGACTGTTTGCTGTGCGAAAAGCAGAAACTCGGCAGCGAAGAATGTGCCACGAGCCAGCTGGTGGAGGAGTTCAAGTGCAAGTAAGGACCTTCTGGGCTTCTCTAGCTGGTGGCATTTTGCTTTTCTGGTTCATCTTGGGTAACTTCTCCCAGACTTGTGGCATGTCCCCTCTGGGAGTGCCACATTCTTCTGTCTCACCGGTGAACACTTTGCATTGGTAATGTTGTTGTTGCTCAGGAAGAAGCTTCTGATCTTGGGATGGTTTAATGTTGGTCTCCAGACACTGATCTGGCAGTGCCTGGTGGCAGTTCCTGTGCAAGAGAGAGTTGTCATTTATACCTGGTGGTTATTGTCACTTATCCCTGAGGTTATTGTCATTTATACCTGATGGTTGATGTCTGAGTGTCTGAGCATTTTTCTTTCCTCAGCCCTTTTCTCCTCTTTTTCCAACAGGTACGAAGAGGAAATCAACAGGCGCACGACTGTGGAGAATGAGTTTGTGGCACTCAAAAAGGTGAGAAGCTCAAACGACATGAATTGTTGTACCTGTAGCAGATTTATTTGAGGCAAAACTAGGCTGAAATAGTGAATTATTAACAAAAACCCACAAAAGTGTTATGATGAGCTGAAGTGAGACTTAGAAAGAGGCACAGGGTTGGGAAAAGAGGCAAGCAGAAAGTAAAAATGATGTCTCCTCAAAGTTTACATCATCAGCACTACAGCACCAGTTTTGTTGCCTCAAAAACATTCCTGAGGTGTGGGAGGGGGACAGAGCAGGACAGGTCACACCGGAACAGCGGGTTATTTCTGGCTGTTCCTCCACATCCTTTATTCTTGGACATCAGAAAAGCAGGAATCATTTGAAGAATATTAAAAAATTGTGTTTAAATACTCATTAGTCAGTTGTGGGTTTGTAGCTGTGTCCTAAGTGATAAATCAACTAATTCCTGTAAGTCGTGTTGGAATGGTTTCATTTTCCTTCAGGAGGCACCAAGTATCCTGACTCACCCTCTCACACCTTTCTGCTCTTGAAATCTTGTTGACACATTTCTGTCTTGTTGGTGCTGCTTCTGTGTATTTCTCCAACATCTACAGCCAGGTTTGGGCTGGCATGTGTGTGTCTCCCCTCTTGCAGGATGCAGACTGCATCTTCCTGAACAAGGAAGAGCTGGAGGTGAAGGTGGATCTGCTAAGGAGGCAGCTGGAGCTGCTGAAATGTGTGTTTGAGGAGGTGAGTTCCTCTGGTCCATTCCTGTCTCATCCTTCAGGTGCTCCAAATTTCTCCTGCTTGGAACCCTGCTGGGATGTGTCTCATGCCAAGCCCTGAATAATTAAAAGCGTGGAAGTACAAGGTTGATACAAAATTAACATGATTATGCTGGAGATAGGGTGGTTCCCCCTTCCTTCATGCAGCTCCAGGTAGGAATTGGCTGTGTCCTAACCCTACCACGGAGAAAAGATGTGTCCGTCTCGTTCCTCCGGATTGCAGCTGCCTGATTAGAGCTGGAGCAACTCCCAGCTCAGTCCTGTCATTAAATCACTCAGGCAGCTGGAGATGAGAGGATACCAAACCAAGGGTTAAGTCACTCCAACTCCTTGCCCTTGATGTGGACAGACTTGCTGCAGGTCAGCACGTAGGTCAGCAGTCACAGGTGGCAACTCATCCTGCCGCAGGATTTTCTGCTGAGCCATCCCGAGGGACATTTCTTGACTTGTTCTATCCCTCAGCTGCTCCGTGTCCCAGCCCTTCCCTCCCTGCAGAGCCTGAGAGGTGAAAAGAGCTGACTAAGCCCTTCCCAACCCGCAGGAACGGGCCCAGGTTGATCGCCAGCTCTGCGACACCTCGGTCATTGTCAAGATGGACAACAACCGAGACCTGGACATGGAGAGCATCATCAAGAACGTCGAGTGCTGGTACCAGGAGATCGCCCAGAAGAGCAAAGAAGAAGTCGATGCTTTCTACCAGACCAGGGTGAGTAAGAGGCCACCTGGGTCTGTGCCTGGCAATGCCACAGGCCAAAAGTGATGATTGTCCTGTTTCTTGGTTCCAGTTTCAGGAGCTGCAGGATAAGAGAGGGAAATACTGCGATGACCTGCAGAGCAACAAGTGTGAGATTTCAGAGCTGACCCGGATGATCCAGAAGCTGCAGTGTGAGCTGGAGAGCGTCAAGAAGCAGGTAGGAGATGTTTCCAGAGATGCAGGACAGCTCAGACACAGGGCAAGGTGATGCACTGATCTTTAGGAGACTTAAGATCTGCTCTAGGCCTGGTTGGAAAGTGAGAAGTAGGTGGAGAGGGATGGGATGCTGGTGTGTTTTCCCTGTTTGCAATTGGAAGAGCAAATTTATCCAAACCCAGAGTGTCCAAGAACTAGGACAAGAAGCCTTGCAGATGCCTGCACTGTTGTCCTCCCCTGACAGGTCTCTTGCCTTCAAACCTCCATCTGTGACGTTGAGCAGCGCGGCGATTGTGCTCTCAAAGATGCCCGGGAGAAGCACGTCGAGCTGCAGAACGCTTTGCAGAAGGCCAAGGACGAGCTGGCCTGCATGCTGCGGGACTATCAGGAGCTGCTCAATGTCAAGTTGGCCCTGGACATTGAGATTGCCACCTACAAGACCCTGCTGGAGGGTGAAGAGAGCAGGTGGGTGACACTTTTCCCTCCTATGTATCTAAGGCCATGGCAGCTCCTGCTCCCAAGGGAATTCTACAGCTCCAGGATCTCCCCAGGCTCCCAGAAAGAGGACCTGGAGAGATTCCTGGAGGCCATGGAGGCCACACAGGTGCCAGCAAAAACAGTTCCTCTCCTAGGGATAGTGAGGCGTGTTCCAACGAGGGACACGTTCTCCTGAGTGGGCTGGATTGTGGCTGGAAATTGGAATAACATGCATTTCTCTTTTCTCCCCACAGGATATGTGTGGGGAACCCTGTGAGCGTGTGTAAGTAACTGCACATCTTCAGCCATGAACATTTCTTGTTTTAGGAAAGATACCTTTGGGAGCAGCATTATCTGTCTGCCCCAGGTCCCTCTGTCTCCCTTTTCCAGTTCTGGAAAGTTTAGCCCCAGAAATCTCAAATACCTCTGAATTTTTAAAAAATCAGCTTTTGGAGTGAGGGGAGAAGGTCAAATTCAAGACCCTTTTCTGCTCTGGGAGGCAAGAGCGAGATGTCCTGGTGACCACGGGATAGGTATTGAACCTGGGAGGGAACATGGGAAGGGGGAGGATCCGTGACCGGATGCGCTGGGACACGGAGGAGGAGTTGGAAGGAGCAGGGGCTCGGACACATCGGACAAATGCGGAGGAAATCGGGTTTGGTCGGTTCTGTCACTCAAGAACAACCTGCCTTGTGAAAGTCCTCCAGTTTCCCCGCTAACTGCTGATTCCCTTGGGCTCTGTTGCAGCTGTGGTCAGCAGCGGCTACAACATCCCCGATGACTGCGGGATGCTGGCGGCCACCGGGGCCGCGTGTGGCTACGGCTCGCTGGGCCGGCGGGCCGGCAGGCACAGCTCCCAGAGCGGCGGCTTCAGCTCCCGCAGCGCCGGCATCCACCCCAAGAGAGTCCTCAGCTCCGTGGCCAAGCAGTGCATCCCGGAGGTGTTCTGCCAGGCCGGAGGGGTCAGCTGCAAGGCCGGGGGGTTCAGCTCCCGCAGCGGGGGGTACCCGGCCCGCACCGTGGTCAGCGCGGGCAGCGGGGGCCTGAGCGCCAGGATGGGGCCGTGCCCGGCCGGGGGCGTGCTGGGCTTTGGCAACCAGGGCTGCGTCATCCGGCAGCTGGCCGGGCCCCCCGTGGTTGTGTCCAGCGGCCCCGAGGTCGTGGGATGCAACAACGGCGTGGTGGGGAATTTCGGGGTGGTCAGAGACCCCTGCGTGGTCCCGTAGGGCTGCGGAGCCCCCGGACAGCGGCGCTCGGACGCGTCAGCCCCGTGCCCAGAGGATGCAGGGGGATTGCTCTGCCGCTTAGTAGTGACATTTGTCCCAAACCCATTCCCACATTTATTAATCCCAGATTTATCCCCTCACCCCGAGTTGTGTTTTCAGAGTCCCCAAGCCTAAAGATCCCTCTAGAAACTTCTGCAGGTGCTCAGCACAGTGTGATTTCTGAGTTCACGCTTTAGGTTTTCACCGCTTTAAGGGTTTGTTTGTTGCTCTGCTTCCCCCTGTCTTTTCCCATAACGAGCAGATTAATTAACAATATTCCCCCCTTCAAGACCCCTCTTTTTTCTTCCAACTCCTCCCAAAGCATTTCAGAAAAGAGAGTGAGGATTTAACTGTTTAACTTTCCCAGGAGACGCTGCAAAGAGCAGACTCCCGTTATTTTTATCCTATCTATTTTTGGTCCAAGAAAACCATGAGCTGCAAATTTATGCTTAAATCTGAAACAAGGCAATTTTCAAAGCACCTGCTGGTTACTCCATAGCCATCAGCTTTTTTTTTGTGTGTGGAGTTTGCTTATGGATGATACACATAGTACTTTGGTTTGCTTCTGCATGTTGGGGTGGCTGGTTCAAGGCGTGCTGATTTTTAGACGAGATCACCCCCTTTCCTTTTTCAACCCCCCAAAATGCCAAGGGAAGTTACTGGTGCATAAATTGTCCATGCTGACACCTTGTACAGCGTGAATGGAGCTGTTCCCGTTGACTGCTCAAACTTCCCAGCTTCTCACTGTGTCCTCAATAAACTGTTTGGAAAGGACATCTTTTGTCTCTCAATTTTTCCATAGATGGTATTTAAAGGAACTACAAAATAGGTGAAAAAATACTCTGGGGAGAAGTACAGAGACTTTTGGATTCTCTGTAGGCAGTTTGGGACATGGTGGGGCTCATGTGCCACTGGGGTTTACTCTGGTTTATTTATCTCATAGCATATCACAAAGGTATTTTATAGACCAGTTAACAATTGATGTCAAAGATTTCCAGAAACCTCCAAAATAATCCTGAGCACCACACAGCGGTGTTTTCCAGCCTGTTGCAACCTCCAAAGAATGTATTTGTTTGATCCCTCCATGTCAGAGCAGTTGAATGAAGGTGAATTCAACACTGCCCTTCTGGGCTCACAGGTCTGGTGATCAGGGCTGTGGAACCAGAGTCGTGTTTCAGACATAACAACTCAGCTTTAGTGGCTTTGGGGATGACAGAGTGTTATTTGAACTGTATGACTTAAAAGACAGTGAGATCTCTTGGCCGCAATGGGATGGGATTGACTTTGCCCCGGTTTTGGAGTCTTCCATGTTGAGCTCAGCAGGGTTGCTGGGGGTTTATTTCATGGAAAAAACAACATTTCCACGGGGTGAGTCATCTGGCCTAATTCATCAGGTGCCTAATTTAGTATGAAATGCATCGAGCTTGAGGCCGTCTGCACCAATGGGATCTGTCCCGGCTCTGGAGGCAGCCCCAGGCAGGAGGATTAACCCAAACGTGGGTGTCCCATGCGAGGCGCCTGCAAGTTCCCAGGAATCCTCCCTGCCTCTCCCTGCCGGACTTCCAGACGTTATTATCACAGGGAGTTTCTTCCTGTCTCCAGCCCAGGAGGAATTACAGGTCACGCAGCCCCAGTAATCTCCCCGCTCTCACAGGGCAAAATTCTAATTGCAACCTGAAAAGAAAGGGACAATTAAAGGGCGATGCAGGGAAGAAGATCAGCACCTTTGGGGAAGGGCAGGGGATGTCATTTCCATGCTGAGAGTCGAAAATGCTTCATCCAGCTCTGACCAGCTGCCTGTCAGACCCTGGTGGGGTGAGGTGGACGCTTGTCCTCCACCTGTGCCCTCTCTCCAACGAGGAATCCCAGTTCAGCAGTTTCATTTTTAATTGGCTCCAGATAGATGGGATGGAGCCCACCTTGGTGGGGAATTCTGCATCTGAGCTTGCTTCATTCACCCCTTGCAAATGGAATTTGGAAGTAGGATTCCCTCACATCAGGCAGCTCCCGTTAATCGTATGAACATCACGGAGTCCCTGTGTGGTGTCTGGATGTCATGCAGCCTTGGCCAAGTGTCCAGAAAACACTGCAGCTCCAAATTTGGGTCTGGTGTCTGTGAGGAGGCCTGGCCATCCCTTCACAATCCATACCTGGGATGATTTGGTTTGGTTTTGTGCCGAGGCCACTTTCTGTTGGGTTTTGCTAAAAAGATGGTTTCTTGAGGAAGAGGATGGGGAGGAAGCCCTGTTTTGGGGCCACGGTTTGGTCCTCACCTGGCTGACCTGACCCATTGCTCCTCCCCCTTTATGGCCTGGAAAACCAGGAACTGGCTTTGCGTGGCATTCCCAGCTCGGAGGGGCCTGGCAAGCCCCAGGATTTCCAGAGCTTTCCCCTCTGACCATTACAGTCAGGCACCGAGGCAGCCCCGGGTGAGAGAGGACTCGAGCCTGGGCTGTCCCTGCAGGGCCTTGGGCTGAGCTCAGACAGGAGCCTGGAATATTCTGAGCATTACCAAGGGTGACTCTTACTATTCCCAGCTGAGGAAGTGGGAGGCGACTGCCTAATTTCAGAGGAATAATTAACTTTTAGTGGCCTGAATAATAGAGAGAAGAAAGGGAGATTATCCTGCCTCACCCAAAACAAGGGCAGCTCCTTTCCTCCTCCTCCTGGAGCCAACACCCAAATATTCTGAGCTATAATATTAGCAAACCAAAGAGGGAAATGAAGGCTGCATTTATTTTTCTCTCTCTGCTTACAGCTCTTAAGAATTTTATCACAGGAGCAGAGGGAAAAGGTTCATCTCAAATGGTTTTCAAACCATTCATTAAAGCTGTAAAACAAGCTCAAAATCCTCTCCTGGCAAGGGATTGCTACTTGTCTTCCCAATATTAATTTTGTGTTTAAATCTTGGGGATTGTTTTGACTTTATTATTTTTATTTTCTTTTTAATCTTAAGGAGTGTTTTGACTATTTTTTCCCTTCTTTCCATTAGCAAGAAGTTCAAACACTCGTTACAAGTTGGGGAAGTGGATTTTCTGTCAATTAAAAATAACCAGAGAAAACATTTTGATCCTGGAGCAATGTGTCCATGAAGTTATTTTAGAAAAAAAAAAAAATAGAAATACCATTCCAGGAATTTTATTCTATTAAATGTCTTTGGTTTGATTGACTAATTGAATAAAATTAACTTCATCCCAACCAAACCCAGGACACCAAACCAAAGCCTACCATGGCCAAGGAGATGAAGAAGAGAAGGGGAAGAAGCAAAGCCATCCAGGCTGAGTGCACAGTCCAGGTCCCTTCCATCATCCAGGGGACACACGGACCACTCCGAGGGTTCCCCCTCCAAAAACCAAATGTGTGCTGCCAGAAGAGCAGCATGAGGAGAGGGGAGACACTGCTCCTGCATCAGGAACCTCCTGCAGACACCTCCCCGCCCTTCCTCGCCAGCATCTCCCAGTTCAACCGTCCTGAGCAGGGTGGGACAGTTCTGCTGTAAATTCATCTTTAAAGTAGGAGAGATTTATGGCACTGACCCACCCAACCTGAGCTTAATTTACAGACTAGAAAGGTGAGGGTGGGGCCTGGCACAGGGTGCCCAGAGAAGCTGTGGCTGCCCATCCCCGGAAGGTCCAAGGCCAGGCTGGGCAGGGCTTGGAGCAACCTGGAATGAGATGGGCTTTAAGATCCTTCAGTGGGATTCTCCTCCTCCTGCATCATCTCCCTGCACTGAATGCACAAAGACCAGAACGTAGGAAGAGGAGGAAGAGGTGGGACTCTGACAGGAACAGAGAGAAAGTCATCTCCCAGAAAATCATCTCCCAGAAAATCATCTCTCAGAAGTCCTGGCCACAGCGTGTCCCTGCAGCACAAGGCAGGAGCAGCAGCACAACCGCAGCCACAGGGGGAAGAACACCCATCCCAGTAAATATTTGAGCTGGTAATTAGCCCCCGCAGAATTAATGGAACAAGGAAATGTTCTCTGAGCCAAGGCTGTCATTTAAGCTTTTCCACTTGCTCATTAATCCCCATGTGTGAGAGTTACCAAAATGTTTTTTTATGTCAAAAGCTGACACCAACCACCACACGCCAAACAAAACTGGGCAGGCTCAAGAGACATGTCTTCCATTCAACCTGGATGAAGGAATCCAAAATAAGGAATATTTTCCTAAGTCTTCCACTAGACAGGCAATCTTTCCCTGGCCTCTCTGCCCCTTCCTTCTCTCCTGACCTGGAATAAGATAAAGATGCTGAACCTCTGCACTTTAGAATTGAATGAGGAGTTTTTTAAGCTTTTTAGCTCAGGAGCAGCAGAAAAGGGAAAATCAAACTCATCCAGCCTTTGAATCAACAGCAGCAGCAAAGACTGGGTCAGATTTACTGGAACAAGAACTCTCTTTGGCCTCTGTGGAGAGGGTGGTGGTGGAGCATGTCAGGAAGAGGCGAGAGGGACACGAGGGGAGGACATTTGTGCCCTAGGCTTGGCTTTAACAGTCTCAGAGTCTGGGGAGTGCAGAGATTTGGGGTTCTAGCAGCAGAGGAGTTAGAGGATGAATCCTGGTCATGGTGATGCCAGTTGCTCTCACTGTGCAAACAATGAAATAGCTGGAGCATGAGCAGAGATCTGGGGATGAATCACCTGGGACTGGGAGAGAGATCAAGAAATCTCAGGAGCAAATCTGCCTCCTTTGCTGACAAGGTAGGAGTTGGATTTTTGCTTTACTCCATGGTGGATTCCTTACAGAGTCAAACTGGAAGTTTGACAGTCCCCAGTCACACCAGAATGATTTGGTTTGGGAAATCCCACTTTAAACCAAATCAACTTGTGCCATTTCAGCTTTTGATTTTAGGTGTTAACAAAAGGGTTTAAATGTCTCAGAATCTCCTGGAGGACAGAAGGTGACTGATGAGTCCCCATCCCTGGAGGTGTCCAGGGAATGACTGGACATGGCATTTAGAGCTCTGGTCTGGGTGACAAGGTGGGGATCAGTCACAGGTTGGACTCGATGATCCTGGAAGGCTTTTCCAGCCTCAACGATTCTGGGACTCTGTGACACGGATGCAGATTTATGGCATCTTTTACCCAGGGAATGATTATCAGGGGTGATCTGGGGTTCTTTTTGTTCGGCTATCCAATTTTCAGTCTGTTTTCAGCTCCTGGGAAGTCCAGTGGTTGTATTTCCCCTTTGCGACCCCAAATGAGATGGTCCAGCTTGTTGGAGTGAGAGTTACCAAAGCAAAAGCACAGGGATTGAATTAAAACCTTTGAATAAGCGGAAATGCACGAAGTCACACCAAAGTGAAATAGAAACGTAGATTTTTAACTTTTAGAAGAAATACATGCTAAGTGCTTTAAACACTGAAAAGCTGCAGCAAAAAGAGACCTTAAACACAGTTTTTACTGTAGCAGAATTTCTTTACTCTAGACAAAACATAGATGGAATTACACTGTTCACATTTTTTAGATAGTGTTCACATAAACAATAAGAGCTGATAGAAACTATATATGCAAATTTGTGTAATACCTATCTAACATTTGTGTAAGATTTACAATTGTTAGAATTAGACTAGGATAGGTTGAAAAAAGAAAAATTAAAGTTGTGTGTTAATTTTATTGGTTAATTAACAAATGCAATCCACACTTCTGTAAGTTTAGAGAAGAAGAAGTTTTTTTACTGGCTGTTTGGCCTGCTGCTGCTGCTGCTGCTCTTGCTGCTTGGATTATCATGTATCCCCTTTGAACTCTACCTTCAGAAAACGATGAGACTATGGAATAAAGGACTTTAGCAGGACAGCAGCCTCCTCTGCTCTCACCTTCGGCCGAAAAGGGAGGGTGTCCCATGAGCAAGCTTCAACACAGCTCTTCTCCTGAGACACTGCTTCCTGTTCATCACCGAGCACACCATTTACTACAACCACCACTCCACTGTCACTGATTCCAGCACACAAAGGTGGAGCCAAGTGGGGCACTCGTAGCTGCACTGATGGGAAATCCAAAGTTGGATTTTCAGCCCTGCAGCCCCAGGAAGGTGGGAACAAACAAGATCCAAAGAACCTGCAACAGAGCAGATTGTGGATAAAGACAGGTAAGAAATTAGTCCCTAATTAGTTCCTCCCGCCAACACTCATTCCTTGCAGTCAGACAGCTCCACAATCCACTCTTTATTCCAAAGCAAGTTGTTCCCTGTGATGTGGTCAGTGTTACTAACGGGAGGGAGGGGGAAGGGTTTGGTCAGAGATCTGAGTTGTGAAGGGGTGGATCAGGGCAGGACAAAGATATTCCAGGCTTGTGGTCCAGGCTTAGTGTGTGCTGGAGGATTCTCCACCTCCTTGGATAAAACAAAGTGGGATCATGCAGGGTTTTTTCTCCTCTGCTTAACACAACTTCCCTTTTAAGGTGGTCTTAGTGGAAATCCCAATTTTTTTTTTGGATGCTTCAGCCCCGGAACATGGGGAACATTGGACCTATTTCTTTGGTGGCCAAACCAAACATCTGGGTAAATTCTGATCTAAATATAAGTTGTTCAAGGTTTCTCCTCTACAACCATGAAACCTTCTCAGGAGATTTGCTCTTCCCAAAGCATAAATGAGCAGATTTATCTCTGTAAAAGTTGGACTTGGTGATCCTTTTGAGTCCCTTCCAACTGAGAATATTCTGTGATTCTGTGATTCTGTGATTCTGTGATTGTTCCTCTTTTTCCAGGTCTGTGTCATTGGAGTGGCTCGAGGAAGCTCCCAACCACAGACAACACCCTCCACAAATCTGCTCTGAAGAAAAGAAGGGAACCCAAGCCCCAGCCAGCCATGCAAAGCAGCCAAGTGTGAACCAGAGTCGCCGGTCCTGCACTGGCTCTGGGAGCTGCACGGTGCCGCAACAGCGCTGCAGGGCAGGGAGGGCTGGGGCAGGCAGGAGCTGGGATTGCTGAGATGTGTTTGAAGAGCAGCAATCCCTCCCTTTCTGTCTGTAGGGAAATGCAGGTTGGGTTTGCTTTTTTCCTTGAAACACCCTTGTGTTCAGCAGAGCCTGGTGTGGTGGTGACAGAGCTGGGCTGTGCTACCCACCAGGGCTTGTGGGCTGGTTCTATTTGGGAACAAAAATACCACCAATATTCTTTAGGGTAGAGGTATGGAATCCTCTGTTTCCACCCAGCGCTCATTGGCCATGGTCCAGCTCAGCAGGGGGATTTATTCATTTCCAGGATTAAAGGAGGCTTCAGTGTTGTCTTCTGCGGTGAATCACCCCAGGCTGGGCCGTAGCTGCAGCACGGAGACTCCCATTAGATAATTAGTTCTGCATTTCCCCAAAAATGATGCAAAGGAGGGGGATGCACTCCGGACTGCAGCTTTTCTACAACCTTTAGGCACAGGGTTTGTGACGCCTGCATTGCTGTGAAAATGGACGACTTTTGGGATATAGGCCCCATCCGAAATAGCAGGGCACAGCCCAGAGCAGACTTCAAGGCTTTGAACCGTAAAGGAAGGAGGAATCAGCTACTGAATATTATTGCACAAGAGCAGCTTCCAGCTCTGGAGGAGCCCAGATGTTGACCTGGGATAAGGAATTAAACAGGACCTCGGCCAGCCGCCTTGAAATGGGCTATTTTGTACAACAAAAATGAAATTGGCAGTTACTGTGTGAATAAAGTAAGGGGAAAGAAGGGAAAGGATAAAAACCTTTTGGGTTTTAAGGTTCTTGTTCAGTTTTGGGGTCAAAGAATGAGGATTCAGGGTAAAGGAGTGAACAGCCTGCATCCAAGACCTCTGGATTCAGAGTGGGGGCCAAGAGCCTGCCCTGCAGAGCTCTGCGTGTGGTGATGATGAGGGTTTGGGTGGTAAGGAGGTGCTAAACCCCGCGGGGTGACAGGTAATTATGCCAAACCCAGTAGCAATCTCAGAAGCAACTGGTCCCCTTTATCATGAACTCTTGGAGTGACTTGAAAGGAGTTGCTCAAAGGGGCAGTGACGTTTTTGGGACAGCCCGGGGTGTTTGTCAGCCCTTAATAAAATGAGGCTGAGGAAGCCACAGCTGTCGTGCTCAGTAATTAAAGGGAAAGTAAAGCCTCCCGTCTGTGCTTTGGGAGCAGCCTGGCTGCAGACGGGATCAGGAAGGCTGAGCTGAGAGTTGACAGCATTGCAAAAACGCCCGGGAGGAAAAAAAAACATGAAATGATCTCCAGGTGAAGCCAAGGAGGAGCTTGGAATACCAGGGGTGCAATTATTGGGATGCCTTGAACACCAAGCTGCCTTTGGATCATTGAGATTTCCACATGCAAACCATTCTGCATGGGGAACAAGAGACACAGGTGCTTCACACTCCCTGGGATCACACGCAGTGCCCAGCAGGTGGATTTCCCCATGGGATATTAAGGGAGAAAATTCAACCACATAATAACAAGAACAAAGAGAATAACGAAGGCCAAACATCAATGTGTGTTTGTTGCTCTGAGAAATTACCCTGGAGTTCCCCCAATGAGTGTCCCCAGTGTGTCTGTCCTGCTGAGCCAAGGGGGAAGAGGGAGCCTGCATCAGTTGGGATCACCCAGGTGCTGAGCTGGAAATGAAAACGTGAATTTCTAACATCCCACTCAGCACAGTTTGCCCAGAAAAGTGCAGGTTTACATAATGCGTTTTCTTTGCTCCTCCAACAGAGCACGGCCAGAGAGTCCTGTTGGCAGGAAATGGAGATTCATGGAATGGGTTGGGTTGGAAGGAACCTGAAAGTTCATCCAGTGCCACCTCTGCCATGGGCAGGGACACCTCCCACTGTCCCAGGTTGCTCCAAGCCTCGTCCAGCCTGGCCTTGGGCACTGCCAGGGATCCCGGGGCAGCCACAGCTTCCCTGGGCACCCTGTGCCAGGGCCTCCCCACCCTCACAGGGAGGAATTTTTTCCTGATACCTAATCTAAACCTACTTTATTTCAGTAGGAAGCCATTGCCCCTTGTTCTGGCACTCCAGGCCCTTAGAAATAGTCTCTCTCTATGTTTCTTGTTGTTTCCTTCAGGCACTGGAAGGCCACAATTAGGTCACCCCAGAGCCTTCTCTTCTCCAGGCTGAACCATCCCAGTTCTCCCAGCCTTTCCTCACAGCAGCTGCTCCATCCCTTTAATCATTTCCGTGGGCTCCTCTGGGCTCTCTCCAGCAGCTCCAGGTCCTGCCTGTGCAGCACCCCGGGGCTGGGGCAGCTCTGCAGGTGGGGTCTCACCTGAGCAGGGCACAGTGGCAGAACCCCTCCATGCCTGATGGCCACGCTGGGGCTCAGCCCAGGACAGGATTCACAGGAGGATTTCCCATTCCCATTTCTCTGTGCTGTTTCTTGGCTTTCTTTTCCATTCCCTCAGTGCTGCGTTTTCTGGCAGCCCAGGTTCCCAGTGGATGTTGAGAGGGGCCCAGCTGGATTTCAAAGCTGGTATGGGCACATCTCTGGCCCTGGAAGGAAGAGTTTCTCAAAACAGGAGAGTTAGGTCAAACAATGAAGGAATCCCCATCAGAAGCAATGAAATCAAAGCGTGACTTTGCACCTCCGAAGGAAATCGTGGCTGCCCCTTCCCTGGAAGTGTCCAAGGCCAGGCTGGATGGGGCTTGGAGCAACCTGGGATAGTAGAAGGTGTCCCTGCCCATGGCAGGGGGCAGAACAAGGTGAGCTTTAAAGTTCCTTCCAGCCCACACCATCCCGTGGTTCTGTGATTCCATGACCATCCTCAGTGGGGGAAGGGATCATCACTCCACGACTGTTGCTTTCCTTTATCTCCAGGAACGTGTGGTTTTGTGGCAATTCAGGGCGTTAATCTCTGGAAATGGAGGTTCCAACCCTGCAGGCTTTGCTGAGCCAGGGAAATAAAGAGCGTGGAGCCCAGTGTTCCACCTGGCTGCTCCAGGGCACTGGGGCTTTAGGGAACATTGGAGCAGGTGTTCCTGAGTATTAGGGCTGCAATGGAGGTGGTTGCCGACTCCTCCAGGACAAATCCTGCCTTTATCTCCACCTATTCCAGTGGAGAAACCATCACACAGCACACGCACTCAGCTGCCACCGCTGGGGTGACACACCGAGGTTTTCTGTGTGTTGGTGGCAAAATGAATCACAAAAGTGACTCCAACCATTCATTAAGGTAATAGGTACATCCTCCAGAAGCTCAGCCTTCTGTCATCTCCTTAATCTGAGTGTCCATCTGGGAAGTTTAATGAATAGGTGCTCACCACACCATTGTTATTTCTCCTACTTCAAATTTGTCCCTTTATTTTGCTGAGGCAGCTGTGGACAGATAAGAACCTCTGTTCTTGGATCACCCTCCCCGGGCCTGCAATGGTGGCTTTAGAAAACAATCTTTTCCTTTATGGTTCCAAGCTCTCTCATTGACTATTCATGGTCTCTCTCTTCAACTTGGTGCCTAGTTTTTAGGCAGCTGAATTTAGGTAAAGGACTCACACTGGAAGTGTTTTTATTTATTGGTTATCTCACCTGCTGAGTTGTTTTTACATTGCCTGTGAGAGGCTTTGCTCTCTAACCAACATCTCTCCTTGTCCTTCTTCACTTTTAAATTTAGCACGGAGATTGTTTTGCTGATAAAATCTCAGCATTTTCTGCTCTGCTGCCAATAAACAGCATGAAATGTTTGTGCATTGTCTCCACTTCACTTTTGCTTCAAACAAAACTCTAAGTCTGCAAAATTAACTCTGTTACATCAAGCACCTGCTCACTGAGCAGCTCCTCCCTGTGGTACTACAGATCCTGGTGTGACACACAGGCAGATTTCCAGACCTATCGATGGGAACTCGTTGAAATTCTGTGGCTGAATTTCCCTCCTCCCACACTCTCCCCTTTCACTCAGCTGCTGGAAGGCATCTCCGGAGTCCCCGGCTGGCTCTGTGCATGAAGGAAAACGTTTTCTGATTAAAACCATAGGTACCGTGAAGAGATGAGACAACTCTTCTGTGAGACAGCAGAGCCCTATTTCCCATCTCCAAATCTGATGCACTCCCCATGGGCGATTTTTCGCCAACCTTTCCCCAAAAACCACTTCCAGTGGACACCTTGTGCCCTCGGGGGCTCTGTCTCCACAGGGCAACTCCCTGCAGCGCTCCTTCCCGGCTGCTCTGCTTTCACCCTGACACCACCACTCTGATCCCACCCCGTTACTCAAAGCCCTTGTGGTCCCTCGGCCCCGAGCGCTGGCACAAAGTTCTCTGGATGATGTCAAAATGCCTCATAAATTCCTGTGCAAAGGAGGAATGTTACAAAGGAAGGGGGTGGGCACTTGTGGTGGTTGGTACAAAACCTCTTTGTCTCTTGCAAAAGATGTTGTTCATGGGAGACATCGCATTTTATAGACCCATGGAATATCCTGAGTTGGAAAGGACACACCAGAATCATCAGTCCAGCTCCTGGCCCTGTACAAGACATCCCAAAAATCCCAAAAATCACGTGCCTGAGAGCGCTGTCCAAAGTCTCCTGGAGCTCTGGCAGCCTTGGGCCCGTGACCATTCCTTGGGAGGCCTGTTCAGTGCCCACCACCCTCTGCGGGCAGAACCTATTCCCAATGTCCATCCTGACCCTGCTGACACAGCTCCAGCCCTTCCTTGGGTCCTGTCCCTGCTCACAGAGGGCAGAGACTGGAGCTGCCCCTTGCGATGAAGATGCAGCCCCTAATGAGTCTCCCCTCAGTCTCTTCCAGGCTGACTTTGTATGGCCCCTCCAGACCCTTCCCCATCCCCATGTCCCTCCTTTGGACCCTCTCCAACATCTTCAGGTCTGCCTTATACTATGGCACCCAAATCTGCCCCCCAAACTGAATTGAGGCTGCCTCAGCCCCGAGCACAGCAGGACAATTCCCCTCCCTGGCCTGGCCGGGCTGAGCCTGGTGCCCCCAGGATGTGTTGCCCTCCTGGCTGCCAGGGCACACGGGTGGATCCTGTTTGCTCATTTTGTTCTCTGAGCAGACTGTCACAACACCCCAACGCTGGTGATGGCACCACACGGGTCACCCCCAGTCCAGCAGAAGGAAGGGAGAAGTTTTGGGAAGGTCGCACCTGGAAATACCTCAAGCGCAAGCAGTGCACACAGACAGGAATCATGGAACAGCCTAGAAGGAACCTCAGGAATTATCTTTTCCATCTCTTTGCCCCAAAGCAACATAAATGGATGGGGACGACCCAGGCTGAGGGTGAGGAGTGGCTGTGGAGCAAGGTTACTGGTTCCCAGTTTCAGACCATCATCTCTACCCCAGTCCCCACTAATCCCCGTCTGCTTTGATGTGGGAGCAGAATCAAGCTGCACTTAAGAGATGGTGAACAGCCACCTTTGGAGACCAGGACCAGCAAAACCAGCAGGAGGTGTCCTGGGGGCCTCATTAACCCTTTTAATGGTGACTTTGTGTCCCTTCCGCAGGGAGCCACAAAAACTGCCCAGCCTGCAGGGAGGGAGGGAGAGCACCACCACCACCAGGCCCTGACAGCCCCGTTTTCTGAGGAGAGGGCCTTAAAAAACGCTTTTCTCACAGGGACAAAGCAGACTTGGGAGGCTGTTGAATGGTTTTTCCAGCCACAATCCCAAAAAGAGGTTGGAAGCCCCTCAGGGCTCTCCCCATCTGCAGGGGTGGCTTAGCAGGTCCCAGTTTAGCGGGTGCTTAAACTGAATGAATTTATCTGGGCACATGTAAATCTCAAAGGCGTTAAAGTCTCATGAAAGCCACCACAGCTCAACGAATGTTTAGGGCCAAGCAGCTCAGGGGTTTCCCCTGTAAACCTGGGTGGAAGCTGTAGGTTTAAATCAAAGATGAATCCCTGAGAGGAGCAGTTTCATATCCTTGGAAAGAGGAAGGTTGGTCCCTCTCTGCCAACACCATCTCACCCACAACCAGCCAGGACAAAGTGTGGACACGTGAAAATGTCTCAAGGAAGATGACCTGTGCATGAAAGCCATTGCAGCCCTTCTCCTGGGAAGCCCAACTCCCATTGGAGTCCTTCCTGCTTTGAAGTCGGTGGAACCTCCACCATGTGACTCTAAACTGGCTTTGTGAAAGCTCAGCAGATGCAAACCACAAGCGCTGCCCTGGACTGACTCCCTCTGATGTGCAAGGCTGGGCACCTGGAAAAGCCACTTCTTAGGGATACGAGCAGGAGCCAGAGGTTGAAGATCAGGTTTGTTGTGGAGGAGCAGCCCAACAGCTCTTCATACATGAGAAGGGATTGCAGGGCTTGCAGCTGGTGGAGGGTGATTGTCCCATGAGCAGCATTTTCCTGTTTTCCAACAAGACCAGGGGTTTGGAGGGTCTACAGCCCTGAAATGTGTCACCCCTGTGGCACAAGGCATTCCGTGGTGGGTGGCTGAGCAGAGGTGCGGGGATAACTGGGACCTGACCTCAGCCAGACGCAGATTCCTCACAGCTGGAAAAGCTGGAGAGTTGTTGTCCTCAGGGAAGAAGGGCCATGTCCAAGAGGAGCTGGAGTCTCTCTTTGGTCCTGCTGGGCCGCAGAGCTCGGAGCAGCGGCTGCTCCCGGTCCCGGAGCTGTGCAGGGCTGAGCCACACGGAAAGCAGGACTAGAGCCTGGCTTCTCCCTGTTTTCAGCTTGCCCATGGTTGTGCCAACCTAGAAAAGTTCATGAAAGTCAAGTCTGGACCTCCCTAAGGGCTCAGTGATGCTTTGTCCAATCCGTGAACACCCTGTCCCCAGGCAGTGCTCCACGTTTGGCTCCAGCCACACACCCCATGTCCTCTCCAGGGATTACACCAACACTTTGGCTCAAAATAAAACTCATTTCCAAAATATTTCTTCTCTTTTCACTTGGGATGCAAGAGGTCCCAGTGCTTGGGTTACCTCGAAGTGACACAAAGGATGTGGTGCCCAAAAACTCATTTGATTTCCCCAACTATCTGCGAGTGAGAGTAATCTGGGATAGTGAGAGGCGTTCCTGGCCACAACAGAGGGCTGGAATGAGATGAGTTTTAAGGTCCCTTCCAACCCAAACCATTCCACGATTCCATGATTCTATGAAAGTACATCTCATTGCAAGATGTGCATCCCAATATACTCAGACCAACACAGCTATAATGAAACTACTACATCATTATAATTAAATTCAGTATTTTGTTCATTTCAACCCATTATGAGACCTGTTAAAAGAAAAGGAAAGACCCTTCCAGGAAATACTCCACAAATATTCTAAATATCCTGATTCTTCTTCCTGACTTTGAATTCAAGACAATGCATTTCACGTTGACAATAGCACTGAGTCCTCCCAGAACCAGTTAATTTTGCCCCAGCAAAGATGTAAAGATTTCTCAGGGCAAGCTCTGCAATCCCTTGTGTTTCTGTGATTAGACCCCTTTTTTAAGGCAAAAAGGGAACTTTATTTGTTTCCAAGCAAATTCAAAAATCTTTTAAAGAATTTTAATTAAGACAGGATGATGCCTTCTCATTACCAGATATTACTGGAGGGATTTAATGTCAAAAAGGTGTGTCATGGGAAGACCAGGCAAAACCTTCACTCCAGCTGACATTTCTCAACCTGTTTGTAACACTTCACTTCCCTGCTTTGTTACTTCTGCCGTCCACGTGAATCTGCTGCGTGCCCCAACCCCATCACGCCCAGATTCGAAATTTAGCACCTTCCCATGGCACATAACTCAGTAATAAATCACTGTCGTTTCCCAGAAATGCCTTATCTTCAATTCCATGTGTTCTCAGGGGCAGAGGAAGCCCTGTTGGGCCCTGGCACGGGGTGCCCAGAGAAGCTGTGGCTGCCCCTTCCCTGGAAGTGTCCAAGGCCAGGCTGGATGAGGCTTGGAACAACCTGAGACAATGGAAGATGCCCCTGCTCATGGCAGAGGGTGGGATGGGATGGGATGGGCTTTAAGGTCCCCTCCAACCCAAACCATTCCATGATTCTGTGAACACCCAGCTCCCCAGAGGATCCTCCCCATGACCAAACTCATCCTTGGCACCACCTCACGCTGTTCCTGCTCCTTCAATGCGGAAACCACCAACCCCATCCTGCTGGTCAGCACCCGAGTTCTCTCCGAGAGCCGCAGCCATCCCCACAAGAGGAAGGAATAAATGCTTACGAGAACACTCCCAACAACGTCAGTGCTGAGCCGGGATGGATCTGCCTTCCCTCTCCCCGTCACCAGCGGTCATTGCTCAAGAGCCTGCCCCGAGCTGGCCACAGACCCTGGAAGGGGCGGCATCGCCACGACATTTTGCAGGAGGTCCTGAAACGTAATTAAACACTGTGGTGAAACCAAACCGTAAACAAGCCATGAATAAAAACCCCTTGAATTATTTTGCTAAACTATAATTACACAATAAGGAAGCAGATTAATTAAGTAAAATATAAGTCCTGAAACTGAAGCTTGCAAGCAAAGCAGTTTATTTTAATTTCCACATTATTTCATATGAGATAGAAGTGTTTGCTGTGGGTTTAAAATGTTGGAAGCCATTCCTTGCTGCCAGGCAGACCAAACCCAGTGGATAAATTAAATTTTTGCATCTGAGGCACCTCCTGAAATGTATATAAGGAGAAGGGCTCTGCCTCAGAGGAGCTAAAGGAGATCTCCTTCTTCCAGTCCCTGCTCCTCTCTTGCTCCTCCGCCTTGCCGTCACTGCCCGCCCGCCCCAGCCACCATGAGCCGACAGTGCTACACCTCTGGCTCCATCCTGGGAAGACGAGGCTTCTCCTCGGCATCCGCTGTCTGCGGCCTGGGCAGGGCCAACAGCAGCTCGGCCTCCGTGTGCCAGCCCGTGGGACGGAGGTGTGGGATCGGTGGCTTCAGCAGCCGCAGCGTCTGTGACCTGGGCAGAGGGCAAAGGATTTCCTTCGGCGGGAGCTGCCGCAGCGGCGTCTACGGCGGGGCCGGCGTCGGGCGCTGCGGGGTCGCTTACGGCGGGGGCCGCTTTGGCACCGTCGTGGGCTTTGGGAACTGTGCCAGCTTCGGGGGCCTGGGCAGCTACAGAGGCCTGGGCGATGGCGTGGCCATGGGGGGCTACAGCGGCGGCATCGGCATCGGCCTCGGCGGAGGGAGGTCTGAGGGGATCCGCGGCGTCAGCATCCACCCCGAGCTCCTCAAGCCCCTGTGTGTGGGCGTGGACCCCGAGGAGTGCCAAGTGCGGACCCATGAGAAGGAGCAGATCAAGAACCTCAACAACCAGTTCGCCTGTTTCATCGACAAGGTGAGACCCCGCTTTCCCTGCCCCGCGTCCCTCGGCTCCCAGGGGTGCGTGTCCCCAAAGACAACACGGGGAACTGTTTCTCCTGGTACCCTGGTATTTAAACATCTCTGATGAGCCATGGTGGTCCTGGCCTGGAGACCCTCTGGATGTAAGCCCTGCACCAAGGCAACACCACCGGTGTTGTACCTTTGGATGGTCACCAATCTGCTAAAGACCTCAGTCAGGAGCAGCTCCAGGGATGCAGTAAATCCAAACCTGTGAGTGATAGGATGGAGGCACAGAAGGATAGGAAATTTTATTCCAAGTGTATAATCTGATGTTGCTCTCACAAATTTATAAACTCCAAAGGACTTCTGCATTCTTAAAATAGTTCGTGTTTCATGAAGGTGGTTTGGAAGGATGAATTTAAATAAAATGGGAGGAACAATTTTAATTTCTCTGTCCCTCTGTGAATGAAATTATTTGGTGAGTTCCTAAAAAGAAACAATTTATCATTGTTTTCTTGGCTACATTTAAAGGTTTTCATGACCGTTTAGAGAGCTGTTATGGGAAAGAATTTTTCAAGCAGCAAAGAAAACCTGCTCCGTCTGATCTGATTTTGATTTTCCTGGAGAGTTGTCCTGCAACTGGAAAAACTGAATCTACCCAGAAGCAGCAACTCCTGCTTCCTCCCATTTGTAAAATGACTTATTCATGACCCATCAAGGTTCTAGAGAGCCCTTTAATCTAGAAGTGAAAGGCATGATAAGTATCCACGATTGGAGTTTAAATCAGATACATCCAAATGAGCTCCTGGATGGAGCTTTTAGTGCTGAGAAAGACTTGTTACTGCCCTGGGCCCATCGGGAGCCGAGGATCTGGTTCTGGGGGAGGAGGGGAGGTGTCTTGCTGAGCCAGGTTCTGGGGGAAGGGGAGGTGTCTGGCTGAACCAGCATTGGTTGAACCCAGGATTGGCCTCGGCACAGAATGAAGGCGCTGATGTTGCTCAGCCTGAGATTTGGGTTCTGGATGTGACCAGTTTAGCTCAGAGGAGATGCTGGTCCCATTCAACCCCCCGAGACAGCAGCACCTGACCATTTGCAATCCTGATTTGATTTTCACTTTTCCCTTTGGGAAGTGGAGGAACCCTGGGACAGGAGGGCCTGACTCTCCCATCTCTTCCCTGCCCAGGTGCGGCTGCTGGAGCAGCAGAACAAGGTGCTGACCACCAAGTGGGAGCTGCTGCAGCAGTACGTGCTCCCAGCTTCCCGCAGAAACTTGGAGCCTGTGTTTGAGAACTTCATCTGCAACCTGAGGAAGCAGCTGGAGTGTGTGATGGGGGAGCGTGAGCGCCTGGAGAACGAGGAGCGGTGCCTGCGGGACCTGGTGCAGGAGTTCAAGTGCAAGTAAGTCACGCGCAGGGAAGCAGCAGACCCAGACATTGCCTGCCTGGGTGGTGTTCCTGAGTGTGAATCTAAGGAAATTGCACTGGATGGATCAAAAAACTGGGGCACAGGGCAAGGTTCCGCAGTACCAGGCGAGTTTCCTGCACTGGGCACCCAGTGCTGCACTGGAGATGCTGGTGCTGGACGGGGAGAGGTTTTCAACCCCAGTTGGGAGTAGGTTAGGAAACCGCTTTTCCTCTGCCTCCTGCACACCCCTGTGGTTTGCCATATCAAACCTCCCCCATCACCCCTGCCTGTATTTTCCTCAGTGCCATCCATTCCCACAAAACCCTCAGCCAATTTTCTCCACCCCAGTCTTCACCCACATCATGTTGGGATTCATTCTCACTTCCCAGAGAGAATGTGGGAATTGTTTTTTTTTTAATCTAAGCTGCAGATACTCCTTAGTATCTCCCCATGTGCTCTGCTAAGCCACAAACTAGGCCACTGGATCAACCTTTCCCCAGAGTTCATCATCTCAGGTGTTTTTTCTTGCTGAGCCACCACCCAGCGGGTCCAACTCACAGCATCAGCATCTTGTGAAAGTTCTTCCAGGTCCCAGTTACTGAGTCATTATGCCCTGGCTGTGCTCCCCGCTGCACCCTGGAGTTTCACAGGTTGCTCAAGCTCCTGACCTTCCCCTGGGGCATTTTGGCCACAGTCTCCCCATAAACACTCTGAGCAGAGTCCTGCATGCTCTGGAAAAACATCTCACAAAGCAGCAGGGCTGGGAGCAGCAATCCCAGCCTCCAGCTTTGCATTTCTTACTGGATTTTCTGTCCTCTGACTCCAGCCACCCACACCGCTGGTGTGTCTAAAACTGCTGAGTAAAGCCCAGTGAGGGGGTAAGAAACAGCAACAAAGCAGAAATAATGATAAAAAATGAGGTGGAAAGTGAAATCTCATTTCCCATGGTCTGCACTGGCCAGCTGGGTGATGGAGACAGGACCCACAGGGCTCAGCATCCCCCCAACTCTGCTTTCCTGCAGGTACGAAGATGAGATCAACAAGCGCACAGCGGCGGAGAATGAGTTTGTGGTGCTCAAGAAGGTGAGTCAGGACCAGCTGAGGGTAGCCAAGCTCTGGGTGTGGGGCCCGTGGGAGAAATGGGGGATCCTGGCACCATGGCACAGCCTGATGCCCCAAAAATGAGGCAACCCAAGGAATCTAGAGGGTCTCTCTGAGGTTTTCAGCACATGCAGCCTAAGCCCATACAGTGCTAAGGGCTGGGTTTCCTCCAAACTTAAAGAAAACCTGGGATTTGCCACACTTGTTCCTTCACCTCTTTTCACCCAATTCCTGGTATCTCTCCAGGATGTGGATTGTCTCTACCTGACCAAGGAGGAGCTGGAGGTCAGGGTGGGTCTCCTGCGGCAGCAGCTGGAGTTCCTAAAGTGCATCTACGCTGAGGTAAGAGCTCCTGGCCCATCTGCTCCCCAGGGTGAGGCGTCATCTCCTGCCCTCCCCACCCGCGCATTACACCAAGAGTGCAGGGAAAGGTGTCTTTTCTGAAATCCTGGAATTGCAGCCCAGAACTCCATGTCTTTAGATGTATTTGAAAACAACACTGTCGCACCTACTTTGGGAAGGGAAAGGGGGTCTTGGTTATCTCCTACATAGCTGCCCACAAAGGGAGGGATCTTTTGCCTGAAAACCTCTCAAATTCTGATTCAAACCATCCCTGGGCTGGCCAAATATTTTTGGCACTTGTTTTTTTTTTTTTTTTACATTAGTCAAAATGTTTTTATGAAAACAACCCTTCTGTCTAAAATTCCGCAAATTTTTAACAAAACACAGAGGGGACACTTTGCATTGACACCTTTTTGAGCTAAACCCCCTCAGCGGGAGTCAGCGGGGCCTAAAGAACTCAGGCCCAAGGGATTCCCAGTCCAGGAAAGCACTGGCACAGCCAGGAATGCAGGAGTGGGTTGCTCCACCAGAATTCCCCACCCTTCCTTAGGGAGCTGCATGCAGCCATCCCGTGTCGTGCCACCATAATAGGTGCCAGCTGCCCAGCTGGACACGAGTCACCCAGCTGGAGAACCCCATGCTGGGAGTTCATGGGAGAACCTCCTCCAACCAGACCCTCCTTGCCGGGGTTGTCGCTGGCTGGGCTGGGGCTCGTTGAGGGAATGGGACTGATGCTCTGGTCCTGCAGGAGAGAGCTCAGCTGGACTGCCAGCTGTGTGACACCTCTGTCATCGTGCAAATGGACAACAGCCGGGACCTGGACATGGAGGGCATCATCAAAAGTGTGGAGTGCTGCTATGAGGAGATCGCCCAGAAGAGCAAGGCCGAGGTGGAGGCTTTCTACCAAACCAGGGTGAGTATTCTGTGAATTTCCGTGACAGACCATTTCTGAGAGCATTTATGCGACCCTTCCCATCCTCCATGATGCAACTTTAACCCACCCCACATTGTGTATTAGCTGCAGTTTGCTAAAGAAAGTTGTGCCAAAAAAACCCAAACCCAAACCCAAACCCAAACCCAAACCCAAACCCACCTTGAAAGTGTGGTTTGAGACATTTCAGTACAAGCAGAGCAGATCAGAGTGTTCAGAGACGTCCCTTTTGTGCACCTTGAGGTGCACATCACTTCCCAAAGGGCAAATCATAGAACCCTAAGACTGGGAAAGACCTCCAAGATCAGCAAGTCCAGGACTCCCCTGAGACTGTGGCCTTGTCCACGCTGAGGCCGTGTCTGGGTGGTGCCCCGGGGGCACTGACCCCAGTGCAGCTCCAGAGATTTCCCGAGGAGGTAGAGGGCCCTGGGAAGGGGTGATTTGGGCGCATTGACATCATCCTCTTCCTGTGCAACAGCTGGAGGAGCTCCACAGCAGCCGGGGCAAGTTCTGTGATGACCTGAGGAACAACCAGAGCGAGATCGCCGAGCTCAACAGGATGATCCAGAAGCTGCAGTGTGAGTCAGACAACGTGAAGAAACAGGTAGGACCAAGGGATGGATCCACCTGGGAGCTCAGCTCCGCCGCCAAAGGGCATTGTCCTCCCAGCTCCCACCCTGTGGAGCTGCAAAGAACCCCCTGCCCCAGATTAGCTCTATTTTAACTTCCCATCTGCTGTTCATGCACACGAAAAAGCAGATTTATTTCTCACTTGGCAAATAAGAAGTGCGTTGGTTTGGCTGTACCAGAATCAGTGTTTGCCATGGGCTCCCACCAGGGTGCAGCCAACAGATTCCATCCCCTTCATCCCAAACAGCTTGGCCACCACAAATCCTGCCTGAATCTTGGCTCTCTGGCACTTCCTGGCTGGGAAATAAGGGGTCACATGAGTAACCCTGCAGAGACACCCCTTAATATCACCCCTGGCTGCCCTCTTGCCCAGAGAAATTGTGGCTGGAAGTGTCCAAGGCCAGGCTGGATGTGGTTTGGAGCAGCCTGGGCTAGTGGAAGATGGCCTTGCCCATGGCAGGAGATGGGACTGGATGGGCTTTACTTTACTTTACTTGACTGAAGCTTTGTGGGAATGTCCTGCTGTGGCTGTCCCCAGATCTCAGCCCTGCAGACGGCCATCTGTGATGCCGAGCAGCGGGGAGACTGCGCCCTCAAGGATGCACGGCAGAAGCTGGTTGACCTGCAGACAGCTCTGCAGCAGGCCAAGGACAAGATGGCCTGTCTGCTCAGGGACTACCAGGAGCTGCTCAATGTCAAGCTGGCCCTGGACATTGAGATCGCCACTTACAGGACGCTGCTGGAGGGAGAAGAGAGCAGGTAGGAGCAGCCCCAGATGCACCTTGTCAGGATGGTCAGCAAAAGGCAATGGGAGGAAAAGGAAATGTTGCACCCAGGCGTGCAGAGGGGAGCAGGGTCACTTTTCGGTCCCCATGGGTGCAGAGGGGATCATCCTCTCATCCAAAAAGAGGATGGGATATTAGTATGACCGTGGAATTTGGGATCCAACCCTGCAGTGCTTTGGTGGGCAATTTGAACAAGCACCTCGCACCCCAGTGCACCAGAAAGAGCTGAAGGACCTGCCAGGTTTCTAAGGAGGCAGGGGTTGGGCTCTACTTGCCTATGTATTTGCAGAATATGTCCCTAAATTCTGAGATTCTGAGACGTTTCTTTCCTTGACAGGATATGCACCGGCAACCCTGTGAGCGTAGGTGAGTTAATGAAGCCCCCGTAATTTCCTCATAAGCCTTTTGAGCTTGTAACCCTCCTTTTAATTAAGCCGGGTTTTCGCTGCTCTGGGCGTGACCGAGCGTGTTTTTCTCCCGCAGCCGTGGTCAGCGGCGGGGGCACGGTCGGGGAGTGCCGGTCTCTGTCTGGGATCGGAGGCAAATGCAGCGTCAAGAGCGGCGGGGCCGGCGCGGGGCTGGGCATGGTCTCGTCCTTCGGCAACGCCGGGTTCAGCACCCGCAGCGTGGATTGTGTCCCCAAGGTCGGGGCGGGATTCGGGGCCAGGAGCGCGGTCAGCTGCGTGGGGAGGGAGGTGCTCACCGGGGTGGACGGGGTCCAGTGCGCGCCCGGGATGGGCAACCTGGGCAACCTGGGCAACCTGGGCAACGTGGTGTGCGCGGGCGTGGAGCAGTGCGGCCCCGGGCCCGTGCTCATCCCCGGGCCCCCGGGGGTCTGCGGGAACCGGTTCAGCACAGCCGTGCGCGTGGTCAGGACGACCCGGTAGAGACCGGCGGGGCCCGGCACGACAGATTTTATAATAACCAGCATTTCTGCAATAAAACAGTATTCCCCCTCCCTCTGACATCCACAGGGATCACACAACCATGCGCTAGGACATCGCTCTGCCTAAACCCTTTGCCTGACAAAACCCACCCTCTCTCTGATCTCTTTCTTGGGGGAAACTCCCCCCTGCCCCCCTCAGCCAGGTGAGATTTTCATTTCAGAGGCCATTCCTGTCTGCACACATCATCTTGGCTTTTCAGTCGCCCTTCCCTGCTTGACCCCTTTCCAGCAGAAAGTTTCTTTCCCTAATGCAGCTATTGCAAAAGGATGAGAAATTTGGTCATCCCAACTTCAGAGAGAGAAGCCACAATTTAATTGCCCGAGACGAAGCTGCAGCTGTAATTTAACTTCTTTGATGACAGTAGAAAATCCAATTTTTCCTGTTTCCGAGAGGGTTGGGAATGCTTATGTAAATTGGTCCAGGTTGCTACACCGTGTTTGGTAGAGCAGATTTTAACTATGCCCCGACGAGCACCTTATATTTCTGTAGTTAAATGCATGCGTTGTTTTTCCTGTGTGTAATAGACGGAGTTAAAGCTTTTAATGTGTAAGGGAACAGAGTTATTACCCTTTGCTTACTCCAGACTTTCAGCTGTACCTTCAATAAACTCCATGCATAATTCATGATGCACTGCCTGGGCTTTATTTCCCTCCCTGATATTGCAAATCACAGAAATTTCCTCAAACCCAAGTCTCCAAATGGGTGGAGTTTGGAGCTTCAAGAAGTTTTTGCCTGCTCTCCTTCCTGAAGCACCTTTGCATACCTTTATTCCATCCAATGATTAGTGTGGCCACAAGGAAGTCTGGAAAGGAGGCTTTTTAACCATCCGTGGGATATTCAGTTTGCCTGGGATCTCTCACAGTGTCTGGGATCTTTGGAGACTGAACAAAAAGGCAGCCAGGCCCTTGTTTAAAGAAATTGGTGAGAACCAGCTCAGGGAGTAACAGGAAAATGATCCGACACCACACCCACGAAACCCTCTCACGAGAGTGGGTTGATTTTAGGAGAAAGTAAGAGGAAAGTGCAGCTTCCCAAAATGCAGCACCAGGGGCTTCTTCCTCAGCCCCCACCTTCCTTAAAATATGTGAACTCACACAGAGAGCAGGGTCTGGAGATGTGGCTGAACATGCCCCTCCATCATCCCTCCTAGGGAGGGAAAACCCTCACTCACAATTTTAGGAAACTGGGATTTAGGAGAAATCACATTGCCCTCTCCCTTTTCTCTATGAGGGTTGTAGAATCATGGAATATCCTGGGTGGGAAGGGACCCACAAGAATCATCTAATCCAAGTACTGACCCTGCACAGGACACCCCAAAAATCCCACCAGATGCTCGAGTGTTGTCCCAATGCTCCCTGAGCTCTGCAGGCTTCTCACTTCCCCTGGACAGTGACCCACTGGTGGGTCTCTGTAACTTGGCTGGGAGGATCTTGCCATGGTGACAACTCAACCCAGCGGAACGCACAGTTGGAATCACGGGAATCACGGGAAAACCAACTGGCCCTGCACCTCCTCCCTTCCCACAGCTCCCCATGGCACAGCCCATGGCTCCTGAGCCAGCTCTGCTCTGCATCACCCCTGGAGAAATCCGTCTGTCCTCGTCCAGCCTGGAACAGCGCAGGGTGTGGGCAGGTTCACCTGCCTTTGAAAGGCTCACTGAGAACCAGCTGCTGTAATTTATTCCCCGATGTCCCACTCCCCTTCCAAGACTTCCCTGCTGACTCATGGCTTCTTACCCTCCGCCTCTGCAGGGCTGGAGGATGAGCTCAGCCCCCATCCCAGACTCGGCCTGTCCTCGCTGGTGGGATGGGGATGAAGCCACCATGGGATGAGCTCTGGCCTCTGCTGCTCTCCCAGCACGGGGCATTCCGGCTCCCCTCACGGTTTATTGGATGTGATCAGCAGGGAGCAGAGCACTAATTATATGTTAATAAATGCCACAGTGGCTGGGGGGTGGTGAGAGCCAAGTGGGTCAGCCTTGGTGAGAAAGCAAAACTCACCCCCCTAAATATGTTTTTGGAAACGTTGTCTTCATCTTTTCTGCTCCATGAAGACGACTCAGGCTCCATCTCATTTCTACGTAAATACCAAGCAGAAACACCCAAACAAGAAGCTTCCAGTGCCCCAACAGCTCATAATTTATGTTGATCATCTCCCTGCAAAGCAATATCTGCACACCAAACACCAGCCAGCTCCCCAGGGAACAAAAGCAGCCTGGCAGCTCTTGCATTTCTGGGAGAAAACCTTTCATCATCCCTGTCCTCAACTCCCAACTATTGCAAAACCCACATTTGCTGCTGCCTGCTTGAAGATGTTCATGCAGATCAGGGTATTTTGGAGAGAAAAAAGCCAGGAGTGTGGGTTTGGGATGGATGGAGGTCAAATCTCGCACAGTGTCACTCCCAGAGCCTTTTGTAGATTGATAGAATCTAAAACTATGGATTCATAGAGAGGTTGGGTTAGAAAGGATCTGATAAACCCTCTCGTTCCACCTGCTGCCATGGGCAGTGACACCTTCCACTGTCCCAGGGGATATCCCAGCCTGGCCTTGGACACTTCCAGGGATGCGGCAGCCACAGCTTCTCTGGGAAATCCATTGCAGGGCCTCCCCACCCTCACAGGCAGGAATTCTTGCCATGTATTTAACTTCGACTTTCCCTCTTTCAGCTCGGACCCAGGGGCTGGCAGAGATGATCCAAGCAGACGGATGAAAATGCCACGTCTGCCTCTGGGTTTGGAGCCCCAACCCTCGGCTCCTCCACACCACCAACCAAACCAGGAAGGAAAGGGAGCAGTTTTCAGGCGGCCTTTGCGTCGCTGGCATACCCTGTGGATAACGAGACGAGGGGAGAAGAGTGCGGGAGCCTAAAGTGACAATTCCCTCTTTCTTGTTGGCAGCCCCACCTTTAATCCCATTACATTAATTCAGCTCTAACACCTGATCTGAACCCGTTCTTCAGCTTCAGGACAAGCTGCCTTTGCTGGGGTCAAGCAACCATGAAGACAAAATCTCATTTTCCCATCGCACCCTGGCTTTGAATTTTATGCAAATCATTGAAGCAATGGATGCTCATGAATTTCAAGTGACATTCCAGATTCAGACCCACATTTTCCAAAAAGAAACAAGCTGACCTGCACCATCTGGGAATCATTTCTCACTGCAAAGGGGAATTCTCTTTCAGTGCCCCAGCTCTCCCGTTCGAGCCTGCCCGGCAGCATTTCTCCAAGGATAATCAGATACTCGGTCTTCTGTGTTCAGTAGCACCTGTTTAATTGTTCTTCCACAGATGCCAGTGGGATTTTAGCTCCTTAATGGTTTTGTAGCACTGGGGCACAGGGATGTGTTTTGAAGGGCAAGTAGAGTCCTGTCCTGTAAATATATTTAAGCTCTAGCAGTGCAGAGTGCAGGCAAAGCCACCGGTGCAGCCCCACGCCAAAAACCAGCTGAGCTCTGACGTGCGAGGGATGAAATACTCTCAACACTGCAGTTCCACAACGTCTGAGATGCCAGAAAATGTCACCACACCCTGTCGAATTTGATCTTTTTTCCCAAGGACTCCAGGAAGTAAAGTAAGGAGAATTTGCAGGAGTATTTTTCATGCTGGTTAAATCTGCTTTTAGCAGCATTTTGGATGGTTCAAAGTTCTTTAAAAGAAATCAGAGCTGGAGAGAGCCAGAAACTCAGGACTGACTACATCCTAAAGCAGGCAAATAACATTGTCCCACAGAGCTGGGCAGAGAGTTTTTCAGAAAATCTGCCTCTTTTTTTTAAAATGGTTTTTAGGTCAAGATGAAATTGCATCCATCACATCATCAGCTAGCTGGAGAAATCACAACACAGCCTCTGGTATGGATGGGATGGAGTTGTCCTCTGGAAATGCAAATACCCAGAGGAGAAGCCTAGAAAACCTGCCATAGGCTAAATAATGAATATAAATGGACAAAACTTGAGGTGATATTTAAATCTGGAAAGGGGAAAGAGGAAAACTTGATCAGGACCTCTTTGTCAAGTCATCCCAAAGAGCTGATCCCTGCCCAGGGAGTGGGAACAGTGGACTGGATAAATTAGAGGCCCAAAAGAGATGTCAGGTTTCATAAACATCAAGCCACCTTCTGCCTTCAGGTGAAGAAACCCCATGAAATATTTTTGTTCAGATTTAACCATTTTGTTCTCACTGTCTCTCACTTGAGTTAGTCCAGAGGACTCTCCACTGATCTCTGTGTTGATGTGCTGCATCTTTTAATTAGAATTTGGGGATCCAAGACTTAATTTCTGGTTTTACAACATTTTAAAATTATTTTCTTTCACAGTGAGGAAATTACAGAACCGTGGAATCCCATTATGGTTTGTGTTGGAAGGGATGTCAAAGACCATCTCATTCCACCCCACCATGGGCAGGGACACCTTGCACTAACCCAGGTTACTCCAAGCCCCTCCCAGCCTGGACTTGGACGCTTCCAGGGTCAGGCAAAATAATACAAATAAAATAACCGGTATCTGCGAGGATACAGAGGCTTTGCATCAGGCTGAGCTCTCCCTGCCAGAAATCTGGGCGTTAGATAACCCTTCCAGCTGAGCAGATCCAGCCGCAGGAGGTGTGTTTGGGTGCAATCAGGGTTTAACAAGTCTCAGGGAGACAGCTGCCTCCTGGCACGTCAAAACCATGAAGGCACCAAATTGATCACTGGACTTCCATGCAACCAAGCCCAGATCCCTGAGGGATAAAAGGGGCACCCGTATTCCCTTTCCTCAGAGAGCCACGGAGTCTCTCTGGCTGTGCAGCGCCCTTCTCTGCTGCCGCTATGAACCGGCCGCTCAGCATGAGGGCGGGAGGTGGAGGCCGATCCTACAGCGCTGCCTCGGCCATAGTTCCGAGCAGCAACAGGGCTGGCTTTAGCTCTGTGTCTGTGGCGCGACCCGGAGGAGGTGGAGGTGGCTTTGGGAGGCTCATTGGAGGAGGTGGCAGCGGTGGTGCTGCTGGTGGTGGAGGCTTTGGCAGCAGGAGCCTCTACAACCTTGGTGGTAGCAAGAGGATTTCCATTGGGGTTGGAAGCAGCTTCCGAGCTGCTTTTGGGAGTGGAGCTGGTGGTGGCTCTGGCCTGGGAGGTGGTGGCGGTGGAGCTGGTGGTGGGCTTGGGCGGGGGTTGGGGCTTGGGCTTGGGGGAGGTGGAGCTGGTGGTGGGCTTGGGCTCGGGCTCGGTGGTGGAGGAGGAGGATTTGGCAGTGGTGGAGCTGGTGGTGGGCTTGGGCTGGGCCTTGGTGCTGGATTTGGCTTTGGTGGAGGTGCTGGTGGGCTTGGCTTTAGTGGTGGGCACGGAGGTGGTGGAGGGTTTGGCTTGGGTGGGCTGGGGGGGCTGGGAGGATTTCCTGGGGGGCTGGGTGGCGGCAGGAACCCCGCAGGATTTTCTGGTAGCCCGCCTGGAGTGGGAACAATCCAAGAAGTGACTGTCAACCAGAGTCTCCTGGCACCGCTGAACCTGGAGATAGATCCAAACATCCAGCAGGTGCGGAAAGATGAGAAGGAGCAAATCAAGACCCTCAACAACAAATTTGCTTCTTTCATTGACAAGGTGAGACCTCATCGGGTGTTGTGGATCTGTGGTAGAGGGGGAGTGAGGTAGGTACAAAAAGGTACAAAAATATGTAGGTACAAAAATATGACTTCAGCGATCTCCAGTCCTTCACCCATTTCCTCCCTGCATGTCTTTGTTAATTCCCTCAAACAATAATGTCCTTCTGAACAGTTACAGGGGAGAAAACAAGACAAGGAAATTGTAGTTATGGGATTAGATCCAGGTTTTGTGCCTGAGAAATAACACAGATTAGTTGAAATGGAATAAGTCAGTTCTGGGTCCAGGTCCAGGGGATCAACCCAACTCTCCTTCTGGGCAATCATAGCAGATGTGTTGGTCCTTGTTGTCTATTGCCTGCAAGATAAAATCCTTTATATATTGACTCAATTGACTCAACCACTCAAGTCCTTCCTTGGCTTTTAATTGGATAAATATGTTGTATGTGTGAGCAAAAGGAAAGGCAATTAAGCCTTTCAGCGTTAGTACTCAGACCTTGGCTTTAACGAAGGAAGATAAACATCTTACAAAGAAAGAAACCCCAGAGGGTGTGAAAGAAGAACTTCACTGTCTGGTGAAGAAAGACCTGAACCCAAATTTTCTCACCATTGCTCGTTCGCTAAATTAAATTGCCTCTGAAGAGAACTCTCCACTGAGGGTGGATTTGCTCAGGTACAGGTTAGGCTAACACAGCCCTGGATATTCCCATCTTGGAAACTCTTATCTTGGGAATCCCTTGGCTCCTGCTGTGCATCACTCCCAGTTATTGAATATTGGTTGTCAGCTCACAGGTATGTTCTGCCTAAGCCTCTTCTGCTTCCCAATGCTCAGGTTCGCTTCCTGGAGCAGCAGAACAAGGTGCTGGAGACCAAATGGACCCTTCTGCAGGAGCAGGGCCAAAAAAACAACTCCGGCAAAAGCAACCTGGACCCGCTGTTTGAGGCCTACATCAACAACCTGCGGCGGCAGTTGGCCAACCTGATCAATGAGCGGGGACGCATGGACGGGGAGCTGAAGAACATGCAGGACCTCGTGGAGGACTTCAAGAACAAGTGAGTGTGAAATTGGGTGTAAATGGTTCAGCTGAACGTTGAGCAGTGGGAATTTTCGCCCAGAGGGTGGTCGGGCACTGAACAGGCTCCCCAGGGAATGGGCACGGCCCCGAGGCTACCAGAGCTCCAGGAGCGTTTGGACAACGCTCTCAGGCACAGGGTAGGATTGGTGGGGTGTCCTGTGCAGGGCCAGGAGCTGGACTCAGTGATCCTGATCGGTCTCTTCCAACTCAGCTGAATCTGTGATTCTATAATTCTGTAGTTGTGTGATTCTTTGATTCTGTGATTCTATAATTCCATGATTCTATGATTCATCTCAAAAATTCCAATTTCTGAAAGGCAAACATCTAGCCTGAAGTATTAATGGAGATTTCTCCAGGAAAGGGGAAAAAGTTTCTCTAGTTTGTACTCCAACCCATAACATAGAGCATCACGAATCGCCTCCAATATCCCCTGCTCAGAGGTGTCTCTCTCTGCAGGACCCATTTTCCTCAACAGCACCAAAAAGGGTCCATTGACATTTTTCCCAGCAAAAAATGAAGACTCAGCCAGGGCACAGCACCTTGTGATGGCTCTTGCAAAGGCAAATCCTCTAAACCAGCTTTACCTTCCTTGTTCTGTTAAGTCAAAAATGTCCTTGCAGCCCTTTGAGAAATGGGAATCTCACACATTTGAGCTGGACAGTTCCCAGAAGGCTGATCTGGAGATGCCACCCCCAGCCCAGATTACCTTGCAGTCCCACCTGGACACCTGTTCTGCTTCCCGAGGTCTGATCCAGCACCTCTTTCCCTTTATCCCTGCAGATATGAAGAGGAAATCAACCGGCGCACAGCAGCAGAGAACGAATTTGTGGTGCTCAAGAAGGTGGGTGAGACAGGAGGTGCTGCAAATGCTGAGCCAACCTCAACCATTGCATGGACTGGGAATATCCTGAGGGATGGGAGATCTCATGGAGCTGCATCCTCATCCCTTAGAAGGGTTTTAAATCACCATTTGATAGTGGTATTGCAGGAAAGGAATGGAGGGGCTTGTAGGAGGGAAGCAAAACCTCCTCCTTCTCCGGTCCCACAACACACACAGGTGCAAAACAAACCATGTAGAGACAAAGGGGATCAGTCATGCTGGGAATCCCAGGTGCCAAGGCCAAAGAGCCAGGACCTCCCTCCTTACCCATTTCCAAATTACACACAGCACTTTTCTGGGGCAGGAGAAGCCCTCTTGGTGCTCTTCCAGAGGGATGTGCCAAGCACAACTTCTCTGCCAGGCAGCAGGGAAAGGGGCAGCCTCGTCTCCAGGCTTGGCCATTCTTTGGCTGTGCCAAGGAACTTCTTCCTGGCTGAGAGGAGGATCCAGGTGCCACAGATGCCCCCACAGCTGCTCTTTTCCAGGACGTGGATGCTGCTTACATGAACAAGGTGGAGCTGGAGGCCAAGGTGGACGCCCTGAGTGATGAACTCAACTTCCTTCGAGCCCTCTACGAGGCGGTACAGACAAATCCCCAATTCCTGTCCTGCTGTTGTCCTTGGCTGGGGACTGCCACCACTCTGGGGGTTGGGAGAGGTAAGTGCAGCTCCCGTGTGCTTCCCACAGGAGCTGGCCCAGCTCAGTGCCCAAGTGTCCGACACCGCCGTCATCCTGTCCATGGACAACAACCGCGACCTGGACCTGAGCAGCATCATCGCCGAGGTCAAAGCTCAGTACGAGGACATCGCCAACCGGAGCCGGGCCGAGGCCGAGGCTTGGTACCAAACCAAGGTGAGCTGACCCATCATTGCCACAGGAAATCCCTGCTGTCCCTAAGAGGGGCTGTTTGAGCCACGTCTTGTCCAGCCAGACACCTCAGATGGTTTAGGTTCCATCTTCCTTCTCTCCTCAGTTTGAGGAGCTGCAGGCCACGGCTGGGAAACACGGTGACGACCTGCGCAACACGAAGGGCGAAATCTCAGAGCTCAACCGGCTCATCCAGAGGATCCGCTCTGAGATAGAGAACACAAGGAACCAGGTAGGAATGGCAAAAGGAGCCGACAGAGCCCCATTCTGTTGTCCCTCAACACCATAGCTCAGCTTTGCTGATCGGGGACTTTTGCACCCTCATTGAATGTGTTGATTTCCCTCCTGGAAAGGGCTCCACACTGTAAAATTTAACTATGAAGTCGTTCTTGCCGGTCTGGCATTTCAACTCCATCCACGTTAGCTCAGCTGGAACATTTTCCATGAACACCCCGGCCAGAACTGGTTTCTTCCTTGGGTGACTCTCACGCAAAGGGAAGAACAGCTTTCCAAGCCCCCCTGTCCCTTGCAGTGTGCCACCCTGCAGACGGCCATCGGAGACTCTGAGGAGCGCGGGGAGCTGGCCCTCAAGGATGCCAAGGCAAAGATGATTGACCTGGAAGATGCCCTGCAGAAAGCCAAGGCCGACATGGCCCGGCAGCTCCGGGAATACCAGGAGCTCATGAACGTCAAGCTGGCCCTGGACATCGAGATCGCGACCTACAGGAAGCTGCTGGAGGGCGAGGAGAGCAGGTGGGAACAAAATCCTTGTGGGGATAATAGTGACTATCACTTTTCCCTCTGCCTGTCTCCGTAATTTTGCTCTAATCTCCTCTAATCCCCCAACAGGCTCAGCGGGGAGGGACTGAACCCCATCAGCTACTGTAAGTATCACAGTTCTGGATCCCAAAGTCTGGCTTTGGGAACAAGGCCTGGGAGCAACCTTGGGGAAGGGGAAGTTTTGCCCCACATGAGACTTTTGGAACCCTCCACTGTCATTAGGGGCTTGCGCAGGGGATGGAAGTTGGGTTCAGGTCCTGTGGGTCAAGGTCCTGATGATGGTGCTTCCTGGAACTGGGTGACTCCCCAGAGCGGCTGTGACTGCCCTGTCCCTGGAAGTGTCCAAGGCCAGGTTGGATGGGGCCTGAAGCAACCTGGGGTAGTGGAAGGTGTCCCTGCCTGTGACAGGGGGTGGGATGGGATGATTTTTATGGCCCCTTCCAGCCCTGCCCATCCCATGGTTCCATGACTGCCAAGCAGATGTCCAACCCTCTGGTTGCTTTTCCTTGCAGCTGTCATCAGCTCCAGCTCCGGCATGGCTGGTGGAGCTGGCTTAGGAGGAGGATTTGGTGGACTGAGCCTGAGTGGAGGCGGCGGCGGAAGTGGTTTTGGCCTTGGAGGAGCTGGTGGAAGCAGCTTCAGCCTTGGAGGAGGTGTTGGAAGCGGTTTTGGCCTTGGAGGAGGCGGTGGGAGCAGTTTTGGCCTTGGAGCAGGAGGCGGGAGTGGTTTCGGTCTTGGAGCTGGCAGTGGAGGAGGAGGAGGAGGAGGAGGCTACAGCTTTGGAAGTGGAGGAGGACTTGGACTTGGGGCTGGAGGTGGTCTTGGAGGTGGATTTGGAGGAGGGAGTGGTCTGGGCACTGCTGGCAGCCACAGCCACGCCGGAGGCGGCAGCAGCAGCCTGAGCACCAGCGGAGGGAATTTCAGCTCTGGAAGTGCAAAAGGCACCAACCCAGGTGTGAAAATCGTCTCCAAAACCTCCTCCAGCAAAAAGAGCATCAAAAGCCAAAGCCTGAAGAACGCCACAGAGCCCGAGTAAAGCCAAGCCCAGATGCTCCCGTGGTTCCTCGGTTCCTCCTGCCCCATTCTCACCCACCTCCACCCCTCCAGCTGCCTCTGCCCTGCTCCTGCTCTGTAGTTCTCACGCATTTGGATCTCAGGTCAAGAAAAGCAGTGGAACCCACGGAAACCGGAGCTCTCCAAGTCCCTGAAACAGGAGTAAAAGGAAAACACGGGCTGAAGTGATTGTTCTGAATGGGGAATTGGTTTGGTTTTCCATTTGTTTGTTTTTAGTAAGGCCGAGCGGTTTGTGATTGTGGCCACCCACAGCCATCAGCTAAACAGAGCAAATAGCAGGGAAGATTTTAGCTCATTTCTGGCCCCCAGAAGCCCAGGGATGGGCTGGGAATGTGTGTTTAGCTCACCCTGCCTTGCCTTCACTGCTGGGATGAGCCCAACTCACTCCTTCACAGGAGAAGCTCATCTTCATCAGAGATCTGGGTTATTTTTCTGCTGTGTAGAAATACCCCTGGAGGCTGCTCAAAGACCCCAGGCAGTGGCTTGTAATGTCCCTCTTAAAATCCCCTCCATTCTGAGTCACTCTTGTGAGATGGAAAATCCCTCGTTCCTCCATTCACAGCCAAGTTTTGAAAGATACAATTCTTTCAGATATTGCCAAGTTTTGCTGCTGAGTCAGCTCAGGCGCTTGAGCCTGACCAGAGATTCAGAGCACTGATGTTTGAGCAGCAACCTGAGATCCCTCCACCCACAGATGAGAATTCAGTGTGTCATGAGCTTATCAAAAAGCTTTTCCCAAATCACTCTCCCATTCCTGTCCTTTCTCTTCTTGAATGAGTTTGCCCACAGTGGCACCTTACACATAACCTCGGGGGTGTTTTTTGTCAGAGGATTCACCAGTGGTTGATCCAAAACCTATGGAAAATGGCTTGTTTTCTAAATTAAAGGATTTTTAAATTCTAAATAATGTCTGAGACAACGAGTGCTTCAAAAGCAAGATCAGTGTTTGTAGTTATATGGGGTTTCTGTCCTGTCCCATGCAAAGTTTTGCTGGAAAGTCTTCAAAAATTCCCAAATCCTCCAGCAGTCCCAGTCTTGCTGTCTTTCCCCATGGCCTTGGTCACAGCAGGTGGGGAAAGTCTGAGGCTGTGAAAATCACACTGGAAAAGCTGCCTGAAGGGCCGTGTCCACTGCTCCGGGGGAATTCCAGCATGTCCTCTCTGTGTGGGTTCCTCTGCCAAAAGAAAGACCTTTGGGAATCTGGGAAGTGCAGCAGGTTCGAACTCAGTGCGTGGGAAGCGAGGCAGTCAAGAGCAGGATCCCAAAGGAACTAAAAAACCAGTGTCCCAACTCTATTTTCCCCTTTTCTGGTGGAATTTACCCCTCTAGCCTTCCACTGTGTCTTTTTAATTTTGGAAAGCACCATTAAAAAAGAAAATTGCAGCTTTTTATACTTCCACAATAGTGATGCAGCTCCATGTTTCCCTTCCTCTCTCTTTTTGGAATGTGTCCAATAAAACCAGATTGTAATTTATTTGTTCTTTCTATTTATCTTTTTATTCTAAACCAGAACGAGCAATACAAAATATTCCCAGCCTTCATCAGAATGAGCTGGAGGCATATTTGCTTTACTTCCAGGGAAAAGCTTTGAAATTCTGATTAAATTATAATGAAAATCTTGAAATCAGTTGTCCCAAAATAAATCGAAGAATTGGAGAAAACTGGAGGAGGAAGAGGAGGAAGAGAAGGAGGGTGGAGGTTTATCCATAAGTGACAAGATAATTAATCGCAGTCATTTCTTAACTTATTGGGGTTAATCCAAAAGCTTTTCTTCCGTGGAAGGGAGGGTTTGGTGCAGCCAGGCGAAACCTCAGGATTTAATTTTTGCTTTCTTAAAAAGCCAGAGCAAATCCAAGTGTCTGCAGGGCTCTGGGGGAGGCTTTATCTGGAAGATCTGGGATGGGGATGGGTACTGGAGCACAACAACAGCACTGATGCAGGTATGTCAGTCATTGCAAAAGGAGAATAAAACCAAGAAAAAGTGGAGAAAAAACCCTCAGCCAAACGTTATTGCAAAGCCCTTATTGAATTTCAAAGGCTCAGATGCTTCGCTCTGCCCTGACCTTGCAACACCGTGGCCCTGCATAACTCTGGGCAGAGCTCGGGAAGGAGCAGGAACACGGGAAGGAGCAGGAACACGGGAAGGAGCAGGAACACACATGCCGGCGTGTCCTGGCAAGTTCAAAGGAGACGCTTCAGCAAAACCTCGCTCAAACCCAGGTGCACCAAAACACGGGAACATCTCATTCCCTTTGCCCAGGAAATCAAAGGAGCCTCAGTGAAAGACCAAATCCAGGGACAGAGCCTGACCCAGAATCCCAGGATCCCAGAATCCTAGAATAGTTGGGGTTGGAAGGGCCCTCTGGAGCTCATACAGTCCAACCCCTTGCCAAGACAGGGACACCTGGAGCAGGTGACACTGGAGGGAGTCCAGGTGGGCTTGGCATGTCTCCAGAGAGGGACAATCCAGGCCCTCCCTGGGCAGCTCTTCCAGGGCTCTGCCACCTCCACAGAAAGAAGTTCTTCCTCATGTTGGGATGGAATTTCCTGTGTTCTGGTTTATGGCCATGACTTCTCCCTGCCCAGGGAGGTGGTGGAATCGTCATCCCTAGAGGTGTCCAGGGAATGACTGGAAGTGGCACTCAGTGCTCTGGGCTGGTGACAAGGCAGGGATTGGGCACGACTTGGACTCAATGATCCTGGAGGGCTTTTCCCTCCTCAGGGATTCTGGGATCCTTGTCCTGTTTTTGGGCACCACTGAGCAGTCTGGCACCATCCTCTTGCCACCCCTTGGAGATGTTCACATGGACTGATGAGAGACCTCTCAAATGAGGTCTTTGTGTGGCTATTTGGATATTCCTGTGATTGTTGGGATCCCCTCTCAGTCCCCTCTTCTCCAGACTGACCATGCCCAGCTCCCGCCATTTCTCCTCATCAAAGAGATGCTCCAGGCCTCTCATCACCTTTGTGGCTTCCACTGGACCCTCTCCAGGAGATCCTTGTCCCTCTGGAACCGTGGAGTCCAGAGTAGAGCACAACACTGCAGACATGGCCCCACCAGGGCCAAGTCGAGGGGCAGGATCCCCTCCCTGGCGTGCTGGCCACGCTCTTGCCGAGGCATCCCGGGATTCCATCGGCCTTCTGGCTGCAGGGATGCACTGCTGGCTCGTGGTCAACCTGTCATCCACCAGGACTCCTGTGTCTGTCTGTCCGGAGGATGTTGCAGACAGGCGAAAAAAACAGTGAAGGCTAAAAATAAACTCTGAGTCACCTCGATCTCTGACCTTGCCGAATTGCACAAGTCGGGTGCAAGGATTTAACACAGCTCATGACAACCCAACCTTAACCAACATGGAGAGTTTTTAGTATCTTTTTTCCAGCCCCTGCTGAAAAAAAGAGCAAACTGGAGCTCAGAGGCAGCTGAGCTCCTGCGGACAGGAGCCCTGTTCCTCCTCCCCTTTCTCTGCAGTGCCCTCATCCCCCAGGCAACCCACCGTGACCTGTCCTGCCTCTCCACAGGGAACAGTCCCTCCCGAGGGGCCAGCACAGCCCCCCTGCAGCCCTGAGCACCTTCAGTGGGACACTGCGTGGGTGACACAAACCAAGAAAGGAAAGTGTGAGGGACCGAGAGATTCTGCAAGAATTTTCCTTGTTTTGGTGCCTAAACCATCATTTGCTTTGCTCTTCCAAATCCTTTGTAATATTCCACTTAATTGCCATTGTCTGCAGCAACAGGCTTTCCTAGAAGAGCCGGGGAAGTAATGACTCCCTTCCACATGAATCTTTTCCCTCTGCTTTAATTAAAACCTGTGCTCCTGTTCCCAGGTGTGACTTTGCATAAGCGATTTGGGAGTCAAAGGCAGGTTCCCTGCCTGGCCGCTGTCCACAGGCTCCTGGCACAGTTGTGCCAGTTCACATGGGCAGGCGTAGGAAAGCAAACCTCCGTGGGTCTGCCATGCTTGGAGCAGAGTTTATTTATTTTCAGTATCCCTCTGTTTATTTTCAGCGCCCAGAGGTCTCATGGCTGAGGTTCCTGCCGCTGTGACATCGGGGGTCGTTGGGTTTGGATGGAGTGTGGCGTGAAGTTTTCCCAGGAAAATGCTGCGTTTCCAGCACGCAGGGCATTCCCACATCTCCACTGCCGGGGCGAGAGCACCCTCTTGCTACAGCCCAGCCCTGTCAGCGGGAGGGATCTTGGATGAGCCCATCCAGGGATCGGCGCTGATCGTGCCCGCGGGGGCCGGTGACTCACTTCTGGAATCGGGAGCACTCGAAGGAGATGGGAGTTGGGAGCGCTGCTGTTTTCTGATTGCAAGGAGACAAAACCCAACCAAACCAAACCTAACCAAACCCCTCCTGCTCAGGTTCTTTCAAGTTCCCAGACAGAAAAAAAGCAGCAGTTGGAAACACATCAACACAAACAAGCTCTGAGATGCAGCCGATCCCCTTCAGCTCCTCCTTTTGGATTGAGCTCCTGCACTTTTTGCTCACGTAGATGAATTTGGGATTTTTTTTTTTTTTGGTTTAGCTGCTCAGGGTCTCATCTGTCTTTCACTATTCCTTCACTTTGTTTAGGTGGGCAGCCCTGGCCAGTGAGCAGAATCCAGTTCACAGACGTATTTGGGGAGGGATTTTGAGTGGGAATGAGGGGATTTCTTCTCCTGTATCTTGTGTCCAGCTCTTCATGGACACAGGAGAAGGATCCCCAGCTCTCAAGCCTTTACACAGCGCAGACTCATTGTGGGGGTTGAAATTGCTGCACGAGGGTTCACCCAGGAGCAACATCAAGAGGCAGAAGCTGTTTTAGAAAGTTTTTCCAACTGTGTGATCTCAGTGGAGTGAAGGAGGGGGTGGGAAGCAAAGTGGGTGAATTCCCCTCCACGGAACATCCTGGAGAGCCAGCAATGATGTGGAAACTGTTGGATAAATGTAAGCTGGGGGGCAGGAAAAATGGTAAAAATACCACTTCACAGGGAGCTTTTGAACCCTAAGCCTGACAAGGAGCTCTTACAGAACCACAATCATTTCAAGCAGCTTTTTAATAGTGTTTTATAAGTCTCTATTAAGGAAAGCACTGTTTAATCTATTTTGACGTGATTTTGGAAAAGGCAGTTACTTGCTGTCTTTCAAAGTCATGTTAACTAATTCCTCAGTGTCCCCGGGACAAGAGGAGATGATTTTTGGTAAGAAAACACTGCCACGACACAACTTCCACTCAGCTTATCTCTTCAAGCCCATGATCATTTAGATCCAGAAAAAAAAAATCGAACTTGAATATTAAAAAAAAAATCACAACGTCAGCACTGATCATTAAAACCACCTTCAGACCCAACTTCCCTGAGCCAACAACAGGACATGCATGGCCAGTCGCAGAACTGGAAACCTTGGAAAAGCCCCTATTTTTCTTGCCTGTGCAACGTGTTAAACCTTAAAATTCAACTTGCAAAATCTTTGCTTTGCTCAAGTGAGAGAGTCCTTGGCTCGCCTCAGGGAAAGCAGCTCCCAGGGTCTCGGGAATCGTGTTGCATCCTGCCCCTGAGAGCAGACCTCGTCCCATTCAATTCTAATTCCATGACTCAGAGCGGCGGCTTTGGTGGAGGGGGGAGCTCCCTCTTGCCGTTACTTTCCTGCCTGCAAACAATGCATTTTTCAGCGCCTCGCCGTAGCCGAGGTGTGTTTGACAAGGCAAGTTGCTGCAAGGCACGTCAAGTTCTGAACTCCCGTGCCAAGTTTTCCAAGCAGATAAAAGAGGAGGCTCCCAAGCTCTCCCATTACAGGGGTTTCTGTCTCCATTGCCCTCTGCTCTTTTCCTGCTGCGCAGCCTTTTTTTGTTGTCCTATCTCCTACTCTTTGTCTTCCCAACTGAACCAGCCATGAGCCGGATCTCTTTCAGATCATCTACTGGAGGGGGCATGAGGGGCTTTAGCTCAGGCTCTGCGATTGTAGGAGGTGGTGGTGGTGGGACCAGAAGCAGTTTTAGCTCTGTCTCTGTCTCCAGAGTTGGAGGAGGAAGAGCTGGAGGTGGAGGAGGCTTTGGAGCTGGCGGTGGCTTCGGCAGCAGAAGTCTCTATAACTTAGGTGGAAGCAAAAGAATTTCCTACAGCTCGGTCGGTGGAGGTCTACGGAGCGGAGCTGGGGGTGGATACGGCTTCGGTCTCGGCTATGGTGGTGGAGCAGGCGCTGGCTTTGGCTTAGGAGGAGCTGGTGGTGGTGGTGGCTACGGGCTGGGAAGTGGATTTGGGCTGGGAGGGCCTGGATTTGGTGGCCGAGGTGGCCCCGGGTTCCCTGTTTGCCCACCTGGTGGCATCCACGAAGTGACTGTCAACCAGAGCCTCCTGGCACCCCTCAAGCTGGATATTGATCCGGAAATCCAGAAGGTTCGAACACAGGAGAGGGAGCAGATCAAGACCCTCAACAACAAATTTGCCTCCTTCATCGACAAGGTGAGAGTTTGGTCTGAACCATCAAGCCAGGCATGTTATCAGATGCCTTGGGAAAAAACTTCAGGAAGAAACTTCTTTTGGATTTAGGGACTTGCCTGAACCGATCCCAGCTGACAAACAATGTGGGCTCGGCTGAAAACTAAGAACTGTTTTATGTCTTCTCTTAGCAAGGATGAGTTTTTCAGCGCTTCTGTTTTATTGACAAAGTAATTCTCTCCTTTCCCTGTAAAAACTGTCCCAGGCTGGATGGATCTTCTCGTCTACAACGGGATAGAACCAGTTTAAACCAGTAACGTGGGCTGAGCATCTACTGAGGGGAGAAACATTAAAGTTGCAAGTACAGGTGTTTGGCCTGATTAAGACTCCTGAAAAAATCTTGCTAAGCATCTCCAGAAGCTTCTAATACTTTTGAGAATCCAATGCCCTAAACTGGGACACTCCTAACAATTCCCCTCAGATTGTCCCAACATCTCTTGACCTTTTTGTCGGTGATCCCACCTTTTCCTGGCAGTTGTGAGGTTTTTTTTGTGTTGTTCACATATGTCCCTGGTTTTGTTCCTCCCCAGGTGCGCTTTTTGGAGCAGCAGAACAAGGTGCTGGAGACCAAGTGGAGCCTCCTCCAAGAGCAGGGTCACACCGTCACCAGGAAGTCCCTGGAGCCCATTTTCGAAGCCTACATCAACAACCTGCGGCGGCAGCTGGACAACCTGGTGGGAGAGAGGGGCCGGCTGGACTCGGAGCTCCGGAACATGCAGGACATGGTGGAAGACTTCAAGAACAAGTAAGGAATCACATTCTGCAGCGTAAATCAGGAAAATCTGGGCAGGTGGCTCCTTCCTGCTGGTGCACACATGGTGTTTGTTCCGGGTGCCTCTTCCCAGTGTAAAACATCCTCCCAGAATTACCCCTTCTTATTTCACATTTATCATGAACAAGGCCAGTGTTTAGCACAGAGTTCCTGGGAAACTGCTCCAGCCTAACAGAGGTCATGGTCTGATCCCTGGAGTCTCCTGAAATAATATACCTGGAGACAGAATAATTTGTAAATTGTGAGAATAATAGGAGAAAGCAGAATGAAACTTAGCCATAAACTTCCAGCTTGAAAACCTCCCATTTCCCATTTTGTGAAGGAAATTCCAGCCTTTCTAGAGGACCCAAGTGACCTGGGAGTGCTTGGCCTCACTCAGCTCCCACCAGGAAGATGATCAGCCCTTTCCCAAAAATTTCCCTGGGGAGGGAATTAACCCCCTGCTGAGACACGGGATCTGGTGGAGGGAGGATGGATCGTTCTCAGGACACACCAGTCTGCACCTGCTGCCTGGAGGGGATTTTTTGGGGGATTTTTAGGTGAGGGCATTGACTTTTACTTGGCTGAGAACAATCTGTCTCTTCTTCAACCAGCCCTGGTGGACTGCAAATTTGAGAATCACCCTGCAGGGCTGGAATATGTTAACATTAGGTAGATAAGAATGGGAAGAGACAGATTTTTGGGAGAGGGGCTGGGAAGATGACACTTAGATCCAACAGGAGAGACTGGCAGAGCTTCTGGTGTGGTTCTGGGTGCATTTGAGGTCTTGAAATGTGTTCTAGGCTTTTACAAATATTCGTCAGGCCCCAAATGTTCAATTCTACAGTCTGGATTTCAGAGCTACCTCCTGGGAAAGAGAACACATTTTATTTCAAGAGTTGGTTCCCAGTCGACTGGCTAATTCCTACCTCTTCCCTTGTCCACTCAAAGATCCGTCTGCAGGGAAAACTCTACCAATATTGGTGAGAGGGCTGGCACAAACCTGCCTTTGAAAGCCAGGTCTTTGTCTCAAGAGCCTGCATGCTTTGTCTACTTTCTAGCTAAGCCTTGCCCTGATTATCTGATGAGAGGATGTTGCTCAGAGCCATAAAAAGTTCCACAGAAACGCTGTCAGAGCTGTAGTGATCCTCTCTTGCACAACCATGGACTTTTTGTTTTAATTAAATGCTGCAGTGGGTTCTTCAGAGCCATTAGCATTATTATAATATCAAATATCAAATGATTGCTTTATTATACATTTGTAGGCATTGCAGTGCAGCTTTGTTGAAAGCCTTTTGCATAACTTTGCTTGGAGCGAAGGTCACCGGGAATGGCTGCTCCTGCTTCCTGCCAAAACGGGCTCTGAATCTGCACATTTGTGTATGAGCTTGACTTTACGGGCAGTGATTAAAATATATTAATTTAACTGGGACTACTCACACCGTGGAGTCCCACAGTTCAAAGACAGTAATATTCGCTCTGTGTCTGCTCTGGATAAACATGTGGGAGTAGGGAATATAACCATGAGCCACAACTGATGATTTGGGAATGGGGTGCTCCCACCTCTTCATTCCATCCAACCCCCTCACTCTTTTATCCTGGCAGATATGAAGATGAGATCAACCGGCGCACAGGTGCGGAGAACGAGTTTGTGGTCCTCAAGAAGGTGAGTGGGTTGGGAATTAAGGGCCAGGATCTGGAATTAACTCACCTTGCAGAGTTCAAGCAAAGCTGGTGGGAGTTGGGATCGTGCACCCTCATGGCTGGGTCCAGCCGTGAGATCAGCACATCCTGGGCTGGGTCCTCCTGAGGCCAGGAATGGGCACAACCTTCTCTGTGCTGATGGAGCTGCCCTGCTTTCTGGTCTCTTGTAGCTCAGCTCAACTCAGTCTCTGGTCACATCCTTGTGAGTCAGAGCTTTGCCTTCCGCCCGAGAACCTGGTTCTGGCTCACAGTCAACATCCAACATTACGTTAAAAAAATACCTTGATCACAGGGACATAAAAATGAGCCTAAGGAACTGCTGGCACTGGCACAGGTTGTCCAGGGAAGCTGTGGCTGCCCTGTCCTTGGAGGAGTCCAAGGCAATCTGGTCCATGGAAGGTGTCTCTGCCCATGGCAGGGGTGGGAATCGGATGAGCTTTCAGGTCCCTTCCAACCCAAATCATTCCATGATTCCATGATTCTATGAATAATAGACCTGGAAGCAGACACGGTCCCATTGGTGTCCTGAAGCCCCTTTGGGTTCGGGTTTCATCAGAAACCATTGGTATCTTCTCTTTAGGACGTAGATGGTGCTTACATGAACAAGGTTGAGCTCCAGGGCAAGGCCGATGCGCTGGCAGAGGAAATCAACTTCCTGAGAGCTCTGTACGAGGCGGTGAGTGGTTCCTGGAGAGCATCCCCCCGCTCCTGCCCTGTGGATCCCACACACGGGGCTCTATGGGAGCAGAGGGGAAGGTGCTCCCAGCCTTTTGGAAATGATAATGCAGAAATAAGTTAGGAAAGGGCAAATGGAGATGGAGCAGGGGAAATGCAAGAAAACAGCGTAGCAGGGAGCACTCCCAAACCTCCTCATCGCTGTGGTTTTCACGATGGACACTAGAACATCAACTTCATTTTTTGCATCTTTTGCAGGAATTGTCCCAGATGCAGCAGCAAGTGTCCGACACGTCAGTGGTCCTGTCCATGGACAACAACCGGAACCTGGACCTCAACAGCATCATCGCCGAGGTCAAGGCGCAGTACGAGGACATCGCCAACCGGAGCCGCGCCGAGGCCGAGGCTTGGTACCAGAACAAGGTGGGTAACCGGGGTGACAGACTGATTTCTGTGGTCAGAAATGATCAGAAATTATTTCCCATCAGCTGAGGGGAGACAGGGAGGAGATGTTCAAACGTTTTGACCTTGGGCTCGGAGAGTCACTGGTAGAACTGGCCTTAAACACTTGCCCTTCCAGGTTCTTGTAGGTGACAATGCCCAGGTCCCCTGTGCCATCGGGCACTGCCTTCCTGGCACATGGTGAGAGCTGAGGGCAGGTGCCGTTAGTCCATGGGCAGATTTCAGAGTAGTCTTATCCCTTACCCCTTAACCCACATCCAGACCTGCTCTTTGTTCCCTGAAGTCCCCTCACCCTTCCCTGAGCTCCCGGTGCTCACCAGTGCTCTCCTCCTTTCCGTGTCCTAGTACGAGGAGCTCCAGGTCTCTGCCGGGAGACACGGGGATGACCTGAGGAACACCAAGATTGAGATTTCAGAGATCAACCGGATGGTCCAGAGGCTGCGGAATGAGATCGACAGCGTGAAGAAACAGGTAGGAGGGGGATGGTCCTGCAGAGCAGGAGGAGGTGGGTGGGAGGCGATGGGGGTCGGGCACAGCAGCAAGAGCCAGGTCCCATCAGGAGCCCTCAGTGCCATTCTGGGAGCCACCAGTCAGTGTCCACAACCCCCTAGCAACACTTGGGAGAGTGGTTTGGGGGGCCCAAATGAAACAACTGCCTGTTCTCTCCACTCGCAGTGTGCCAACCTCCAAGCAGCCATTGCCGAGGCCGAGGAGCGTGGGGAGATGGCCCTCAAGGATGCCAAGACCAAGCTGACCGAGCTGGAAGATGCCCTGCAGAAAGCCAAGGCTGACCTGGCGCGGCAGCTCCGGGAATACCAGGAGCTCATGAACGTCAAGCTTGCCCTGGACATCGAGATCGCGACCTACAGGAAGCTGCTGGAGGGCGAGGAGAGCAGGTGAGGACACGTGGAGCTGCTGTGTGCTGACCAGGGACCATCTCCTTGGGGTCAAACAGCTCTTCCCAAGGGGCTGGAGCACCAGGGCAGACAGAGGGATGGTTGAAATTGTGAGCTTTGTAGGCAAAGTTTTGTTTCTCCAGCTCTTGGCACCTGATACTGATAAAAATGAGCATTTTCCCCTCTCACCTGTAACACAGACACACCCCACCAGGGCAGAGTCCCTGCTGAAGGCCATGCAAGCCTAATTAGGTGGTCCCATGGACAAGGTTTTGGCATTATTGCTCACTTTCCCCTTTCCCAACAGGCTTGCTGGAGAAGGAGTCGGAGCTGTCAGTGTCTGTGAGTATCAACTTCCCTCCCACCTCTTAATATCCCCCCCCTTCCACCTCCCTGTATCTCCCCCCCTTCCCCCTCTTCCCACCCACCCCTCAGGCAGGGGGTGACGCTGCAGGTCTCCCCACCCCGGGGGTCTGGCTGTCCCCTCACTCGGGTGTTCCTGGTTCCTTCCCAGCCGTGGTCAGCAGCTCCAGCGGGGTGGGCTACGGCGGTGGGAGCTGCCTGGGCCTGGGCGGAGGGCCCTCACTGGGTGGCGGCGGCGGCGGCGGCTACACCGTGAGCGGCGGCGGCTTCGGAGGCAGCGGAGGCTTTGGAGGCGGCAGTGGAGGCTTCTCCGGGGGGCTCAGCTATGGCGGAGGCAGCTCCTTCAGCTCTGGGAGCAGCCGGGGTGTCAGCTCCAGCACGGGAGGCAGCGTCAGGATCGTTTCCAAGACCACCACCAGCAAAAAGACCATCAGATAAGGCCGGCGAGCGCATGACCGTCGGCAATGCCGGCCTCCTGCCCTGCAGATCATGGTGTAAATAGCTGCGCTAGAGCCTCTCCTTCCTCTGTCCTTCACCTCTGGGGCAGCGGGGGGGACCAGGACCCCTTCGTGAGAATCTGGAGCACCTTTGACTGAAGCACAGGTTGTAACAGGCTGGGCAAGGACCCCGTGGTGCCCCTCTGTCAGCAAGCCCTTGGTCTCTCCTCAAAGTCAGGCGTTTAAAGGGGAATGGAAGCGCTGTGCAGAACGGGGACAACCATTTCCTTCATCCCATTCCAAGGGTGAATCACAGCCTTGTGGAACCACAGTCCCGGGTCCTCAGCACTGAAAACACCTCCAAAAGGCTCTAAAAGCCTCTGCCCTCCAACACGTGTTACAACCGCCAAAGGTTTTGTCTGCAATTCAAGATTTCTGCCAGTCCCCTTCTGTTTTCTCTGGCACTTGTGGGAAAGGTTTTTGCTTTGTATGTATAAGATTTCTAACTCCTCGTCCTCATGGCTGCAGCCTCCTCACTTTCAGGCCTAACCTACTGTAAGGTCCAATAAAAGAGCATTTGTCATTTTTAAACTCGGCTGGGTTTTGGCTTTTCTTCCCTGCTCCTTACTGCAGGTGTTGGTCTGTGCCATGTCCCTGCTGCGCTGGGGATGCCTCGAGGGCTGTTCCTGAGACAGGATTGGCTCCTTGAGGAAACAAAACTCAGTTTTGGGACTTGGGCTCTAGGACAAGTTGGCGCAAGTGGAAAGGAGGGTGGGATGAGGAACCTGGTCTATGGAAGGTGGCCCTGCCCATGGCACGTGGGTGGAACTGGATGGGCTTTAAGGTCCCTTCCAACCCAAACCATTCCATGATTCTGTGGATGTAGAACGGAGGCACAGGAAGGAAAAACTGCCTCAGAACTGAGCCAAAAGCTGGATGAATCCCACTATGGTGGTTACCTCCAAAGCTGCCCTTTCTGCCTGTCACTGCAGGGGAAGGAAGTGCAGGGAAGTGGGAGAAAGGAAGGTGATTCCCAAAGGTTTATTTGGGATTCATGAGCTGGCTCTTGCAGGGCATGGCTCAGCCATTAGCTTGTACCAACAGGAGTAACTTGTACCTCAGAGGAGCCCACCTCTGGCACCAGCACCACGGCGAGGACACAGCGAGATTGGCGTCACAGCAGGAAGGCGATGGAGCAGGTGGAGATTGCCCTGATGGGGAAAAGCAGCTGGAGGGGCAGGCACAGGACAAGGCACCCAAAATATGCACACCTGGTGTTTGCACACCAAGGTTTCCCTGGGATGTGCAAATATCCCATGAAACATCCTGGCTCCTCCTCTGCAAGGGCAGTTTCAGGGCCTCAGGTTCATTTGGAGCAAACCCGAGGTCTTCCAAGGTACCCACAGCACTCCGTCTCCCAATTCCCACCCAGCCTCCCAGGAGGTTTCCATGACCTGCCTGGTTGGGGGGTTTCAGCCAAGATCCCACACCAATCCCAGGCTCCCTCCTGTGGCTCCACGGGCATCTCCTGATCCCGCTCCTTGGCAGGGCCAGGTCTGGACCCCAGCAGGAATGGGGCAGCACCAGGCAAGGTGGGAATCCAGCCCCAATGGCAGGACGAGAACCACGGGCAAGGAGAGAGCCAGGGCAGGAGGGGGGCAGGTGAGGATGGACCCACAGCCCTTTGGGAATGCTGGTCCCAAAAGGAGATGGTCGGTGCCCATCAACCCATCCCTCAATCCCTGCAAACTCCAGCTGGGGGTGGAGAGAGAGGAGGCGTCAGCCGTCTCTGCCAGAAAAAGCCCCTCATGCAACATTCCAGAGCAGCTTTTCAGGGAAAAGCCTCCGAGCTCCCACACGAACGGGACCCCCTCGTCCATCCCCTGGTGCAGGTGTGAGAGTCCTGGCCAAGCCAGCTGAGCATCTCCAGCAGGTGGGGACCCAGAGCAGGGAAACGGTTGGTCCCGCCCAATGGTCCTGTGGTGGGATGAACTTCCCGAGGCTCCACGCCAGCACCTGGGAAGGGCCATGGAATGATGTCTTGGGAAAGTCGGGGCAACCCGTTTGCCCCAGAGGAGGTTTTATGGAGGGTGGATGGTTGGGTTCCGTGAGTTGAAGAGTTTTCCCCACTTTTCAAGCATCTGGACTTGTTTCTTAGACTGATTTGAGGGAATGGGGACAAACTCCCAGAGCCGAGGTGGTGGCTGGAGGCAGAGGAGCCCAATTTGTTGGGTTGAAAATGTCAAATCTGATGGTTTTTGGTTTTTAACCCAAGTGTGCACAACACGTTGGACCATGGGCCACATCAACACATGGGTCCACCACCAGCGAGCCCTCCGCGAAACATGCCTGCCAAATCCTTACCCATCCCTGTGGCACCAGGACAGCTCCTGAGCCTCTGTGAGCCAGTGCTGGGTCTGTCTCCTGCACTCTGAGGATGAGGATGCAGCCAAAAAAGTTGTGAGAAGCTCTCTGTGTCTTCTGTTTCCAGTGAAGTGTTCTAAGGGCCCATCCTGGCACATCTTCTTTGGGAACTTGCAGAGCAGATGCAAAAAGCTATATTCAAGTTCCCTCCTCCTGATTTGCAGAGACCTGGAAAACTGGACACACTCGAGTCAAACGTGAGACGTGATTTTAGCTGGCACTGAAACACTGGGTGAAACATTTTCTGAAACCAAACATTTAATTTCAACATTTCCTATGGGAATGGTCCTGTCCTGAAACACTGAAGCAACTCCCCTTAACAGTTCCAAAATGAAACTTTGCAGCCTTTTCAACGCAAAAGCAGAATTTCCATTAAGGAAAATTATTTTGATTCGCAAATTGTTTATTTGCACAGGCTGCAAATGAAATAAGATGCGGAATAGCTGCAGGGAAGGCAACACAGGATGCAACAAATCCAGAGTGGAACAATATTCCCGGCTGCCATCTGCTCAGCTGGAGCAATATCCCGCTGCTGAAAGCAGTTGGAGGTCAGAAATGGAACCAAGCCCATGGGTTGGCAGAGCGGTAAATAAACACGAGGCCCCCTGGAATCGCTGCCCTGAGATTGGATCCACTTTCCACGACACACGGATAATCCTCATTTATCTTCCCAGCTCCTTGTGCCGACCCTGGTTTGTTTTAACAGGGAAAATTAAACTCCATGCCAGTGCTATGGATCTTCAGAAGGAAAATCAAGCCAGGAGCAGGATGGAGCTGAGGGATAGGGAATGTGCACAGAGCTCGCCAAAACTGTGGGACTCCCCATTTCCAGGGCTCTGTGTTCTTTACTGGGAGAAAAGACATGCCCCAGGGCCAGGAGAAAGGACAGGATGGGACAAACACCCTGCGACTGCCTCCAGCCTCTGGAGTTCGTGTTTTGCACGTGGGGTCACAGCCCCAGCAGCCTGGCCTGGGGCAGGGGATTCTCCAAAGGCATTACAAGGAGACGTGGAGGATCCAGGGTCCTTCAGGTGCCACAACAGGATAAAGGAGGCACCAGACCCCTCCAGAAGTCTGAGGGTCCTTTAAGATGCAGCAGACCCCAGGGAGAATGAGCCCTCCCAGGTGTGTGCAAGGCAGTGATGGTGGAGGTGAAGTTCTTCCCAAAGCCTGGACTGCACCAGAGCCTCTGTGCTGGCACAGAAAACAATTATCTGGGGAAAGCAGGTCACACCTACACTTCAAAGTCACCCAGGAGCTGGAGCTGACTGGCCTCCAGATACTGCTGGGAACAGGCTCAAAGGACCCAGCACAGGGCAACACCTATGGGAAAACTTCTGAGGAGCTCGTCCTAATTCATCCCTTCAGGAAATGGGTTTCATGGACACTCGCCTCCCACCCAGGAGGCCTCAGAGGGGCCCGGCCCCACAGCACAGGGATGTTGTGAGTTCAGTGGTCTCCCGTGGAAAAACCTCAGTCCTGCTGGTCTTCATTAACGTGGGATGAAATAGTAAATTACAGCCGAAATGAGTTGGGTTTGAATTTAGCTTGGAAGCCCAAGTTTAACCCAAAGGCTTTAATTTAAGCAATTAACCTAATTACAGCCTTGACTTTGCTGATAATTAAACTGAGATTAGGTAGCACAGGTGAACCAATGCAAGGTACTTTGACACACTCTTGTTTTACAAATATGGTTATTTTTGCAAACAAAACACACAGAGGAACATCCAAATATTTCAGCCTGAGAAGTTGCATCAGATGAAGGATTCCGAGGTGGATTCTGGACAGGAGCAGCGGAGCAGAGGGATGGAGAGGAGGTGATGAAAAGCTGTTGGAGAAATCCCTGTTCACTCAACCACATGAAAATGGCTCAGATTTCTCACTAAAGGGACTGGAGTTGCATTTAGTGCCCTGACAGAGGCAGAACTCCCTTCCAAATCTCAAAGGAGAGTTTTTACCTTGACAGCAGCATGGTGCCAGACACAAATTCAGCCAAGACTTTACTCCCAGGTTTACAGCATTTGTAAAGTGTTCTTCTGCCTCTCGCTCTGGGCTGGCAGCAACTGCTCATCCTGGTGGGAAGAGACGAGGAGGGGGAGGGAAGCGAAAGGCTCCAGAGCCTGCCCAGCCTCTCTCACACTGGGAGGGGGGCTCTGGCCCAGAGGGACCTGCCCAGACACAGCTCCTGAGGTGGGATCAGGGGGAAAAGCTCCCGAGCAGTGGGTGAGCTCCAGCACCATCCTCTGGAACCTCTGCATCAGGAGGTCCCTGCGCCAGAGCAGCAAATCCATTCCATGCCTGGAGCAGCAGGAGCACGGGAGACACTCCCCCAGGAGCTACCTGGAAACTCTGTGTTTCATCAACAGAGCAGGGTGGGGACCCCCCTTTCCATCAGCCCATACCCCAAACCTGTAGCTACAGCTCCTTGTGCTCCCAGTTCTGCCTTTTGTAATTACCTCTGAAATTCCTTCCGGATGAGTGACAACCACACCACCTCCACCCTGGCAGAACGTGGAATGGAAAGAAATTAATTCCTTCTCAGTTGCTTGGAGGAGCTGCGTTATTATTACTGTTATTAACTGTGGGCTCCAACGCACTCGGTGGATTCCTCAGCCAAAAAAAGACAAGTTTCAGATGTAAAGGGAGCCTGAGGGGGAAAAGGAAAGCACTGACGCATCCCACTGGGAGAACTGGGGGGGCTCTGCCCTGCACGCCTGGACTCCCCACATTGTGCATCTCCCTCAGGAGGGAGGATCTGCGCTTTGGTGCTGATCTCCACTGGAAAAATTGGAATAAAACTCCTTTCAGGTACTCAGAATTAGGGGAGATGGAGAGAACTGACAGAGCAATTCCCAAAGGAACCACCGGCTGGCAACTTCCAGCTGGTTTTGAGTATCTTACAGTCATNGGGCAGCCACAGCTGCTCTGGGCACCCTGTGCCAGGGCCTCGCCACGCTCACAGGGAGGAATTTCTTCCCAATATTCAACCTAATTTTCCCCTCTTTCAGTTGGAAATCTTTCTGCCTGGGACTGGAATCCAGCACACATTTTGCATGTGGGAATGAATCTCACGACTTCAAGTCCTGACATCTGTCTGCTGGTGGGCAAAGCCCCCAGACTGATCAATAATCCTTTCAAAAATGCCCTTTGGACACAGACTTTGCTCACAATCTGTTTGCTTCCAGCTCCCAGGCGTGCAGAGTCAGACCCAGCAACACAGCCCCACTGGGCAAAACCTGCAGGATTCAGCCCTTCCTTGCCATAAAAGCTCAGTCTGGCAATAAACACAAAAACAACCTGACAATCCCCATCTAAGAATAACATTTCATTTAAAACCTCCATTGCAAACATTGTCCTTCGGACAGCTGGGAAACAACAGGGACACAAAGAATTTCTGGGGGTTTCCTGCACCTGGATACGTCACCAGGCAGGGGCAGGTGGAAGCACAACTGCCCCCACCATGGTGATTCCTCATTATTCCATTGATTTCTCATTATTCCATTGATTCCTCATTATTCTATTCTTCCTGTGCTGCAGCAGCAGCTGCTCCGGCCTGCAGCCAGCGTGAGGGGAAGATGCTCGATTTCAACCTCTTCTATAAATAAATTAAATACAAATCCTCTTTTCCTGAACACCACAAGCACTTTTTGTCCCTCAAAATGAATTATTTTTTACATTTTCATCTCTGATTTTTATTCAAACCACCTGTTAAATGCCAAGGGTTGTGCTGGTACCTGTGGTGGGGATGGAAGGATCAAGGACGTCCTACAGTGTCCTGTGGATCTGGGCAGAGGGAATCCTGTGGATCTTTTCCCAGTGGATTCAAGCAGGCAGGATCACACTTCCAGATGTGCTGAAAGAGCTGAATAAATCCTTGGGAAATTACATTGTGTTTATTAAGTGTGCATTGGGAACAGCCCCAGAGCGCTCCATTTCCACAGAGCCAGCGGAGTCAAAGCAGTTCCTATTCCCACAATCTTTCCTCCTATGTATTTATTCTAAGTTGTTTGTTTGTTTGTTTTCGTCCTGCTAAAACAAAGTCCAAGCCCTCAAACCTGAGGTAGCAGTACATGTTTGTGACAGAGCTAAATGGCAGCTGTCAAAACCCACACAGGAACAAAAGGATCTTGTCAAAATACTCCATTTTTATTCATGTAATTATATTTCTAAAAGCAGTCGAATAAGCCTGGAGAAGCAGGATTTCCAGCAGGCTTTCCAGAGGGAGCTGAGGCTTTTAGGGATGGGACCAAAACTGTATCTGCCGATTCCTGTGGTGGCTCAGAGGAGACCCTGTGGTCCATGGAATCACAGGATGGTTTTGATGGGAAGGGACCTTAAAGGTCATCTTGTCCCATGGGCAGGGACACCTTCCATAGACTAGGTTGCTCCGAGTCCCATCCAACCTGGCCTTGAACACTTCCAGGGGAGTCCACAACCTCTCTGGGCAAATCTCACAAGAACCTTTTCACAAAGATATCCCAAAACCCCAGGATAAAACAATTGACTGCAGGGCTGTGGAACTGGCACCAATCCCACTCCTAAAGTACAAGGATTTAAACTTTCCCAAGCCCTGCTTGTGAACAAAAGAAGGGGCGAAAGCAATCCTGAGGGATGAAGTTTTCCAATGACAGAGGTGTTGAGTGACAGGCACCTGAGCAGTGTTTTGCTGTCGGTGCCCAACGTGACTCATCAGCACTTTCCAGCTTTGAAATGGGGACGAGTCTGGCTGTCTACAAAGACCGGCGACAGTTATTCCCAAACAATTCCCTGTTGCTGAGAACCTGGGCTGTATTATTTCAGCTGGGCGTGTGTGTGGAGTGAGTTCACTCTCCAGAATGCTGTTGGACATGCCAAGCCTAATTCATCAGAAAGATGATCCACCTCATCCAACCCATCCCAGGCTCATACATGCATAAAAGGGCTCTCCCCAGCCCTTGCAGAGCACAGGTTCACCTCTCTCCTTTCCCTCCTACTCCTTGCTCCAGGCCAGCACCTTTGCTCCTTTATTCTAGCTGTAGCATCCATCCCAATCCAAAAAGCCCCAGCAATGTCTCGCCAGTCCACCGTGAGGATTCAGAGGGGGAGAAGTGGCTTCAGCGCCGCTTCGGCTGTGGTCCCCAACACCTGCCGGACCAGCTTCAGCTCCTGCTCCGTCACCCGCCTGGGAGGCTGCAATGCCGGCAGCGGCTTTGCCAGGGTCGGGGGGGGCTTTGGAAGCAAAAGTCTCTACAACATTGGTGGCTGCAAGAAGATCTCCGTGGCTGGAAGGGGTGGCAGCTTCTATGGCTCCGCAGGGTTTGGTGGTGGCGTCGGGAGCGTGTACGGGGGTGGCTTTGGTGTTCCAGCCAACCTTGGCTATGGATACGGAGCCTTTGGGGGTGGCCCTGGATTCCCAGCTGGGGGCATCCATGAAGTCTCCATCAATCAGAGCCTTCTGAAACCGCTCAACCTGGAGATTGACCCCAACATCCAAAGGATCCGAAAAGAGGAGAAGGAACAAATCAAAACCCTCAACAACAAATTTGCCTCCTTCATTGACAAGGTGAGATCTGAGCTTTCCTAAATATCTGATTTTTTTGACAGGGACGCTTTTCTTTGCAGCTTGATGAGGACAAAAGCTGATCAAGGAGGAATAGAAGTGAGGAATGAGACTGGAAGATGCCCTGGAAGCTCCAGGGAATGGCACCTGTTCCATAGCGGTTGCCATGAATTAATCACCCAGTGTTTGAGTTCCTCCTCGTTTGCTGCTCCACATCTCACAGGCAGTGGGGAAAGAAAGCTCCAGAGGAGAATACCACCCTTCTGGAGACTTTCAGGAGCATTTCAGGAGCCTTGGGAACAGCTTTGTAGATGATTAAATTAATTCCAGAAACCCACCTAAAATGACCAAGAAATTGACACCAGGGAGAAGCAGCTTCTCACTGCTTGAATTCCATCAAAGGCATTTAAATCTGTCACCAGAATGTTTGGATTTTTAGTTCAAAATATCAAAATCTGATCCAATTCTGTCTGTCCACCACATTTCACTGATGCACAAGAACATCTGCTCAGTTCCTGCTCTGGTCAAGCAGCTCCTCCTTGGTTTCAAGGAAAACCCCGCAATATTTTGGACGTTTAGTGGGGTAGGGGAGCTCTGCTGAAGGGAAGGAGAAACAGCACCCTAACAACGTTATTTAATTGAAGAGCAAGCCCTGCTTCGCTCCTTATCTGATTTTGCTCACACTCTTCACACAAAATCCCTGTACCTGTCTCAATTTAAACATTGAATGGGAAGCCAGAAAAATCAAGGGCTGTTCCAGAGTTTGTAACACTGAACAGGGTCCCTGCAGTCAAATCTCCCAACAGATGAGAATTTGGCTCTGAAAACCAGCTGGAAGGAGCATTTCACCCTCTCAGCCAGTTCCACAACCCTCCCATTTGCGGGGAAATTCTCCCCAGTCTCTGTTCTTTCAAAGCCCCTTCAGGATACTTCTCCTTCCAGGTCCGATTCCTTGAGCAACAAAACAAAGTGCTGGAAACAAAGTGGAGTTTGCTGCAGGAGCAGGGAATGAAAACAGTGAGGAACAACCTCGAACCGCTTTTCGAGACCTACATCAACAACCTGCGGATGCAGCTGAACTCGCTGCTGAGCGACAAGGGGAGACTGGAGGGAGAGCTCGTCAACACCCAGTACCTGGTCGAGGACTTCAAGAAGAAGTAAGTCTTGAGCTAATGCTCTACTCACCCTGGCAGGTGCAGCCTTTCTCCTCTCAACATCCTTAAACCAACTGGGGAATCCAGGAGAGTCCAGGATCCTGGAATTCTCGGCAATGACATTTTCTCAAGGAGAAATTTTCTCAGTAACGGAGTAACAGATCCAAACACACCAACATTTAGGGAATAATTTGGAGCATGATCAAAGGCTTATTAACTAAATTACCTACTGAGAGGGAAAAATTACACAGTGGGTCTGAAAGTTTCAGGGCAGCACATTTCATTTGCTTAAAACAGCAGAAGGAGGATGACTAATGGCCAGAAATAACTAAAAAATAATGGATTCGTTCAAATTGTTTTGATGTACTTGTTTTAACTGGTTCAGCTCCTGATCTCTCATTGAGGGAAAAGAGCATTGTATGCAAAATTCTCTGAAGGAAATTAATTCCAGCAAACTCAAATCACCTCTCTCTGTTACCTGCCCAAACAAAAGCTCCCTGTGCCATCCTCCTTTAGGTATGAAGATGAGATCAACAGAAGGACCATCGCAGAGAACGAATTTGTGACGCTCAAGAAGGTGAGAGAAAATTCCAGGACGCTGTGGGATAGTTCATTGTAGAGCTCTGATCAGTCACAAATCCGTCCATTACAATTCCAACCCCTTTAGTTTTTTTATGGTTTTTTCCCTGGACTGTTATCACAATGCATGTTCCTGATTTACTGATAGGGGTGTAAACCACCCAAAAATCTCTGTAAACCACCCAAAAATCTCTCACCCCCCAGGATGTAGATGCTTCCTACATGAACAAGGTGGAACTCCAAGCCAGGGCAGATGCGCTGAGTGAAGAAATTAATTTCCTGAGAGCGCTTTACGAAGCAGTGAGTACAACCAGCTCCAAAACATCCCGGCCCTCGGTGAAGAGCTTGTCTCCCTCCGTTCCTCTGAGAGCCTCTAATTCCTTCCCCCGGGAGATGCTAAATCCTTCCCCTCCGTGGAGTTGCACCAACACCTGAGCTGTCCAGATAACGATCTCTAACAGCCTCTCCCAGGTCTGCAGCTCACCTGGAAGGGTGAAAAGGCATCTCCCAAGGGAATTACCTCATTCCCTGTGCTTTTGGCAGGAGCTGTCCCAGATGCAGACCCAGATCTCCGACACCTCTGTGGTTCTCACCATGGACAACAACCGGAACCTGGACCTGGACAGCATCATCTCTGAGGTGAAGGCGCAGTACGAGGACATCGCCAACCGGAGCCGCGCCGAGGCCGAGTCCTGGTACCAGACCAAGGTGAAGGATCTGGGGTTTCCGTGCTCTTATCTTCATATCTTGTCTGGAACAGATAAAGACCGACTCTTCCAAGAAAACCTTCCCAGTTGCTGGTCTGGGCTTGAGGAGGGGCTCTCAGGCTCCTGGTAATTCCAAAAATGGTGGATTTTCCCTTGACTGGTTGTTCCTCTCTGTGACAGTACGAGGAGCTGCAGGCCACGGCTGGCAGGCATGGGGATGACCTGCGGAACACCAAGCAGGAGATCTCAGAGCTCAACCGCCACGTCCAGCGGCTCCGATCCGAGATTGACAGTGTGAAAAAACAGGTAAAGGGCAGCAAACCCTACTTTTAACCAATTTACCCCTGGACTTGCAAGGGAGATGAAGGAAAAGGTTGGAGCAACCTGGGCAGTTCTGCTCAGTTTGGCCCTTTTTTGCTCAAAACAAAACCTGTCACTAAAAGTGGTGGAGCTGATGGTGCTGGGATAAAATCTTGTGGTTGCAGGGGAGGTAAAGGACAGCCTGGGTCTGGGTTGGGGACTCTGAGCAGGGCTTTGTGTTCCTTAGTGTGCAAACCTGAAAGCCGCCATCGCCGATGCCGAGGAGCGTGGGGAGCTGACCCTCAAGGACGCCAGGGCCAAACTGGCTGAGCTGGAGGACGCTCTGCAACAGGCCAAGGCTGACCTGGCGCGGCAGCTCCGGGAATACCAGGAGCTCATGAACGTCAAGCTGGCCCTGGACATCGAGATCGCGACCTACAGGAAGCTGCTGGAGGGCGAGGAGTGCAGGTGGGTGCGAAACATCCAGCCCTGGGGCTGGGGATGGCACTGGAGAAGCTCAGCGTTTCTGGAATGCTGAACAGGGGGCACAGAGGGGGGAGGTTGTCCCAGATAGTGGAAATAAGAAAAATCCGCAAATTATGCTGTAATTTTATTTTTCTCCCCAAAGGGCTCTGGGAAATGTATCTTATTGTGCCCCCCCCAATATCAACAGACTTCTAACCCTCTTCCTTGTGTTCCATCCCTGAACAGGCTGGCTGGAGATGGGGTCCCAGTGAATATCTGTAAGTCTCTAAAATATAATAGTTACCTTATTTAAACATTCCTGTGTCTCTGCACCAAGAAGCCAATGCCCAGAGATACCGAAACATTTCCTTCTCCTTCTTGCAGCTGTCACCAGAACAACAGTGGGAACGGGATATGGCGGAGGGAGCAACCTCAGCATGGGAGGGGGGATCTGCAATTTGGGGAACAGCTTCAACTGTGGGAGCGTTCCCGGGGTGAGCAGCACCACCCTGGGAGCTGGCAGCAGCGCCAGCATGAAGTTTGTCTCCAGCTCCTCCACCAGAAGAAGTTACAGGAGCTAAAATCCTCCTTCCAGTCACTGCCACGCACCAGAAAACTCCGTAACTGGTCCTTTACTGGAGCGTGGCAGGGTCAGCACAACCAGGGCCACCTGCACCCCACGTCCTGTCCCACAGGAGCCCTACTTTAGGAACTCTCTCTCAGCTGTGTTGTCTCGCACATGTCGTGTTGGGCTCAGCCCTGGAACCGGAGTCTCTCTGGGTTAAATTTGCAGCTCGCTTGCTCCAGCTCAGCAGTTTTTTGGCCGGATTTTGTATATAAAATATGTCCCATGACTGTTTGTCTCTCTTCACTTTCTGGGGTTTGTCTAATAAAAATGCACATGTAATTTATTCTATTTTGTGGTCCTTTTAATTAAAGAGGTGCAACAGCAAATGCAAACACAGGTAACAAGAACTTTTCCTCAGGCCCTGACCAGTTAAGGTTCAGGTTTTTGCTCCTCACTCAGATTTACTGAATTTCACTGTCAGCAGCCAGAACACCCCAGCCCAGCAGAGCCTCAGAGGGAGGTTTGTGTTGATTTCGACATTCCCTCCCCACCATGCAGGGAAAACACCTGGAAGCCAAACACCAGGACACGCCAAGGCAGGAGTCAGGAGTAAGGGGAAAAGGTCTGAGCTTCATTTATTTCCAGCTCCCAAGAGCCTGGGTCCTGGGGGTGGGATCCCAGTGCCAGGTGTATGATGTGCTTGCACAAACCTCAAACAAGAGGGAATTAATTCCCAGGGAGCCAGAGCAACCCCCTGGCCTGTTCAGGTGAATCATCCACCCCAAGCCCCTGGTCTCACCCACGCCTTGGAGCCAGCAGTGCCTGAGCAGGTTGAGAGCCCTCCCCAGCTCAGGTGCTCAGTTTGGGTCCTGGTGCTGATGTTCCCTCTCCTCCAACCACATGGAGGGGCAGGATCAGGGCCTTACACTGGTCAATAGGAATTATGAACCAGATATGGTCCTACACTGAATTAAATGTCACTTGTCCAGTAAAAACACACAAGAAAGGGATTTATTTCACTGTTGAAAAGTGAAAGTCTTCAAGATCCAGCATTTCTTCACATTTTTAGGATATGTTGGAGACAAGGTCTTGTTTTGAGAAAGTGGAAGAAAAACCAGGGGAGATGTGGGGATTTCAGATGTGGTTCTGACTAATTGGGAGAAATTAATGGAGAAGTAAAAGCAGAGAAACATCTGCAGTGACAGATCTCACTGCTGGAAGGTCACTTGAATGAACAGATGTGACTGGAAAAAACATCCCAGCCCTCACTCCATGGATTTTAATAGGTTCAAGTAATGAGTAGAGAGGCCCTCTTAGGAAAACTCTCACGGATTTGGGGAAATAGAAGGGAATTGGCAGTGCTGGAATGACAGACCAGATTCAGGGTTTCCTTCAGGACCAGTAGTTTCCCATAATTTTCTAAGATGCCCTGCGCTCTGCATGTGTATCCCTGAGGAAATCTCCTTCCCCAAATCTTGCAGGCTTGGTTGTGGATCTGCTGTGGGTCCCCACTCCTAATCCACCGCCTCTCTCAGCAGCCTCCAGGGAAGGAGCGATATCCTCCCTTGGAACAGCAGCCTGGGACAGGTCAGCCAATGGCCTTCCCAAACACACCCTGCTGCTGCCCAAACACATCCTCTCCAACCACGAGAATATGGAATCGTGTAATCCCAGAATCCCTGAGGTGGGAAAAGCCTTCCCAGACCATCGCGTCCAACCTGTGCCTGATGCCCACCCTGTAACCCAGCCCAGAGCACTGAGTGCCACGTCCAGTCCTTCCTTGGACACCTCCAGGGATGGGCACTCCAAACCTCCCTGGGCAGCCCCTGCCAACACCCTTGGAGAAATTCCTCCTGACGTCCAACCTAAACCTCCCCGGCACAGCCTGAGGCTGCTTCCTCTTGTCCTTTAGTTTCCTGGGAGCAGAGCCTGACTCTCCCCTGGCTGCCTCCTCCTGTCAGAGAGTTCCCCTGAGCCTCCTTATCTCCAGGCTGAGCCCCGCCAGCTCCCTCAGGAGGAGGGACCAGACCCTTCCCTGGTGCTCCAGCCCTTTCCCAGCTCCGTTCCCATCTCTGGACATGCTCCAGCCCCTCATGTTGTGAGGGGTCAGTACATGGGACATTCGTGGGAGTCCTGGAGCATCTGCCACCAAAAACCATCTGGGAAGGACATGGAGGGAATTTCATGAACGGTGTTCTCAGATCTTTTCTTCCTGTGAAAACTGTCCATATTCCACAGAACCATCAGGGCTGGAAGAGACCTTCAGGATGACCCAGTCCAGCCGCCAGCCCAGCACCACCATGACCACCCTAAACCATGTCCCCAAATGTGCCAAATCACCCTGATTTGGACTGACAGCAGATGGTGAAATACCAGAACCTGCCCCAGAAGGGAGTTTCCGTCATCTGTGACACCAACGCAACACTTGGTCCCACGTCCAACAGGGACATCAGAAGGTGACGCCTGTCACTGTTGTACCAAGGACGGGAAGAAATCATGACACAAAGTCCAAGTCCAGGAAGAAAATGGAAGTTCTTTAATAACATTTGGAGGGGTTTTTATATATTAGTTTGCTAGAGGCCTTTTGCATGGCATAAGGTAATTGGTCCTTTGGCCACCCACCTCTCAGGGTGATTGGCTGGGCCCTACAACACCCATTTCAAAATATTTCTCTTGTCAGTACCATAACAATCCTACAAAACAACTTGCAGGTGCAAGATAATTTACAAAACCGTAGCACTCTTTTCAATAATTTGCATGGGAAAGACAGGGCTCTCACAGAATGCTGCAGAAAGCTGGAAAGTTTCTCTGCTAAAGCTTTTTAGCATCCACAGATGCCCACTGCATCCACACCTGGGTCACAGCACAGAGAGAACAAAGCCTTTCATCCAGGCAGGGCTGGAATATTTGTTCTTCCTGGGCATCCCACCTCTGGATACTCAACCAGCCTACAGCTGTTCTTGCTCAAGAGCAGGGCCCTGGTCCCCAAGCTGTTGCCTCCTGCATCCCGTCAGATTGCAGCCATGACCTGGGGCTGGTATTTCAGCAGGAGAAGATGATCCCCATTAATTCCAGCCCAGCCCAGATTAAAGCCTTAGTCATAATGACATGGATGGTGCTGGCACTCAGGGGCCTGGATTTGCAGTGTGTGGAGGGAGCTGATTGCAGGTTGGTGCCACTAAGGATTTTACAGAGCTCTTTAGGACAGCCCGAGGCTCAGTCACAGGAGCTCCTCTCTCTTAAAAATGGCTGCTTGTTGTAACACACAGGAGCTGAAACACTCCCCAGGCAGTTATTGCCATTCCAGGGTGTGTAATGGAAATGTTACAAGAACAGGGAGAAAAAGAGAAAGAAAAATAAAAAAAGCTTGGCTGAAAGACAAAAAGAGACCATGGGAAACTGCCCATTTCCCTCCTGAGACCTTCTGGTCACCCTCACTTTTCTGTCCGGCTGCCACATGTGCCAGGACAAGCTCCTGAAAGATGCAAATACCTGTGGCACATCCTGCTGGAGTGAGAGCTCCTCTGGAGCCAGGCCCAGAGGAAAGCCAAAGCACAGCGATTGAATTAAAACTTTTGAATCAGCTGAGATACATGAAGTCACACCAAAGTGAAATAGAAATGTAGATTTTTAACTTCTAATAGAAATATATGCTAAGTGCTTTAAACACTGAAAAGCTGTAGCAAAAAGAGACCTTAAACACAGTTCTTACTGCAGCAGTGTTACCCTTTCACAGAATTTCTTTACTTTAGACAAAACATAGATGGAATTATACTGTTCAGATTTTTTAGATAAGAGTGTTCACATAAACAATAAAAACTGATAGAAACTATATATGCAAATTTAATGTAATACGTGTAAATACGTATAATACCCATGTAACATCTGTGTAAGACTTACGATTGTTAGAATTAGACTAGGATAGGTTGAAAAAAGAAAAGCTAGAATCGTGTGTTAATCTTACTGCCTAATTAACAAATATAATCTATACTCCTGTAAGTTTAGGGAAGAATGAGAAGTTTTTTACTTGCTGTTTGGCCTGCTGCTGCCGTTACTGCTTGACTTTATTATGTATCCCCTTTGAACTCTACCTTCAGAAAACTATGAGACTATGGAATAAAGGACTTTAGCAGGACAGTAGCCTCCCCTGCTCTCACCTTCGGCCGAAAAGGGAGGGTGTCCCATGATTGAGCTTCAACAATATCCCAGTGCCTGGACATGGCTGGGGAAAGCTGTGGATTCCCAGGAATGCTCTGCGGGAGGGCAGCCACCTCCTCCAAGGAGTGGGTGCTCAGCTTGGGCATCCACAACGGAGAGAAACCTTGACAAACCCCAGGGGCTGCAGGGGCTGGGAAAAGCGTGCCCACCCCTGGGCACACTGACCAGGTACTGGGAGAGACTTGGGAGCATCTTGGCTGCTCTAGGATAATCAAGAGCCAAGACAGCACGTCCTTCACCAGGGAAATGCCCTGTTTGGCTTTTCCTGGAAGCCACAGGGGATGGGAGTGAAGAGAGGTGTCCGTGAGCAATGTCGTAAGCACTGAATCTCCTGGTGAGTAAGGGATATCAGAGGGGAAAGGCAACAGGCGTGGGGAGGGCAGCCTGGCAACACCGTGTAGAGACAAGGTTGTCCCATGAGTCAGGAAACAGCTCAAAAATCTGTGCAGGTGAAGCCCTGGGAAATCGCCGAGTCAGGGTTTGTGGCACCACAGATGACGGAAACTCCCTTCTGGGGCAGGTTCTGGTATTTCACCATCTGCTGTCAGTCCAAATCAGGGTGATTTGGCACATTTGGGGACATGGTTTAGGGTGGTCATGGTGGTGCTGGGCTGGCGGCTGGACTGGGTCATCCTGAAGGTCTCTTCCAGCCCTGATGGTTCTGTGGAATATGGACAGTTTTCACAGGAAGAAAAGCTCTGAGAACACTGTTCATGAAATTCCCTCCACGTCCCTCCCACTCCCCAGATGGTTTTTGGTGGGGGATGCTCCAAAACTCCCCCATCACCACCCTGGCCCTCTATCACCTCTTTGCCTCTCCTGTACCAGTTCTGCTTTAAAGAACTCTAGTTTGGGCACGAGAACAAGAGAAAAATTTCCATCAGGTTGGGGCCTGAGGTGCTGATGCCCCTCTGGAATTTGCTCAAAACCACAAACCATGATCAGAGACTTCTCAGAGCTCGGACCCTGCACCAGGAACCGACGTCCCAAAATCAACCAAATCAACCTTACACAACTCGTGTTGATTCATCCATGGACTGGAGCTGAGCGAGCACTTGCCCAACAAGGAACCTTCTCCTGCAGCAGTGGAAGGAGGGAGTGGGAAAGGGGTGGCTGCAAACAGGAGCTGAGCAGCCACTATCGAGGTTTTCTCAGATGTTTCAACACCAAAAAAATGCAACCCCTGCACTTTTTGAAAGCTCCGTCGGTGCTCATGGTGAACTCACTGTGGGTGTGCCGGGCCCAGTTAATCAGCGGGGTGAGCCCCACACCGGAGCCGTCCCCTCCTCAGGAGGGTATAAAGGGCCAGTCCCAGGCTGGGGGAGCACAACTTCACCTCCAGCCACTTCCTCTCATCCCTTTATTCCTTGGATCACTCTCAGCAGCTGCCATGTCCCGCCAGTGCACCGTGAAGAGCCAGGGCAGAACCAGCTTCAGCGCTGCTTCCGCCTTCATCCCAAACATCAGCTCCAGCCTCTGCCTGCGCCCTGCATCCCAAGCTGGAAGCTGTGGTGCCACCGCTGGCTATGGGAGGTTCGCTGGAGGGTTTGGAAGCAGGAGCCTCCACAGCCTTGGCGGATGCCAGAGGATCTCCGTGGCTGGAAGAGGTGGTGGCTTCTTCGGACCTGCAGGTTTTGGTGCTGGCACTGGGATCTCCTGTGGGTTTGGTGGGGCAGCTGCTGGTCCCTTTGGGTTTGGTGGTGGCCCTGGATTCCCTGTTGTCCCAGTCGGGGGCATCCATGAAGTGTCAGTCAACCAGAGCCTTCTGAAGCCGCTCAACCTGGAGATTGACCCCAACATCCAGAGTATCCGTAAGGATGAGAAGGATCAGATTCAAACCCTCAACAATAAATTTGCCTCCTTCATCGACAAGGTGAGACCTGAGATTCCTGGTTATGTTGTGGTGATTCTTTGGTTGGGAGGCACAAACAAGGGTGAATTATATCTTTACCCACAATTTTTCTGCTCCTGTACTGCCAGTTCTAACATCAGCAGCCTGGGAACAAATCTGGAGGGTTTCCAGCTTTGAGACCATTTACATATTTTGGGAATGCTGAGGTGAGACCAGAAAACAGGGACAAAGTGATGGTACTGGATGTAAGGCAGCGGAGTTGGGAAAGAGAGCAGGAGTGTTTAAATTGTCAGCTGTTCCCCAGGGGCTGAGAGCTCCCACCCTGCAGCAAGTGAATCCTCCTAGGACATCCCTCACCTCTCCAAGGAAGACCATCCTGAAACACCCTTCTCTCTGCAGGTCCGATTCCTTGAACAACAAAACAAGGTCCTGGAGACCAAGTGGGCCCTTCTGCAAGAGCAGGGGAACAAAACAGTGAGAAAGGACATTGAGCCCCTCTTTGAGACCTACCTGAACAACCTCAGGAGGCACCTGAGCAGCTTAATGACAGACAGGGAGAACCTGGAAGGGGAGCTGAGGAAGGTGCAGAGCCTCGCTGAGGACTTCAAGAACAAGTGAGTCTGTGCATGGTCTGCCTGGGCCTGGGTGGGCTGCAACAGATGCAGAAAACAAGGGAAAAAAGCCTTTTTGCTGATTTAATCTTCTGAGTAAGGCTTGAGTTTAATATGAGATACGGCTGAAAAGTCACAGGCAGAAAACTACAGGGCAAAAAGACCAAGGTGCAGAATTGTACATACAAAAAAAATTAGAGGCTGGTCCTCTAATTAGTCCATTAGAAATTGGTCCATTAGAAATTAGTCCATTAGAAATTATGAAATAATTTCTAAACAAGCCTAGACCACCCCTCCACCTCCATTTCACAGATATGAAGAGGAGCTCAACAAGCGCGCGGATGTCGAGAGCGAGTTTGTGACCCTGAAGAAGGTGGGTGCCTGCCCACGTGGCCTCCCAGCCCTGCAAGAAACCCCTTCTCCAGCTTTTCCTGTGCTTCTCTGAAGCTCACCTCATCCTGGTGATGTGTTTCCTCTCCTAGGAGGCAGACACTGCCTACCTGGACAAGACAGAGCTGCAGGCCAGGCTGGATTCCCTCATGGAGGAGATCGACTTCCTCAGAGCCCTCTACGAAGCTGTGAGCACCAGCGCTTGCATCCTTCCCCCAGTCCTTGCCTTCCTTTCCCATTTCCAAGCCTCAGGGCTGATTATTTTCCCTTCTGCTGCACTAAATAATTCAATGGTTTTTCCATTTCACATTTCTGCATGAAGCTGTCTTGGAAAAATCCTTTTGTTCACCCAGCTCTCCCCTCTAACCCTGGGGCTTTCCATCCTCGAAGCAACATTTGTGTCTCGCCCTGTGACTCCTGGGAACATTTGCTGCTTTTGCAGGAGCTGTCCCAGATGCAGAGCCAGATCTCCGACACCTCCGTCATCCTGACCATGGACAACAACCGGAGCCTGGACATGGAGAGCGTCATCGCCGAGGTGAAGGCGCAGTACGAGGACATTGCCAACCGGAGCCGTGCTGAGGCCGAGTCCTGGTACCAGTCCAGGGTAAGTGCCTGGGAAGGCTTCTGCAATGGGAAAACCACCCTTGCATCCCCAAATTCCCCCGGGGAGGTGGGTCCCACTGTGATTTTGAAACACAGAATGTCTTCAGATTTAATAACCCTATGAAATTTGGAAGTGTTAATTTGGGATTGGGAGCACGCACACGTTTTGGAGCACAAACACCCCCAAACCCACACTCTGTTGGGCTCTAAATCCAGCTTATTTTCCCTTGGCTGGTTGTTCCTCTCTGTGACAGTACGAGGAGCTGCAGGCCACGGCTGGCAGGCATGGGGATGACCTGCGGAACACCAAGCAGGAGATCTCAGAGCTCAACCGCCACGTCCAGCGGCTCCGATCCGAGATTGACAGTGTGAAAAAACAGGTAAAGGGCACTGCCGATGCATCGAACATAACTCTTGCTGTGACCCAACCTCTGGGTTGTCCAGTGAATAAAAATTAATTCATCCAAGGGAGTTCTGCTGGATCAGGAATGGACATGACAGGATTTATGTCAGAGCAGTGACATCACCAAGAGTTACTCAGTGTAATATCAGTGACCCCTAGGAGATGCTGAGAGTTGTGGAGGTAAATCCAGGTTGTGACCTGGCTCAGAACATGGATCAGTTCAATGGATTGAATTCAATTCACAGATCAGTGATAGTTAAGACCTATTGATGTTAACCCAAACATCAGAGCAGGGATCGGGACCTCAGGATACAAAGAGCTGGATTATGCTCTTGAAAAGGAATGAAAACCTGGACTTTCCCCTGCAGGTCAGTGGGCTGCAGACAGCCATCGCCGATGCGGAGCAGCGCGGGGAGCTGGCCCTCAAGGACGCCAGGGCCAAGCTGGAGGAACTGGAGACAGCCCTGCAGAAAGCCAAGGCTGACCTGGCCGGGCAGCTCCGGGAATACCAGGAACTCATGAACGTCAAGCTGGCCCTGGACATCGAGATCGCGACCTACAGGAAGCTGCTGGAGGGCGAGGAGAGCAGGTGGGTGAGGTTTTATATCCCGGTTTTCAGAGGTACAATGCAGTTGCAGACCCTGGTCAGGTTTAGACCCACATTCAGACCTAGAAGCTGTTTAAAGACAAGTGAGTGCCTGTGAAGAGGAGCTGTTCAGGAAGAGCAGCCTTTCATACAAACTTCCCACCTTTCAAAAATATTCCAGGGAAATTTCCTGCCTTTGTGAGCAGGTCCTGCTCACGGGCTCCCCTTGAACTCTCACTGGCTCTCTTTCGTTCCCTGACAGGCTCTGTGGGGAAGGTGCTGGCTCCGTAAACATCTGTAAGTAACTTTTAGAGAGAGTTTGGCATGTTGTAGATTTACCTCCCACCCCTGCTTATAGCCCATCCCGCTCATCCACTGCCTGTGGATGCCTCTCACGAGGGCATTTTCCTCTGGCAGCCGTGACCAGAACCACTTCAGGAATGGGATATGGAAGTGGGAACTGCCTGAGCTTCAGTGGCGGGGCTGGAGGTGGGGCCTGTGGTGGAATGGGAACAGGCTCCAGCTCCGGGGGCGGACACGGCGCGGGTGGCTCGTGCGTGGTCGGAGGGAGCAGCTCCAGCTTCAAGTCCGTCTCTACCAGCTCCTCCACCAGGAGATGTTACTGAGGAACTGACGCCAGGCCCCAGTGCCACCAGCGCTGAGGCTCCTCTTGGGTCCAGTCCTCACCCAGCTCCTTCAGAAGATTTGGAAATCAAACCCATCTGACATTATTTATATAAAAGATGCTGTGCTCCCGTTTGCCCTTTGACCCTCAACATTCCTCATTTCCCAGTGTTTGTCTAATAAAAGGCATGTGGAATTAATTCTGTCATGTCCTCTTTTTAATTCCAATTCTTTTCTCATACCTTGGGACAGAGGGTGGTTGGTGCAGCAGAGTGACTTTGCTGCTTTGAAGGTAAAAAAAGTCCCACTCGAGACATCTCCTTCCTCTCCAGCTCCATGGACCTCATATCCAACAGAAATAGAACATTTGGATGTTCCATTTCCATGAGGATGGGAAGATATCTACCCTTCCTACTTGTCACTGGAGAAAGTCCTTCTGTCTTAATTCCTGCATTACGACATCTCAGCCTTTTCTGCCGCAGTGGTCATGCCCAAACCTCTGTAACCGAATGGGATGAGTCAGGGAGGGATATAAATCCGGGCTGCCCAAGAAAATGAGTGCTGCAGCTCATCTGTTCTGCACACACATCTCCTGCAGGGACTGATACAACACTGCCATAACCATAACTAGAAATGGAAAAGACCCATTGAACCCCCAAAGTAACCCTCTTTGGGAGGAATAATGTCCCCCGAGGAGGTTGTGAGACAGTAAAAGACCCTCAGGGCACTGGAAAGGACGTGGCTCATCCTCTTCAGCACCTGCCCATCTTTCTCCAGCCTCTCCGGTCTACATCCCACTGGCAGCAGCAGAGCTGGAGTTTGGTTTGTTATTTCAGCACTGTCCAGCATCAAGGCTCCATCCAGAGCTACAGGGATGGGAAGGGTCTGCAGGGGACACACAAGGAGCAGCTGAGGGCACTTGGTTTGTCCACCTTGGAAAAGAGGAGACTGAGAGGAGACTCCTCAGGGGCTGCAGCTTTGTCCTGAGGGGCAGCTCCCATCTCTGCTCTGGGGACCCGGGACAGGACCCAGGGAACGGCTGGAGCTGTGTCAGGGGAGGTTTAGGTTGGAGATCAGGAAAAGGTCCTTCCCCAGATGGTGGTGGGGCACTGACCAGGATCCCCAGCGAATGGGCACAGCCCCAAGACTGCCAGAGCTCCTTTGGGACAATGCCCTTGGGCATGGAGTGGGATTTTGGGGTGTCTGTGCAGGGCCAGGGGTTGGACTCGATGGTCCCTGTGGGTGTCTTCCAGCCCAGGGCATTCTGTGACTCATCTGACGAGCAGGACTTTCAGACCTCAGGCTGTTTTCTCTCAGGGGACCCTGGACTTCCAGAATTCTCATCATTCAGCATTTTGACTCAAAGCACCTGGGCTCCCAGAAAGGCACCGGTGCCTCCCAAATCCCCACCTTTACCAGCAGCACCTCAGCACAGGTGAAGTTCTGCCTGCAAAGCTCAGGAGTGCAGACCAAGACAGGAACTTCTTGCCTGGATCAGCACAGGTTGTCACTACCCCGCAATGGCTGGAAATCTGGGGGCAGAGTCAGGTTTTTTCTTTAGCAAAGCTCATCAAACTGGCATTTTCCCCATCTCTGGATTCCTTCTTGTGGCAACTTCAGTCCCATCAGCTTTAAACTAAACAGGAACCACTTTAACCAAGCTAAAACTAAGCCCAAAGGCAACTTGTGGATGGAAATGGATTTTTTTGCCCCACTAGTAATCTCCTCTTTGAAAAACAGCTTACAAAATACAGGTTAGAAAGTTTTACGAGCTGTCGCTGCCAGCCCGTGGCATTAGAGCGGGTGGGGGTGGCTGGGTGCCAGATACCAAACCCATGAGCTCACTCCCTCGAGCTGTGGTCAAGCCCAGCTCTCCAAAAGCATAAAAGGCTGAGGGGACTCCTGATCCCAACTCCCAAAGATTCCAGCTCCTCCTCCACCTCACCTCATCATCCTCTCGCAGTGTTGGGTGTCCCGGAGGTGGGCGCTGCTCCCCCGGCGATGTCCGTCCAGCACAGCAGCTCCAGCTCCGTGTCCGTGTCCCACGGCGCTGCCGGAGGCGCGGGAAGGGCCAGCGGAGCCTTCAGCAGGAGGAGCCTTCACAACCTCGGGGCGAGCGCGAGGATGGCCGCGAGCGGAGGGCCCTGGGCTGCCAGAGCAGGACGCAGCCCGAGGGCAGGAGCAGGGTTTGGGTGCGGCCCTGGAGGGATCCGAGAGGTCACGGTCAACCAGTGCCTCTTAGTGCCCCTGAACCTGGAGCTTGACCCCAACATGCAGCAGGTGCGGCAGGACGAGAAGGACCAGATCAAATCCCTCAACAACAAATTCGCCTCCTTCATCGACAAGGTGAGGCACGTTCTGCTCCTCCAGCTCTGGCATTGCCTGGAGATGGGGTCAAGGAGTTCTCTGCATTAGAAATTTAATTCTTAATCCTTAAAGCAGGGTCAAGATTTTGTTCAGGATTTTGTTCCATATCCAGACTGTCCATACAGCTCTTTTTGACAACCTGGATGCGGAGCAAATTATTTCTCCAGGTTTCCTTGCAGCTGAATATTTCTCCTGGCTCCTGAATCTTCCTACCAATGATCTTTTGGTGTCATGCCCATCATATCATGCTTCAAATTACAGAAAATATTTACAACCCCTGCCACATTAAACCGCCATTTCATGAAAAGCAAGGCAAGTTTTGCGTTGAGGATCCTGAATTATTTATATTGTTCTGATGGGTTTCAGGTGCGGTTCCTGGAGCAACAAAACAAAGTTCTGGAGACCAGGTGGAGCCTCTTGAAAGACCAGAAAATCGTGCAGAATAACCAGGAGCCCATGTTTGAGCTGTACATCAGCAACATGAGGCAGCAGCTGGAGGCTCTGGGAGGGGAGAGGCTTCAGCTCGGCTCCGAGCTCAGGGCCATGCAGGACACGGCGGAGGACCTCAAGGTCAGGTAGGCAACACCCACAGGAAAACCTGTCCAGTTTTCCTTCACTCTGTTCTTCCTGCGTCAGTGAGGAGGCCCAAGACAGCCCAAAAAACGCGACCTCAGAATCATGGGAAAGTTTGGATGGGAAGGGACATTAAAGATCATCTCATCCCACCCCCGCCATGGGCAGGGACACTTCCCACTGTCCCAGGCTGCTCCAAGCCCTGTCCAGCCTGGCCTTGGGCACTGCCAGGGATCCAGGGGCAGCCACAGCTGCTCTGGGAAATCCATTCCAGGGCCTCCCCACCCTCACAGGGAGGAATTTCTTCCCAACATCCCATCTAAATCTCTCCTCTTTTAGTTTAAATCAGAATTCATTCAATGTATTGGATAGTTTGAGCACTTTGGAAAGTGAGGAGTTACCTCCCACCCCATGGAAAGTCGCCAGGATCCTGGGCGAGAGTTTCAGCTCAGCAACTCTTTGGGCTGTTGGGAGCAGGAGTTCCCTCTCTCCTCTGCTCCTTGCACTTCGGGAAAACATCCATCCAGTACTTGTGTCTGCTCCCGTGAGGGATCCACTGGGAAGGGATGTGAATAAATGAGGACCTGAAATTGTCAATGTGGAACCAGAAAAATGAGAGGTGGGAGCGAGGTGCTCATCCCAGCTCCCAGCAAGGGCACACGCATCCTGCCAGTGCCTGACACTCTGTGCCACCTTTCCCAACAGCAAAAGCTCCCTCCAGCCCCAAAGCAGCATCGGAACATCCTTGACTGCCCTGGGGAAGGAAATCAGCACGCACACGAAATCCTTGGACAGTCAAAGGTCATGTCATAGAAGCAGTTTAGACTTTGGAGCTCTGCTTGTGTCTGACAAAGTGGCAAACATTCCTTTGGGATCAGGGAATTTTTGGGGGGAAAGCTCAATTACATCACACATGGTGCTGGGCAGGGACCATCCTCTTGCATCCACACCTACAAAAGGACATCGGGCTCCTGCCCCACTTCCTAGGAATTTGTCCATCCCACCTCTATCTATTTTAAACTTTTTGGGTCCCAAATTTCCTTCCTAATATGGGAATTGGAATGAGATGACCTTTAAGATCCCTTCCAACCCAAACCTCTAATTCCTCTGGGCCAAACATTAATCCAGCAACTGGAACACAGACACTAAATTTCCTCTTCTACATGGCCAAGAGCTTCGAGACCCACGAATTGGTGAAAGCTGGGGCTCAGCTTAATGGAAATTATTTTCAGGGATGGACATTCCTGATGGGAATAAATCTTCCCCCATGAAAGGGCCAGGAGAGGCCGATGGCTTATTACCCACACAGACTCCTTCCTTTGAACTCCTCTCTTTCTCTCTTTCATCTCCCCCATTTAATCATTCCACGGGAGCTGGGCATCAGTCCAGGCTCCCGCTGGGTTTTGACCTTTCCCAAGAGCACAGCCTCGGCTCTGCCTGCCCGGGCCACCGCCACCCTCCTCCCCGGCCATCCCGCAGGATCTGGCTCTCCTGACTAACCAGGTGTGGCCATGAGCTCACCCCCGGCTCCACCCAGAACATTTTGGGAGCACAAGGCTCCCATTCACGGGATAAAAGGTGCCTTTAATGAGGGCCTGCAGCTTTTCTAGGCGGCTCCTCCCACCCCCCAGTCCAGCGGTGCTGCCTTTTCCATCAGGATCCGTGACACAGAAGTACAAACAATAAATCTCCATCAAGGACTCTGTTCCAGCACTGTTTCCTCCAAAAATCTGTGGATTGGTGGTGAACGCCCCCAGGAAGAGACTCTTTGGTCACTCCTCGTGTGAAGAGGGGTTTGCACAGGCCCCTGGTGTCGCTGTTGTAGTGGGATGGAGAAAAATAACGACACAGAATCCAAGTCCACGAAGGAATGGAGACAATGGAATTATTTATTAATAACAGACGGGTTTATATGTGTTAGTTCGCTTAAAGTTTACTTGAATGGCAAAAGGCTGTTGGACCTCTAGCCACCTACCTACCAGAGTGATTGGTCAATTCTCACAACACCCATTTCAAAGTATTTCCCTAGTCAATATCATAACAATCCTACATAACAACTTGCAGGTGCAAGATAGCAAAGTTGGTTTACAAAACCCACAGCGTTGTTTTTAACAGTTTGCATGGGAAAGACAGAGCTCTCACAGAATCCTGCAGAGGGCTGGAAGGTTTCTCTGCTAAAGCTTTTTAGCATCCATACCCTGGTGGAGGCTGTGAAAGGATTCTGAGCTCTCCCTCCCCACAGGTACGAGGAGGAGATCAGCACACTCACCACAGCAGAGAACAACTTTGTCACGCTCAAGAAGGTGAGAAGGCACCACCACCAAAGCAGGGAGAGCTTTGGAAAAGCAAACCACATCCAAATCACCCTTCGTATCCAGCAATGCCAGGCCCAGAGCACTGAGCACAGGTGGAGTCATCCCAGGAAGCAGAAACACCCAGTTGTGCCAGTGGGGCAGTGCTGGGCCATAATTCCTCCTTGTTTCAGGTCCCTCATCCCAAACTCAGGAGTGTCCTGGGCCCCCAGATCAGCCCTGGGTCATCTGGACCTCATCGCTTCACCAGATGCTCTGCCAGTGCTCAGCCTTTCTGTGTCCCATCCCGACACCTGCAGGCCCTGGTCCCACCTGCAGGAGACAATTAGAAGCTTCTGCTGCTTCAAGTATTGTAGAAAATCTCTGTCTGGGCACTGGCAAGGAACGGGAAATTCAGTGGTGTGACATTGCTTGGATCCATGGACATCCTGCCTCCTCCCCTCCCAAGAAAAGGCAGAGGGGAGAAATCAGTTCACTCTTGGCTCTGTTTAAAGGCACAGAGATCAAAAAATCCTCCATTTCTGGTTTAATATGAAATTTCAGTTCTTAATTTAATCTGAAACTCCAAAGGTTTGTGTTAGATACGAAGACTTCACCCAAGGACCCAGAGAAGGCCTGGTCCAACCTCTGTTGTCACCATTCCAGGATGCAGATGCTGCCTACGTGAACAAGGTGGAGCTGGGGACCAAGGTGGATGCCCTGACAGAGGAGATAAACTTCCTGTGAGCCCTCTATGAAGCAGTAAGAGCATCCCAAATTTCCCAGTCTGCTATTCCCCCATTTTCCTGCTCTCCAGGGGCTCGAAGAGCCCAAGAGCTGGTCAGTGTTGCAGCTCCTCCCCACCCCTCTTCTACACCTTGGCCCAGGACAAACAGCAAAACATTTGGGACAGAAAATGGATTTGTTTGACTTACAGGAGCTGTCCCAGATGCATTCCCAGATCTCCGACACCTCAGTGGTGCTGTCCATGGACAAGAGCCGGAACCTGGACCTGGAAAGCATCATCGCTGAGGTGAAGGCGCAGTACGAGGACATCGCCAACCGGAGCCGGCTGGAGGCTGAGTCCTGGTACCAGAGCAAGGTGAGGAGATGAAAACAAACAGGGAGATTTTTGTTTAGCATTTCCCAGAGGGTGATTTATACTGGAGAGGACAGACAACGAGAACAGGGGAAAAATGTGTGAAATGAAGTGGATTTGTGAGGAGTTCAAATAGTTCCTTGGAGATGTTTGGCAGTTGGACTTGATGATCTTAAAGGTCTTGTCCAACCTTAATGAATCTTCACAATTCTATGTGAAAATGCTGCTTTGATAATGAGAAATGGAGGAGCAGAAGGAGGCAGAAGGAGGAAGGAAATGCGCTGAAGCTCAAGAGGATGAGTGTGGTCCTGGTCAAGAGAGGATCAGAGGAGGGTCAGTCTCTGCCTGTCCTCATATGTCACCTCCCTGCCCACCCAGTGCGAGGAGCTGCAGCTCTCGGCCGGCCGGCACGGGGACGACCTCCAGAACACCAGGGTGGAGATCTCGGAGATGAACCGCCTGGTCCAGCAGCTCCACTCAGACATGGACGGCGTGAAGAAACAGGTACAGGACCTCCCCAAACGTGGGGCACTCCCATCTCCACCCCTGGCTGGCGGGGCCTGGAAATCGGGATCCATGGTCACTGGACTTGCTCCCATCCCCACAGGTGGCCGGGCTGCAGACGGCGATCACCGACACGGAGCAGCACGGGGAGCTGGCCCTCAAGGACGCCAGGGCCAAGCTGGAGGAACTGGAGACAGCCCTGCAGAAAGCCAAGGCTGACCTGGCCGGGCAGCTCCAGGAATACCAGGAGCTCATGAACATCAAGCTGGCCCTGGACATCGAGATCGCGACCTACAGGAAGTTGCTGGAGGGCGAGGAGTGCAGGTGGGAGCTCCACCTGCAAACCAAATCATGTCGAAATCCAGAAATGTTCTCACCTTTGCCTTGCAAGGAGCTGAAAGGGCCACAAAATCTTGCAGAGAAAACTCACCCCCATCCCACACAGTTACCGGTGTCATTCTAAATCCTCTTGGACGCTCCCCATCAGACCCAGCCCCCCTTGGGTCTGTTTTCCAAGGTCCCTGGTGCCAAAATCTTGCTTGAAATTATCCTAAATAACGAGCCCTGACTTCTCCATCTTCTCTTTCTTCCAGGCTGTCTGGAGAAGGTGTTGGTGCCATGAATATTTGTAAGTAACCCCTCTCACAAACAATTTATTAAGTGATTCCTTGATGGTACCTGGAATTGAGGACAAGACAAGGAAGATGCAGCTTGTAGTTATCGGCACAAAAATTAATATAATTAGATTTTGCTGCCTAATTTTTGCAGCCCTTTAGGTGGGACTAGGAAGGCCAAGGAGCCTGAGGCACATTTTCCTCGATCTCGATTTGAAGGGATTTGTACATTGAGATTTTCCCGTGGGAGACTCAGGTGTCTCAGGCCAGGAAGAAAAGCCAGAGAAGAAGACGAGTGAAATCCAGGCAGTGACAGACTGCCCAAGAAATAACTGGAATGTGTGAAACTAAAGCTTGAAATTGCTTTGTACTCTTTTGAACATACCCTGTGCCCCTGCTTTCCCTTTGCAGCCGTGGTCTAGTCTGGGAGCAGCTCCAGAGGTGGGAACACTCTGGGGCTGGGATTGGGATTCAACATCAGGCTTGGGATGAGGGGAAGCGGCACTGGCTCCAGCTGCCTGCCTGGGGGATTCGGCTCTGGGGCAGGAAGCAGCTCCAGAGCGAGGTTTGTGTCTAAAAGCACCACCCAGAGCAGCCACCGGAGCTGAGCCACTCACCTGGAGCAGGGGAGGGCAAGCGGCGCCTTCACCTGCCAGCACAAGGCCTGGAATCATCTCAAAATCCCCACTTGTCACTTTGCCATGAAGGGAAAACCTTCCCAGCGCTGTTCTGGGCTCGGGAGCGATCCTTCTCCCAGTCCAAACAGCTCCCCTGCACATCCCTTGCCCAGCTGGCCAGTGCAGCTTGTCAGTGATTAATCAGCTGTATCATTAACGCGCCTCATTAACGTCAGCGCTCAGCCAGCACCTTCCCAGTGCCCCGGTGCCAATCCAGAGAAGGGGCAGGAATTAGGTTTACACCTGGTCCATGGGAGCAGAGCCTGTTTCTTCACCTGCTCAGGAATCCAGGAGAGTTGAGCCCATGGTGCTCCCTCCCCACTACCACTCCCTCACTCCCCAGATTCTTGAATTGAAAACAAAACGTCTTCCCACAGGCAGTTTCTCCACTCCCCAGCTGCTCTGGCATTGCTGGCTCACTCCAGGGCTCTCCTGCTCTACCTACGCCCCAAAATTCAGCCTTAATTTTCCATAGGTGAAAGGGCTCTCTCTCATGTCCAGTTAATTCCTCACCCACCCAGAATGGATAATTTTAAGCCCAAAGCCCACGTAACCCACAGGTGTCCCAGCAGAAAATCATTCCCCTTCCCAGAAGCTGGATACAGGTTAGAAACACAGCAGGTAAAA
>VWZT01012680.1:93005-113196 GCA_013397055.1 Pachycephala philippinensis | reverse complement strand
CCATCGCCCCATCACCATCACCCCCATCACCATCACCCCCTGCACCATCGCCCCCTGCCCCGCCCCACAGCAGCTGCTCCAGCCGGAGCTCGATCCCAGTGTGCCGACGGTGAAGTACCAAGAGAAGGAGCAGCTCAAGACCCTCAACAATGAATTCCTTCCCTCACTAGCCCGGTGAGCTGAAACCCCCCCCAGCTCCAGTGTCCAAAGTCTGGAGTCCAAGGGATGTGTTGGGCATGGAAAGGGCACAGAAAGGGCACGGAAAGGGCACGGAAAGGGCACGGAATCCTGGCAGAACAACTCATTAGAGACATAGAGGGAACTTGCACAAGCTTCCAGGGGAGAACCTTGGGGCTTTTGAGGCTTCAGCATCCAGGCAGTGCTGCTCTGACCTCCGGGCCTGACTGGGGCAGGGAACAAGCTACAGCCAGTTCCAGCTGCCCTCCAGTCCCTTCTCAGCCCTCTCTGCACAGCCCAAATTTGTTGCAGAGCTAGTTTCAAGAATTTCTTTGCTTTTTTGTGTGTTTTCACACAGGTGCCCCCAAACAAAAGCTGCTGGATTGGATGTGCCGGCTGTGCCAAGAGCAGGAACACGTCCCACTGCTGGGGATCAGCACTGGCTCCCTCAAGCTCTTTGCCATGGGGTACCTGGGAAAAGACCCATAGGGACCATCGAGTCCAACCCCTGGCCCTGCACAGACACCCCAAAATCCCACTCCATGCCAAGGGCATTGTCCCGAAGGAGCTCTGGCAGCCTTGGGGCTGTGCCCATTCCCTGCGGAGCCTGGTCAGTGCCCCACCACCCTCTGGGGAAGGACCTTTTCCCGATCTCCAGCCTGACCCTCCCCTGGCACAGCTCCAGCCGTTCCCTGGGTCCTGTCCCTGGTCCCTAGAGCAGAGATTGGAGCTGTCCCTCGGGATGAAGCCACTGCCCCCGATGAGTCTCCCCTCAGTCTCCTCTTCTCCAGCTGGACAAACCAAGTGTCCTCAGCTGCCCCTCATGTGGGCCCTCCAGACCCTTCACCATCATCTTCACAATCCTCATCCCATTTCCCGTTTTCCTTTCTGGAATTCACGTTTGGATCCTGGAGCAGCAGCAGAAGGTGCTGGAGACCAAGCGGAGCTTCCTGCAGTATCACAGTGAGATCACGGCCGTGCTCAGGGCTTGTATCCAGAATTTGAGGGAGAAGCTGGGAGCCCTCAGGAGCAGCAGAGCCCAGTTACGAACAGGCCTGACAGCAGCAAAGCAGGGTTTGGAAATCAACAGGAAAACGTGAGTAAAAACCAGAGCAATGCAAGTTCAGGGCTCAAAATGTTGCTTGAAATTTGTGAACAGGCAGAAACACAGGACTTTTTGGGGTAGTAAATGGTTCCCAGAGAACTCGTAGGTGGAGATGGAGTAGATTCACGTCCAGTAGATTCCCATGGTGGAGGTGAAGAAGATGGAAAGATCTCCCAGGGTCTCGGTACAGAAAGCAACATCCACATTTACAGACACATGGAGGAAGCAGAATATCCCTCTTCCACATTTGCTTTCCCTCCTTCCTGACTCAGAAATTCATATTTCCAAGTGTTCAGAAGCTATTTGAGGTCACACAAAAGCAGCTCTGCTGCAGAAACCTCTCTAAAAACACGTCAGTTTTCCCATGGGCTACAAAACAAGAGCAAAGTATCCCAAAACACCGTCTGGGGAGAGGGAAAGAAAATCAGAGTTTCATTTGTTTCACTTGTGGCCTGAAGGAACTCAAAGAAAGAGGGAATTGTCCTGAACTCCAGCAAAACCTCCCATTTTCCCACGCAGGTCCAGGGATGAGCAGAGCCTGCGGACACACGCCCAGGAGCAGCTACTTGTCCTAAGGAAGGTGAGCAAGGGACTCGCTGGCTGAACTTTCCCCTCCTGGTTTGGGTTTTGGGGTGGTTGTGGTGGCTTCTTTCCCCGAGGCAGTTACACAGGGAACAAGTACAAGCAGAAGCTGGGTTTGCTCAAACCCCAATCAGACCCCAAATCCCAGGAGCTGGAGCGCGGTCACGGCACCAGCCCTGAGGGCAGCCCCAAGTGTGCTCTCCTTCCAAAATTCCTCTTTCCATCCCCAATGCGTCTCCAGGACACAGAGAGAGTTGTCTTGGACAAAGCCGAGCTGGAAAGCGAGCTGGGAAGGCTGAAAGAAGAGGGTGAGTTCCTGAGAACATTCTACAAAGAGGTGAGAGGCCTCCCCAGGGCTCCAGCAGTAATTCCCATTTCCCAGCTGGATTCAGGAGCTGGTTATCCTGGGGGAACAGGGTGTGACCCGGGGCTCACGGGTGAGTCATTGTGAAATGGTCCCCACAAAGGGGGACCCAGCTGGGTGGGGGGGTGGCACCAGTTTGGGGCTGGACTGGGTGCGCAGCAGGAACAGCCCACGTCCCCACTGGACATGTGTGGGGGGCCCAGACCCCGGACACTTCTGGAGTCCTGCAGAGGGGCAACAGCTGAGATCCACACCTGGATGGAAGCACTGGGGACATCAGGGCTCAGCACAGGGACGTTGCCTGCAGGAGCAGGGCACAAGCCTGGCCCCGCAGGAAAACCAGGTGAGAACACCTGGAAAAGGTGGGGTGGGGCCCAGCTCTCTCCAGACCAACTCCACAGAAACAGCCCCCACTCCCTGATCTGCTCTGGTTTAACTCAAGGTGTGTTTTGGGACATGCAATGACACCTTTTGAGCTGTTTTGCCTATGGAAACAAAGCTCCCCATATTTCCCTGGGACACAGAAGGGTCTTCTCCATGCTCAGGATTTCTGCTGGTTTTTTTCCAGGGAATCCAGGAGCAAGACGGGCTAAAATCCCTCTCTTCCCTCCCATTAAAACCAGATTCCATTTCAGCCCTGAGCCCAAACCATGACTCCGGACGGACTCCCCCATCCCTCTGCCCAGACTCCAGGCTGGCCAAATCCAGCCCGGAATGAGCTGTGCAGGCAGAAAACCCCAAACCCCAAACCCTGCCCCTGCCCAGGGCCTGCTCCAGGTGACAGAGCCGGAGCAGGCTCCGGACACAGCAGGAAGGTGATCCCTGGATATTTTCTGGAGTTCCTGAGCACCCAGGGCAGCACAAAGAACTTGGCTGAGACTGGACATGCAGCTAAAAGGGAAACTTTATTAAAGGACTCACGAGAGACACAAAAAGCGTAAAAATCCAACCCAAACCACACTGCCAGGACAGGGCTGAACATCAGCACAAAAACTGGGAGCAGGTCCTTGGAGTTATTTCCCTAAAAACTCTTCCTACTGGAGTAACAACAATTTCCTTGGCAGGTTGAAGACCCATTTTGGCAGGAACGAGGAGTTTTTGGAACGGGGCATCAACTGAACCCTCGCTGCAGGGGACTTCAGATATCACTAAATACCCTGAAATAGGGAGTGGTAAACAGAGACACCCAAAAATAGGGAATTTATCTCCCTTTTCAGTGGAACACATGGAATTTGAAGCAGTTTTAGATCCCTCAAGCTCCAGGCTTCATTTAAGGAGAGGGAAAGGGTGGGGGAGGTTCTTGAGGAGTTTGCTACAAAAAGTCTGAAATCAATCTGTGAGTGCTGCCTTTGGTCAGAAACAGCTTCAGTCAGAGGAGAATGTCCAACCCCAACCCTGAGCCCATCTCCAGAGGAAATAAGGGGAGACCCAAACCCATTTTCTTCCTGCTATATTTAAAAAACCCAACCCAGGGTGAGCCCTCGGCAGGGGCCGAGGAGCCTGAGGGATTGGAGCCTTCCAAATCCTGTTAGGAGGGAGAGCCTTCTGGTCTTTTGCAGAAACATGGGATTTGCCTTTCCAAGGGTGAAATCCAGCCTGGAGCAGGGGGTACCAAGCACAAGGGTAACAGCAGGGATACGCCACCTGCATCCCGGGATAAATTTCACCCCACGGGCTGGATCCTGCTCCCAGAGGAACGGTTCAAACCCAGGAGTGCAGGATCAAGCCCGGGCAGGGCAGGGGCAGGGCCTCAGCACTGCAGGAGTTTTGCAGCCAATTCATCCTGCAAAAGGTACCAAGACTTTTCTTTCCATGGTTTCCCTCTCTCGGGTGCTGGGAGTGCCGAGCTCCATCCTTGGAGTTACTTCCTGACGCTCCTCCGGCTGGACGAGGTGGTGGTGATGGTGTAGGACTTGGTGGAGCCTCCGGAGGAGAATCCGAGCGCTCCGCTGCCCATTCCCGGCCCCAGGCTGAGGCCGCCTCCGATCCCTCCCCCCAGGAGCCCGCTGGAGCGGGAATATCCGCCCCCGCCACTGGAGCTGACCACGGCTGGAGTGGGAGAGGAGCAAAGGGAACGTGAGCACCTGGGACCTGCACCCAGATGGGCATCCTCAGGAAAGGCTCCCGTGGGATCGTGGAATGGTTTGGGCTGGGAGGGACCCTAAAGCCCACCCAGTGCTACCCCTGCCATGGCAGGGACACCTCCCAGTATCCCAGCCTGGCCTTGGGCACTTCCAGGGATGGGGCATCCTCCTGGAAATCCATTCCAGGGCCTCCCCACCCTCACAGGGAGGAATTCCTTCCCAGTATCCCATCTAAACCTCCCCTTTTTCAGTTTGAAGTCCTTCCTTCTTGTCTTCTCACTCCATCACCCAACCTGACTTAGGATTCCCTGAGCCCCCATGGAGAGCCTCTAGAAAATCCATGGAGAATCCCACTTCACAAACACCCTCAGCTCATCTCCTGGTGCCCCAAAGCTGTGGGAACATGGTTCCCCAATTCCCAGCAGGAATTAAGTGGCTGAAAATCAGAGCCGCCAGTTTGGAGCATCCCTGAGAGAGCAACTCCTGCCCAGGTGAGGATCCAACACTTCCCAAGCTGGAAGAACACCCTCTGCCATCACTGATTCCCAACCCCGGGAATGCACTTCCCATCAGTGTTTTTCTATCCATATCAAAACGGGGGAAAGGAAGATCAGTGCTGCCCCGAGCCCAACTCCATCCGGATGAGCCGGAGCTGAGCTCGGGATGGAGCCCGAGGCTCAGGGTGCTCCCACCACGGAGGGGCTGAACTGGGTGAACTGGGGCACTCTGAGCCCCCTTTTCCGTGGGTTTAGAACGAGGTGGAACCGCTACAAACAACAAAATCCACTCACAGATGTTGACGTTGCCAACTCCATCCCCAGCCAACCTGTTGGAAAAGACGAAGGGAAGAGGAGGGATCAGACCCAGCTCTCCTTGGGCCTGGGGGTTGAGGAGGAGGACAAAGGCAGGGATTTACTACTCCAGCTGCACCTAATCCAGGGAAGATCCCTGGGCCCCCCAGGGCTTTGTTCCAGCCCTGCACTGAGCAGCTCCGTCATCACCATGGTGGGGGGGAACAGAGCACACAAGTTCTGTCCTAATTCCACAGGGATTTCCACTCGGAAATGTTCTGCCACAGCATCGAACATGATGGAAACCAATTTTTTCCTTCTTTGCTTGTTTTCCCTGGGTGTTTTCCCCCAGAATTTGCCTGTTTGGCTCTTCAGCCGAAGCGTTTCCAGGACCAGAACTCAGTTTTCCAAAGGTTTCCTTGCCTGCATTTCCTTATGGAAATAGGAACTGGGCTCTCACAGAGTCCCCAGGGAAAGGGAGCAAAGGGCTGGATCCTTCCCAGGGACAACACAGGGAATCTTTGCTCACCAACCCACCACGTGTCCTCACCTGCTCTCCTCGCCCTCCAGCAGCTTCCTGTAGGTCGCAATCTCGATGTCCAGGGCCAGCTTGACGTTCATGAGCTCCTGGTATTCCCGGAGCTGCCGGGCCATGTCGGCCTTGGCTTTCTGCAGAGCGGCCTCCAGCTCCTCCAGCTTGGCCCTGGCGTCCTTGAGGGCCAGCTCCCCGCGCTCCTCGGCCTCGGCCACGGCCGCCTCCAGCTTCGCTCGCTGCAGGGATGGAGTGGCGACATCAGGGAGCTCCGGATCCCTGGAGGAGGAGCCTGTGCCCCAAACCTCTGGCTCTGCTGCCCAGCCCCCCTTCCTGGATTTGGAGCCCAACTGGATCCCTGGGACTTCATCCCTACCTGTTTTTTTTGGCGCTGGATGGAGGTGGAAACTCATCTCCTTCCAAGGTCTCCCAGAAGGCAGACCAGGTTTCTGTCCACCGGCTACACTTTTTTCAGGTGATTCTCAGCTTCCCAGTCCCCCAGTCCCACAGATCCCTTGGGGTTCAGGAAAACTCAGGTTTCCTCTCCTGATTTCCCCAGAGCTTGTTCAGAGCTGGGCAGTCTCCGGCCAACTAAGATGTGGGCGGATGTGGGCTGGAGCACACCTGCAGCTACCAAACACCCAGATCCACCCCAAGACCACCCAGGGAACCCCCAGCTGTGCCCCCACAGCTCCCAAACTGCCGTGTCTGGCAGGAAGGGCTCCCAAAGAGGCTTTGTGCTCCTGTCCATTGTCCACTGAGCGGTGCCAGGGCAGCTCTTGGCTGGTGCCAGAGACTCCCTGCCCTGAAACCAAATATTCCGGGATGAATCATCGGGGTTATCTGGAGCGCTGGGAGCTCCAGGCCAGGCCTGAGCCACGGCCCTGATAAAGCGATAAAACCCCAGTGAAAGCAAACAGAGCTCCCCAAACCCCTGTGTGTGCCCAAAGATGGTGCTCCCTGCTGGGAAAAGGGAGTGGACAACAATCCCAGGAGCAGCAGGGCACGAGGATCGTGTGGGGGCCCCTCTGTGTGCCAGGGGCGATTTCCACTCGTCCTCCCCCAAATCCACCTCCCTGGCAGGATCACCCTGCTCCCAGCGCTCCTCCTCCCCAGCAGAACTGAAATCCTTCAGGATGAGCAGTGCAGCCACCTGGAAAGGTTCTTACAGACCATGGAACTGAGAAGGTTGGGAAAGATCCCCGAAATCACTGCATTCAAGGTGTTGTGTGACACCCAGAGCCCTGACACATTCCCAACATCACAGAAGGGCAGGAGTTGGAAGGGACCCACAAGGACCATCATGGCCTAGCATGTCACAACCCTAAAAATCCCACTAAGCCTGAAATTCAACACCTGGCAGCGCTGTCCAAATGCTCCTGGAGCTCTGGCAGCCTTGGGGCTGTGCCCATTCCCTGGGGAGCCTGGGCATTGCCCAACACCCCCGGGGGGAAGAACCTTTTCCCAATATCCAACCTAAACCTCCCTGACACAGCTCCAGCCGCTCCCTCAGATGCTGTCCCTGGTCCCGGGAGGGATCAGTGCCAGATCCCACCTCTGAGGCCGGAGAAGGGCAGAGAGGGGCAGCTCCTTACCTGGGCCTTGGCATTCTCGATCTCCCCCTGGATCCTCTGGATGACCCTGTTGATCTCCGTGATCTCATTCTTGGTGTTCCTCAGGTCGTCCCCGTGTTTCCCGGCTGTCACCTGCAGCGCCTCGTACTGGGACAGAGCAGTGGACACGGTGTGATGGGGTCAGGATGGCCGGGAATGAGCGGGATAGAGCCCCCCCCACTCCTGGCACAGGGGACACAGGTGCTGGCAGAGCTGGAGATCAGGGAATCCTGGAATGGTTTGGCTTGGAAGGGACATCAAAGCCCATCCAGTGCCACCCCTGCCATGGGCAGGGACACCTCCCACTGTCCCAGGCTGCTCCAAGCCCCATCCAGCCTGGCCTTGGACACTGCCAGGGATCCAGGGGCAGCCACAGCTGCTCTGGGAAATCCATTCCAGGACCTCCCTACCCTCACAGGGAGGAATTCTTTCCCAATATCCCATCCATCCCTGCCCTCTGGCAGTGGGAAGCCATTCCCTGTGTCCCATCACTTCAGGCCCTCTCCAGCTCACCTGGAGCCCCTCCAGGTGCTGCAAGGGGCTCCAAGGTCTCCCTGGATCCTCCTCCCCTCCCAAAGCTCACCTTGCTCTGGTACCAGGACTCGGCCTCGGCGCGGCTCCGGTTGGCGATGTCCTCGTACTGCGCCTTGACCTCGGCGATGATGCTGTCCAGGTCCAGGTTCCGGCTGTTGTCCATGGACAGCACCACTGAGGTGTCGGAGATCTGGGCCTGCAGCTCGTTCAGTTCCTGCAGGAAAACCCAGCCCATTAATCAGCGACGTTTCAGGGCCCCTCTGTTAGAAGCCAATTAAAGAGAGAATCCAAGGAGAGAAGGAAAAGCGAGGCAGATAAGAATTCCATCAATATAATCATTAATTAGGAGGGAACCAACCTTGCAAAGCCCAGAACAACAACCAACAGCAGAGCTGGAGCTGCTTATCCCTGCTTTGGCAACAGGGCTGCTTATCCCACTGTCACGCCATTCCTCAGACAACAGCCCAGCTGGCTGCAGAACCCAGAGGGGCCAAATTCTAGCACCTCTCCCAAGGATGTGTGTCCAGCTCAGGCAATCCCTGATCTTGCAAGCAATGGGAAGGAGGAAGGAGCCTGGAACAGCAGCTTTCCTTCATTCCTCTCACACAGCACCATCTCCCCCAGCACTAAAGCTCTGCAAACCACTCGTTTTCCTGTTTTCATACAAACAGCATCCCAAATTTAATGTCTGTCCCGTTATGTCTGCAGTCCATCCATCCCACATCCCAGACAGGGAGAAATCTGTGTGACAACCCATGGGAACTCAGAGGAATCACTTCACTTGCAGGTTTAGTTTTGCTTACGGAAGGAAAGACTCCATGAATCCATTCCCTGTCCTGCGTTCATTTCCCCAGCCAGCATTCCCTGTTCCCCCGCTCTGAAGGAGCAGAAGGGTCCTCACCGCCTCATGGAAAGCCCTCAGGAAGTTGATCTCATCCGTCAATGCATCCACCTTGGCCTCCAGCTCCACCTTGTTCATGTAGGCAGCATCCACATCCTGGAAAAACGAGGAATCGCTCACTGAGACTGGGGAGCTTTGATGTCTGAGCCCACCCGGCCTCTGGTGGCTTCCACAGGAGAGTTCCCCAAACCAGCTCCGGTGTCCCAGGGCCTACAAATCATCTCCCAGGGCACTGAATGCTGCTGGAGTGCAGATCCTGAGAGTCCTGGGGATCCCCTGGATCCCTGTTTGCAAGTTCAGTGTCAGGCTGGACACGGAGACCTCAGGAAAGATCCCAAAGAAAGATCCCAAAGAAAGATCCCAAAGAAAGATCTGGCATCATCTCCGATACCCCTGGGATCGACACCTCTTCCCTGCGTGTGTGGACACCTCAGGGCCTCCCCTGATCTGCCTTTGGCAGATGTGGGATGGAATTCTGCCCCTCAGAGCTCCAGCAGAGCTGGAGTAAACTGTGAGTAGGGCAAAGAGTAAACTGCGAGTTGGGGCAAATGGGAGGGAAGGGCTGATGATCAATCCCAGGGAAAAGCTGTGGCTGCCCCATCCCTGAAGTGTCCAAAGCTGGATGGGGCTTGGAGCACCCTCGGTCCATGGAAGGTGTCCATGCCCATGGCAGGGGGGGGGAAGGGGTGGGCTCCGGGGGCCCTTCCCACCCGACCTCTCTGAGGATTCCCTGACCCACAAAATTCACCTTCTTGAGCACCACAAACTCATTCTCGGCCGCTGTGCGCTTGTTGATCTCGTCTTCGTACCTGCCAGAAAAGAGGGATTTTTGTGAAGTTAGAGCTTGGATAAAAGGAAAAACATCCCAGCGAAAGGTTATCCCAGTTCTCTTCCCTGTCCCTCCATTTCCTGGGAGCCAGCCCAGCAATTCCCCAAGACTGGTGGCCAGAGGTGCCCCAGGTCCACCCTGGATGAGCTGCTCCACACCACCAGCACCACCTGGAGAGCATCCCCTCCCTGCTGTCCCCTAATCCCCAAATTCCTGTGCTTCAGAAATTCCTGCTCCTCCTTCAGGGAGGGCCCAGGCTGTGCCCCAACTCTGTCACCAACCCTTTGGGGAGCAAATACAAAGCAGGAGAGACACAAACAGATCCCACAAACTCCTCTGGGCTGATCCCAGCACCTGCTGGAGCTGCTTCTGCTCTGCACTTCCCTGTTCCAGACTGCTGGGAACATTTTGCAGGTGTTGAACACATGGCACTGTCCAGGGAAGAGCCAAAGGTGATCATTGACCCTCATTCTTCTCCAAAGCCTCACCAAATTCCAGTCTTGCTGACTCCCCTTCTTTGGGTGCTCACCCTCAGAGGAGGAGCTCGCCTGAAATCTCCAGGGGTTCACAGAAAGGTCCCCAGCAGATAAAAATCCCTCTCCATGGATTTTACAGGACTACCATTGATTTGCCAACCTGGATCTTGGAGCCCACCTGGACCTGTCTGTGCACTCCCAGCCGGCCCAAACATCCATCCCCGACCTGCTCTGGGGAATCCTGAAGGCCCCCCAAGAGCAGAGCAGGAGGCACTGGGGCTGTTGGGGAATTGCTGTTGCCAGGCCCAGGCTCTTTATTTTCATGTGCCCTGCATGGCCAGAGCTGGAATTTGCCTTCCAAAGCAGGAGCTGCTTCACCTTCCCGGCCTCCCTGCCCCTCCCTCCCGCTCCGACCTGGAATCGCGCCCGTCCACCCCGGGATCAATGGACGTTGCCCCTGTGGAGGTCAGTGAGCTGCCAGTGCTATTCCAGGAGAATAAATCCCGGGAAATGACGCAGAGGTGCCACCTCCACACACAAGGGATCAGCAGAGAGATAAAAACACTGAATTCTTCCAGAATGGATCATCAAATTCCTCATTTCTTGGGGGAAGCTCCACCAAGCTGGTCAATGAACTGGTAAACCATGGAAACATGGAATGATTTGGGTTTGTAGGGACCCTAAAGCCCATCCCCTTCCCACCCCTGCCACGGGCAGGGACACCTTCTGCTGTCTCGGGCTGCTCCAAGCCCTGGCCTTAGGCACCTCCAGGGATGGGGCAGCCACAGCTGCTCTGGAAAATCCAGGGCTTCCCCACCCTCACAGGGAGGAATTTCTTCCTAAATCATCCAGTATTGTCCCGAGGCCCCAGTGGAAGCCCAGGACGCTCAGCACCGAGCCCTGTGGGCAGCACGATCCCGGCTGGCTCCACACCCTCTCCCACTGCAATTCCTGAGGGAGGGGCTGGGTCTCATCCCTGGAGCCTTTACTCCCCTAAAGAGCACCTGGGAATTCCTGTGGAAACCAGACCAATGGAAAAGAGGCCACAGGCACCCCCAGAGCTCATCACGGTTCAGCTTTTCCATTTATGAATGAGATTTTCTCCATATAAATGGGGAGCAGCAGGTTCTGCATTGCAGTTATTGCATCCTAATTCTGCTCCTAATTCCTGCTTCCCTTCTCTCAGCACACAGAGGGTTTGGCTTTCCATGGAAGGCTAAAGGAATAAATCCATGAGTCTATGGACTGAATCCATGGGAAATGTAACCAAACTTTGAGGTTTTATCCCTCTGGGTGCAAACCAGCTCCTTGCAGAGATTCCAAGGCCGACTGAGCATGAAATAACGGAGAAGGAATAACCAGGCAGGGCTGGGGAAGCATCATTCCCGAGCAGCTCCTCGGGAATCTCAGGGTATTGACTCTCCCTAAACACACCCTGGGGATTATCAGCTCTGTTTGTTTGCAGTTCCTGCCTGATCCAGTTTGCCAGCTCCGTCCTATTCTTCCCTTCCCTTCTCAGAGGCCTTTCCCAGCTGGGCTGGGCTGGGCCAGGCTGGGACAAAGGCCACCTTTCTTGTGGGGCTCCTCCCAGGTGACACTGACAAGTCACTGAAGAATTGCAGGGCAGCTGCTCCATTCCCTGCCCACGGAAGGAGCCGGGAGCTCCTGCAGAACTTTCGGGGCTTCGGCCGCCCCCAAGAGCCACATCTGACCCTGAGGAGGCCCCAAAGCACCACCTCCAAGCCCAGGGAGGCCCCAGAATGTCACCTCCAACCCTGAGTAGGCCCCAGAATGCCACTTCCAGCCCTGGGGAGGCCCCAAAATGCCACTTCCAGCCCTGGGGAGGCCCCAAAGCAAAGCCAGGAGGATGGAGGCACTGGCCCATGCAGGAACAAGGTGCCAGGAACAACAAGCAGGAAGAATCCAGGCAGCTTCCCTGGACTAAACACCTCATTCCTGGCCAGAAAACATCTCCCCCCCTGGCAGGGGAGTCGGGGACATCCGTGCCCAGCCACTGGCTCAGCTGGGCTCCGCCACGCCATCAGGGGGACACTGATACTTTACTTGGTCTTGAAGTCCTCCACAAGGTCCTGCATGTTCTTGAGCTCTCCCTCGAGGCGCCCCTTGTCTGCCAGGAGCCCGTCCAGCTGCCGCCGCAGGTTGCTGATATAGGTCTCGAACATGGGAGCGATGTTGCTTCGCGTCGTCTTCTGCTCCTGGAGGAGGCTCCACTTGGTCTCCAGCATCTTGTTCTGCTGCTCCAGGAACCGCACCTGGGAGGGAGCACAGGGATCATTTGGGATGGTGGGAGAGAGGGGGGATGGCAGGACTGGGCTGCAGGTGGCAATCCTGTCCCAGGAGTTTGGGTGTTCATGGGAAGCTCCAGAGCAGGGTCATGGAGAGCACGGTGAAGAGCTCAGCTGCTCTGGGACCTGGTTTGCGACTCTGAGGCTTTGGGAGAATTAAAGGAAAGCAGATTCTGTCGGGATGACACTTGACAGAAACCGGCCCCAGACCTCAAACCCTCCAATTGCTCCAACTCCAGGGCTGGATTCCTCACATTTCGGGGATGCCAGAGAGGGATTTACACAAGGTCAATAAGTGCAAGAGAGCCAAGTTGTGCAGGGCGGCACAAACATCCTGCAGGGCAGGCTCTGGTTCCAGCGGCTGTCCCGGGACAGGCTCTGGATCAATCTGCTGTCCTGGGACAGGCTCTGGATCAACCTGCTGTCCTGGGACAACTCCCTCCAGGAGCCTCTCCCTCCCCAGCTTTGGTGCTGGGGGCGGTGCAGAGCCTGCACCCCCATTTGGGCAATCCCAGGTAAATCAGGGCTGCAAAGGCAGCCCGAGCAGGGCAAGTACCTGTTCTGTTGGCGATGCCAGCAGGGCTTTAATACATCGAATAATAAGAATTATTTGATTGCAGTGGGTAAATCCCACCACATTCTCCAGGACTGATCCTGAGCCCGTTCGTGATTGAACCAGTTTTGGGTCCCAGCTGCCGTTCAGCACACCCAGAGCTCTGAGCCAGCCCAAGTCCTCACCTTGTCAATGAAGGAGGCGAATTTGTTGTTCAGGGTCTTGATCTGCTCCTTCTCCTCCTTGCGGACCCTCTGGATGGTGGGGTCGATCTCCAGGTTCAGGGGCGTCAGGAGGCTCTGGTTGACAGTGACCTCCTGGATGCCGCCGGGGCTGAGGCCGCCCCCGAGCCCCGCTCCCCCATAGCCGTACCCGGAGCGGATGCTGAAGGAGCTGCCCCCTCCCAGGGACACCCTCTTGCCGGCGGAGCCCAGGTTGTAGAGGCTGGCGCTGCCGAAGCCGCCGGCGCGGCCGAGGCCGGAGCTGCGGGTGGAGGACACGGAGCTGACCCGCACCTGGCTCAGGGCCGGCCCGGCGGCCGAGCGGGAGCTGAAGGTCACAGAGCGGGACATGGTGCTGCAGGGGCCGGTCCGGATCCCTCACTCTGGCGAGGCTCAGGGAGGCTGCGCTGGAGCCCAGGGGAGTGAGAGCGCTCCCGCTGCCTCCCCTTTTATCCGTTAGAAAAGCTGGGCTTGGCCCAAGGGCAAAGCAGGGATCATTTTACTGCTCGGAGCTGGGTGTGCCTGGCCGCATTCCCACCCTCCGGCAGGAGAAGGGAAGGGCCGCGGGGAAGGGACGGACACACCTGGCGCCGTGTCCCCGCTCGGTGCCACCTGCGGGGCGAACCCCGAGCGCCGCTCCCCGCTTCCCGCGGGTCCCCCGAGCCCGCACGGATGTCACAGCGAGGGGGGAACACAGGGAACACACACGGCTTTGGAAGTGCCGCAGGCGGGTTCTCCCCTGGGCACGGCCCAAAGCTGATAAAGGGGCCCCGGCGCCAGGTCCTGCCTGTTTAATATAAACCAGGGCACTGCCCGGGCCCTGCCAGCGGCACCCAGAGCCCGGGGGGATCTGTTTGCCCTTCCCTCCCCTGCTAATCCCTCAAATAAATCCTTAAAACCCAGGTGGGTTAGGAGGGTTGCATCCCACCCAACATCTAGTCCAGAGTCAAAAGGAGACAGGATTAAAATCCTGGCTTAACGTGCTGGATCCCTGCTTGAATTTTGGGGTTCTATGAAGAAAAAGCAGAGAAAAAATTGGGTTTCAGGGTTTTCACCAATTCCAAATAGTCCCAGAGAGCCTCAGCTCTTGACTATCTGGTCATAAATTCCCCAGGAGATTTCAAAGTCTGGCCTGAAAGTGTCACCCTTCAGCTTTTCTGTCCCCAGGACAGGGAGATAAGGCTGGCTGCAAACTCAGCCTGCTCAGAATCCATCCCTCCTGCTCCGGGGGGAGAGGAGAGGCCCGGCTGCTACGGGAAATTCTCTTTTTAAAGACGGAGAAGGGGAAATTTGAGCCAGGAAGAGAGAGATGGGGCAGGATTCCTGCAGGATTCCTGCCAGCCCTGCACCTGGCTCGGCTCCCATCACAGGTTGGACTCGCTGATCTCAGAGGTCTTTTCCAGCCTAATTGATCCTGGGATTATAAAAGTAATCCACTGAGTGTAAAAGAAGTGGAGTGTTCCAGACACGCCCTGCACCTCCCGTGGGGCTGGGGGACAGGACAGGGGTCACTCTGTCCATCCACAGCCGGGAACACGGCTCACACGGACAGGCTGCTCCTGGAACAGCACCGGGATGTCCCGAGAAAACAGGGTTGGAAGCTGAGTGTGGGACTGAGGGTCAGGCAGCAACTCCCACCCGGCTCTGGGTGTCACCAGCCTGGGCTCCAGCCTGGATCAGCACACGGGGACTTTTACACACCATGGGAGGCACAGGAGGAGCAATCTGGGCAGGTGAATCCAGGCAGGTGAATCCCAACCTGAATCCCAGAGCTGCTCCCAGCAGCCTCCAGGAATCCCAGTTTGGCACTGGGGAGCTGGACTTCACCCTGGATTTGGGTGAGGGCGAGGGTGAGCCCACCTTCACCCAAAGCCCAACCCTCCTTCCCTGCACCACGAGCAATCCAGGTGGGATCAGGAAGCCTCATCCCCCGCCGGCTGTTCCCAGATTTGCTCCCTTCCCCCTGCCAGGTGGACATTCCCCATTGGAGCCCAGGGGGGGGCAGGGCAGGACGTGGCCACCAGAGGTGTCCCAGGGTTTGTTGTGTTGTTGTTCCATGGCAACCTGGGATTGTTCCACAACCGCTCCGACCGGTAAATTCCTCCCAGCCCTCGTGGGTGACCCGAGGGACTGGGGTTTGGTGGCACCAAGCTCACTTTTGACTTTTTGGGGAAGTGAATTCCCTGCCTGCCGCGCTGGGAGTCACATCCTGCCTGGCCCTGCGCCCCCAGGACTGGCTCCGATGCTCCCAGAGCAGCCAAACCCCCACAAACGACCAATCCCTCCATGAATCCTTGGGAAAACAAACCAGACTCACAATTCCAGCTGGAAAGTGCCAAAAAAATATTTAACAAAATCAAATATTGTCATGGAAGAGGAAAACATTTGCAGGTGAGTGAAATTATGTGTTGGGAATGTGTTCTGGTGGGGTTTCCACACCTCCTGTGTTATCCCAGGGGATCCCTCCTGCTGCCTGCCTGGGCTGTTTGGATTGAGAGCATTTGGGAGCAGGAGCATCCAGAGGTTCTGTTTGCACAGGCCCTGTGCGATTCCTGTGGTGATTCCTGATCCAAAGGGCTCTGGATCCCACACTCACTGTCCCCACATCTCGCAGTGTCTGGGGGGGCTCATGGCTGGGGAAAGGATCTGGGATGTGGGGATCAGTCTCCAGGTTCAGGGGAGGCTATTGGTGATGGTGACCTCCCGGATGGGGCCCTCAGGGCTGTCAGAATCCCAGAATCCCAGGATCACGGAGGTTGGAAATGCCCTCCCAGATCATGGAGTCCAACCTGTGACCGATCCCCACCAGAGCCCTGAGTGCCTCATCATCACTCCTTGGACACCTCCAGGGACGGGGGCTCCACCACTGGAGTGCCTGACCATCCTTTCCATGGAAAAACTCCTCATGACGTCCAAAGAAATTCTCCTGACATCCAGTGGCACTGCCAAGCTCTTATTCCTGCCAAACCCACCCAAAATCAACGGGAACACAACAGCGCCTTTCCCAAGATCCTGAAGATCTCCCCACGCTGCGATCCCACATCCCCCTCCCAGGATCAAAGCAGCCTCATCAATCAGAATTTCCAGCTCATCATAATCCCTGTGAACAGAGACCGGTCCAGAGGGAACTCGTTCTCCTGGATCCCAAAGGCAGGAGCTGGCCTCGATGATCCTTGGGATGCGGCTCAGGATATCCCACGACTGGAGGCACAATCTGATGCACAGATTATCGGGATGAGAGAGTCATTTATCAGGATTTTATTGACTCCTGGCCCATTTCCTGTGTCACCAGGCCATAAAGGCAATGGAATGACGCAGCTCCAGCCCAGACCTCAGCGACAGGGAGTGCCCTTTCCAGCCTGGCAATAGCTGCTGATCCGCAGGGATCATCTGTTCCAAAGGTTGGAGCCTGCCTCCCGCCACGCTCGGGGCACTGTGTCCCACTGGATGTCCTTTAATTGGTGCCTGATTTCGGGGTCTGCCCCGGCCGTGCCCCAAGCGCTGCAGTGACTCCTGTGAGCCCGGTGGGATTGCCCAGCGATGGGAATCATGGAATGGTTTGGGTTGGAAGGGACCTCAGGGATTATCCAGCGCAGTCCGCTGGCACGGACAGGGACAGGGACAGGGACACCTTCCACCATCCATCCAGTCACCGCCCTTGCAGCCTTATCCCCCACAGGCGGAACGGCCAAAATCCTCAGTCCATGGAGCAGCTTTTCCGAGGGCCCGAGTTCCCTGCCACGGCCTCTCCCTGCTCCAATGCCTTTGGCAGAGGCCGTTGGATTGTTCAGGCTGCAACTTCACCTGGATTTACACACGGAAACCACATTTTCCTCCCCGCTTTTCCAGCCCTGCACTGGCACGGGAACCAGGGCTCTGCCAGGTCCAGGCTCACCCAAATGGCTCCAAGGCTTCCAGGAACTCCTCATCCAGGCATTCCTCATCCAGGAAACTCCTCATTCGGGACGTCCTCCTGCTGCAACACAGCAAAACTCAAATATGAATTATCACAGGGACCAGTAGGAACAGAATCCTGGGATCATGGAATCATGGAATGGGTTCGGGCGAGAAGGGTCATTAAAGCCCATCCAGTGCCACCCCTGCCATGGCAGGGACACCTCCCACTGCCCCAGGCTGCTCCCAGCCCCATCCAGCCTGGCCTTGGGCACTGCCAGGGATCCAGGGGCAGCCACAGCTGCCCTGGGAAATCCATTCCAGGCCCTCCCCACCCTCACAGGGAGGAATTCCTTCCTAAATCATTCAATATTCTCCCTAAGTCCCGGGGCCCCTCAAGGAGCCCAGGGCACTGTCTTAGCTTGCCCAGGGTGACAGATCCAGCTCCATGTTCCCAAGGCTTCCCACAAGCTCTGAATTCCCTCCAGGAGCTGCAATTCCCCTCTCCCCTGGCTCAGCCCACCCGGCTGAGGCTGGGAAGTTCTTGGCTCAGCTCTCGGCCACCCCTGGAAGCTGCTGGCCCTGAAACCCATCGCTGGGGAGCAGCTCCTGGAGCTCAGAGCTGCCCACACTTGTCCTGTTTGCTGTAACCCAAGGAGGCCATCAGCCAAAATCCCAAACGTTTGGATACAGCACAAAACCAGTCACCAGCACTGCCGGGATCTGGGGGCCAGGGACAGGGCCCAGGGGACAGCCGGAGCTGCACCAGGGAGGGTCGGGGTGGGCACTGGGGAAAGGTTCCCCACCCAGAGAGTGCTGGGCACTGCCCAGGCTCCCCAGGGAATGGACACAGCCCCGGGGCTGCCAGAACTCCAGGAGCCTTTGGACAACACACTCAGGATTGGGATTTTGGGACTGGGGGGATTTTGGGGTGTCCTGTGCAGAGTCAGGAGTTGGAATTGATGATCCTCATGGGTTATCTCAGGTTTTTCCATGATTCTATGAACAGCCTGGACCCCCCCAAGGAGCTGCTCCCGCTGGGGTCTCTCCCTCCAGCCCCTCCAGTGCTCAGCACAACGATGGGGCTGCCCTTCCCCCGGGCATGGAGCCCCACGCTCCTCCTGCCCCCTTTGCAGAGGGGCTTTTCCACCCGCACTGCTCTGCCCACCGCCAGGAGCTCCCGGACGCACCAGGAAACCCAGCCCAGGCTGGGATTCTTCCCAGGACATGGAATGTGGCTTGACATGAGGCAGGTATCCCAGTACCCCAGCTGTGCACCTTCCCCCTCTCCAGCTCATTGGACAAGGGCCTAAAGCTGTTTTTTCCCCTCTCCCCTGAATTACAAGACCTTGTGATTACAAGAAATCCTGAAGGAATACGGATAAATATAGTTATAATTATGCATAATCATCATTACCTGGATAATTTTGACATGAAAGTTGAGAGTCCCTCCCACAGCCAAAGCCTTAAGGAAAAACAAATAAACAAATTAAAACTTCAGTACTCAGTGCCGGGGTGAAACTGCCAGCGCTGGGAATGCTGGGCTCAGTTTTTCTGGGAAGGGCACATCTCAGGAGAGGATGGAAAGCTCCTGATCTCACCTCACAAAGTCCTGGCTGACTCTGGAGTCTGTTGGTCTGCCCAGGTCCCAAGGGCTGATCTGACAGAAACTCTGCGGATCCTGCCAGGGACAGAGCAGACTCCAGACCCCTGAGCTCCAAATGCACAGAATCCCAGGATTCCTGAGGCTGGAAAAGCCGTCCCAGCCCATCGAGTCCCAGCTGTGCCTGATGCCCACCTTGTCCCCAGCCCAGAGCTCTGGGTGCCACCTCCAGCCCCTACCTGGACACCTCTAGGGATGGGGACTCCAAACTTCCCTGGGCAGTTCCAAGGCCTGAGCACCCTTTCCATGGAGAAATTCCTCTTGGTGTCCACCCTGAGCCTCCCCTGGCCCAGCCTGAGGCCGTTCCCTCTCCTCCTGTTCCTGTTCCCTGGGAGCAGAGCCCGACCCCCCCGGCTGCCCCCTCCTGTCAGGGAGCTGTGCAGAGCCACAAGGTCCCCCCTGAGCCTCCTTTTCTCCAGCCTGAGCCTCCCCAGCCCCATCAGGAATTCTCCAGACCCTTCCCTGGTGCTCCAGCCCTTCCCCCAGCTCTGTTCCCATCTCTGGACTCACTCCAGCCCCTCGGGGTCTTTCCTGAAGTGACGCAATCCAGGCTGATCTGCCGCAAAATGCACACTCATTAGGAAATTCTCCTTTCTCCATCCCTATTTCTCCAGGTAACACTTCCCAAGGGGAGGCTGCTTCTGGACCACCCCTGACAGTCCCGTGTCCCCACCACTCCCTGGCTGGACTTGTCCCTCCCATGTCTCTGCTGGCTCCAAACCCACGTGGCCTTTCCTGAGCAGATGGACACCGTGAGGTCACCCCTAGGGCCCCCCAGGTTATGGGAGCTGGAATAAACCCAGGACAGGGCTCAGGATTATTGCAGTTTCTGGGGCCCGAGTCCTGCCCAGGCTGGAGGTGATGCCTCAGGTTTTAGTTTTTATACTTTTCAAATTCTGCATTCCCAGTGTGTAACTCTGCAGTGTCCTGCAGCCTGGGAGCTGCTGCTCTCTCGTGCTGAGACAGACAGAACAAAGCCTCTCCAGGCTGCTCTCCAAGGACACCCAGCCCGGCCTAGGCCCAAAATGTGTAACCCAGTGTTGGGGAAGATGAAATAGGAAAGACTTATGGATATGATCACAGAGCAAAAGATGCTGACAATATGGAAACTACAAGCGAGATTGAAATGAAGACAAGCTTTGAGATACCAAACTCCAGTTACTGAACAACTGGAAAACAATGGTATGGCCGACTGAAGGTAATCCCCCTTTGATGAAACAAAGCCTTCTGTTTGCTGACAAGTCCAAGGGTCAGAACAGACCCTGTTAATGTTACAGAGGGTCCAAAAAGTAGTTTTTAGGGTTTAAAATATAACGCCATATGGTAATGCGACGATTCTCATAGGCTATATGTTAATGTAGTAGGATTTGTAGCATGTTCTGGATTGGTTAATAGAAATTAGAATATTCAGCACAGAAGATGATTTATTGTAATGTAATCGACAACCACGGCATTCTATTCTGCTCTCTATTCTTCATTCATTCTATTCATTCTATTCTGTACTCTCTATTCTATGTTATTCTATTCTGCATTCTACTCTCTCCTTCTTCTGCTCTGACCTGCTTC
>VWZT01012680.1:69277-83169 GCA_013397055.1 Pachycephala philippinensis | reverse complement strand
CAAAAAGCCAACAGGTTGATCTGGATTTCCATCAAGGGTTCCACCCTCCTCCGTTTAATGAACATCGCAGAACAGGTGCTTGGAATTCATTACCAGCCCACGAGCCCGGGAGAATCGCGCCGTCCCAGCTCTGCTCTCCCTGCTCGGGAGCCGCCACACGCCTCCAGCCCTTCTCTCCCTCTGCCTTCCCTCGCCGGCGCCGCGGCCCGGCCATGACCAACCCCTGCGCTGCCTTCTCCAGCGGCTCGCTCTGCTCCGCGGAGCTGTCGGCGAGGATGAGCCGCGGCAGAGCGGCCGGGAGCCCGTCCCCGGAGCGCCGCAGCCCCGACGGGGGGGCCAGCGACGGCCCCGGCTCGGTGGCCAGCGACGGCCCCGGCTCCCTGAGCAGCCCGCGCTGCTCGCCCTACTCGCCGCTCCCCCGGGACGGGAGGCTGCCGGGCCCCGTGCGCCTGGACATCGACACCGACTTCCAGGCCGTGCGGCAGCAGGAGAAGGAGGACATCAAAGTGCTCAACAACCAGTTCGTGACCCTGATCGAGAAGGTAGGGACAGCTCCTGGCTGGGCTGGGGAGGGGGCACAGGCACTGCCCCGGCTCTCGGGGACCCACCGGGGCCTGCAGCCACCCCCGGCCAGGCTGGCAACATCCGGCTAATTACCCAATTAGTAACTCCTTCCGAGCCCTCTGCTAACGAGGGCGGCAGCATCCCTGGGGACGGCGCGTCCAGGGGCTGTGCCTGTCACCCCGGGGAGGGGGCTCCTACGGGACCCCAGAGCCCCGAGCAGCCCCGGCAGGGCCCTGGAGGCACCGTGGACAGGAGGCCTCGGCTCCGGAGCGGGCGAACAGCCACGGGCAGCGGCGCCGATGATGGCGGCAGCTCCAATTCCGGCTGCTGAAGAGAGCTGGAAGCTCATCCCTGGAAACTCATCCCTGGAAACTCATCCCCACCTCCACCTCGGCGGCGCGGAGGAGACCCCCCCGCCCACTGCCTGCGAGGTGCTGAGGAGAGGGGCCAAGAAAGCGCTGCTTTCATCTCTGCGAAACCGGGAGAAGCAGGAGTTTCTCCAAGGAAAACAACTCCCGGAGCAGGCAGGTTCCTGCAGAGCCCTGCTCCCGTAAACAGATGTAATCTCCGGGATTGCTTCATGCAGCTCTCCCTGCCAGCCTCCAGCGGCCTGGGATTGATTCATTTTAACTCTCCGAGGAGCTGGATTCACACTGGGAAGGAGAAGGCTGTGGGAACATCTCTGGTGGATGTCTCCAAGGGGGACAGTGGTGACCAGTCACACCTGGCAGTGCCAGCAGGGCCCAGGCCTGGCTCTCATGGATGGGCACAGCCTTTCCAAGATCGTGGCATTGGGAATTTGGAGAACACCTGGTGTGGGAAACACCCACATGGTGGAGGCTGGAATTTGGGCTGTCCAGGTGGAGAGGTTGGGGTTTGCTGGGCCCTCAGAGCAGGGATGGGAGTAGGGGAAAGGGACAAAACCTTGTGTGCCTGAGCCAGGCCTGCTCCCTGACAACGCGGAGGGAGCAGCTGAGAGTTCCAGGCTTCCCAACAAACCCAACTCAGCGACCTCCTGATCCGTGTGGATCCTGGAACAGGGACACAAACACCCCCTGGGCCAGGGGCTCAGGGACACAAACACCCCCTGGGCTCAGGGACACCCCCTGGGCCGAGGTCTCCAACTGCAGCTCCTGAGCTCCTTTGAAGGCTTCAAGAGCTACATCAAGTGGCAACTTCAGGCAGCTGCCCCAGGCCCTCGTTCCATGGGAAGGGAATGACACTTCCTTGTCAAAGAGAACTTGGCTTTTTAATCAGGGATTCAGATGTTCTCGATCCCCAGCGGGCAATTCCAGGGATAATTGACCACATGGCTACAGGAATTTGGTGCTGATGGTTTTCCAGCTGTTCCAGATCTGCTGGCATTTATTTTCCAGACAGATGGAAAAGAAGACAGGGAAAAGCCAAGCCCTGGAGCCCCTGTTTGAGGCCCTGCCTTTATCCCAAGCAGCCTAGAGGGGAAGGCCTGCAAGGACCAAACTTTGGCCACTTCTGTGTTCAGGTGTGAAATTCCAGGGAATGAAGCCAAAGCTGGGTGATCCCTCTGCAAAGCTCCTGCTAAAAGGCTCTGCAGGGGAGGATTTCCACTGAGGGGGACATTGCAGGAGTCACAGGGTGATGGAATGGTTTGTGTCAGGAGGGACATTAAAGACCATCCAGCTCCAAGCAGATGTTGGAAGCCAAGACGGAACCAGTCCAGCCCAGTGATGGTTTGGGAACAGGAATGTGAGGGATAAAAGGAGAGGCTGAGGATTAGGAAGGAGGTCAGGAATTAATGAAAGGTCAAAGATGGACTTGGAACAACAGCCACCACAACCCATTCCCATCCCAGGAAGGAAGGATGAGGTCTCCAGGAGTGAGGCCTGGAACATCCCAACACTCCCATCCCTTCTGCTGGAAACTCCCAAGCACTGGAATGGCTTTGCTTTGCTTGGCTGCTCTCTGTTTGGATGAGAAGGATGTGGAGAAAGATGGTGCCACATCTGGATTGGCAGCTGGAATTCTGCCTCTCCTTTGTACCCCAGGCCAAGGCTGGAGGTCTGATGGCTCCTGCCCCCAGTGCCCCCAATGCTCCCAGTGCTCCCAGTGCTGCGGGCACGGCATTGGCCCTGAGTCATCCCAGGATGCAACACAGGGAAACTTGGAGGCGACTCCGGCATCTCCAGCCAAAACGTGACTGGGGTGGCTCCCAGAGGTAGCAATTAGCCAATTAATTGGAGTTGGCCAAGAGCTTTGAAGATGAGAACTGTTAAACTTGGAGCGTTACTGGTGAGATTGGGAATATTGGGAAAGAGGAGCAGGTTCCTCAAAGGCGGGCGGTGGACGGGCAGCGTTGTCCTCTCGGAACCAGCACAGGGAGCTCACCTGGAGTCTGTAATTAGCTGGGGTGTTCTCCAGAGCTTTGTCTGAGCTGCTCTGCAATAAACCTGGACCCTGATTCATTTCCTGAACCGCTCCATGCTGTAATTCCCCACAGTGCGGAGGGTTCCCTCTCTTTGTGCTCTCTGGGGTTGGAAATCTGCCCTTCGCTGGCCCTGGACATCCCTGCGTGACCTGGGCTGGATCCGTGGCCTCGGCTTCGCTGTGTTGGACTGGGCTCAGCTCCTGGATCTGGAGATCCTGGAGGAGTTTCCAGGAGTCCATGGTCAGATGCAAAGGGGACAGAACTGGCCATTCCTATGGTCAGTGACTCCTTTATCCCGATCCACCTCGGCGGCGCGGAATGTGACCATGTTTATTTTGATGTCACTGTGTTTATTTTGATGTCACCATGTTCTGTTGAGAAATTAATTAGTGGCTAACGTGTAAAACCCCTAAAAGTCCACTAAAAGAGGGAGGTGTGCCTGCCCATGCCAGTGGGTGGACCTGGGTGATCTTTAAGGTCCCTTCCAACCCAAACTATTCCATGATTCCATAACCTTCCATCCTCAGGCCTAATTTTGAAGGGATTTCTCATTCTTCCCTGGAAATCTGCCAATTCCAGCAGCTCCTCTGAAGGTCTCCAACATCTCCTGCCCTGCCAGGCTTTGATTGCAGCTCTAGGTGTCACTGACACCTCTGAAACCTCTCCCGTAGGTCCAGAGCTTGGAGCAGCAGAACAAGATCCTGACGACCAGGTGGAACTTCCTGAAGGACCAGGACAATTCCCACTCGGACTCGGACATCAAGGCCATCTACGAGCAGTACATGAGCAAAATGAACCAGGAGATGAAGGCGCTCAACTACGAGCAGGAGAACCTGGAGTCGGAGCTGGCGAAGGTCCTGAGCACCATGGACGCCTTCCGGAGCAAGTAGGTGTCTCTATCCATGTCCATCCTTGTCCTTATCCAGGGGGGTTCAGCTGGGGCACGGGGAGCAGTGTGGGATTGATTTAACTCACCCAGCTGAGATTCCCAGGAAAATACTACTAGTTCGCTGTGCACAGAAGGATGGATTTGAGGGTTTAGGATCACAACCTCTTCCTGGTTAACGAGAGGTGAAAGGAATGCTGTAACAATGAAGGGGAGCTGGGTCTGACAGGAGCCTCCTGGAGAGCAGCTCAGGGAATGGCACTGCAGGAGTGACAGCCGTGAAAACAGGGAATGTTTATTCTCCACACAGTTATCACCAACCAGAACTTTGTCCCCAAAGCGATTTCTGGACCAGGCTGCTCAGTACAAAAAACAATGCTCCTGGCTCCATGGTGGGAATTTTGGGGTGTCCTGGGCAGGGCCAGGAGTTGGATTTGAGGATCCCTGTGGGTGTCTTCCAGCTCAGGGTATTCATCATCACAGAATGGCTTAGGAGGGACCTTAAGGATCATCCAGTGCGACCCCTGCCATGGGCAGGGACACCTTCCCCTCGAAGCCCTCTCCAGCCTGGCTTTGGACACTGCCAGGGATTGGGCAGCCACGGGGAAATCCATTCCAGCGCCTCACCACCCCAACAGCCATCATCCCACCTACCCCTGCCCTCTGGCACTGGGAAGCCATTCCCCTTGTCCTCTCCTTGTCCCAAGTTCCATCTCCAGCTCTCCTGAAGCCCCTTTAGATACTGGAATGGACTCTTTAAGTTCTTCCTGGAGCTTTTTCCTCACTCTGATGAGTGTGGGATCCCTTCCTTTCCCCCTTCACCTGAAGCGTTTATGCCAAACTCTGCTTTGACCAAAAGGTCAAAATTGTGCCCCAAATGGTCCTGACCGAGAGCAGGGAGGCAGCTGAAGGTCGAAGGTCAGGAGAGGTGCAGCTGCCTCTTATCTCTGGGGAGCTCCTCTTATCTCTGGAGAGCTCCGAGATGTGCAGATAAGAGGGAGCAGCTGGGCCAGGTCCCGGAGCAGACAATGCCTCCTTCATTATGGGGCTCATTTGCATCCCACAGGAGAATCCCAAACGGGCTCCTTTCCCTCCCAATGGGAGGCACCTTCCTGGAGGCTCCTGTGGGTGGGATCTGAGACTGTCCATCTCTAAGTGGTGCCAAGGGACCCACGGGACAGAAATCCTGCTGGGATCCAGCCCTGCTCCCGAGGTGAGGCAGGAACGATCCCTGCCCTCTCCAAGGAGTTCAGCCCAAGGATTCTCCTGCTCCTCCAGCCCTGCTCGAGGTGGCTGCAAATCAGGGAAGGGCTGACAGTTCCTTCCAACAGAGACACGGCAGTGAAATGCCTGAATCAGCTCAGAGCAGGTTGGAACCATGGAATCCCTCGGGTTGGAAAAGCCCTTGGAGATCATCAGGTCCAACCATCACCCCCGTCGTCACTACTGACCGTGTCCCCAGGTGCCACATCCACATGGTTTTGGGCACCTCCAGGGGTGGAGACTCCCTGGGCAGCCTATGCCAGGGCTGGACAACCCCTTCCATGGAAATTTTTCCAGATATCCAACCTAAAGTTCCTCCGGTGGAACTTGAGGTGGTTTTTCCCTTGTTCCCTGGGAGTGGATCCTGAATCCATGCCTGGCTGCCCCCTCCTGTCAGGGAGTTGTGCAGAGCCACAAGGTCCCCCCTGAGCCTTCTTTTCTCCAGCCTGAGCCCCTTTCCCAGCTCCCTCAGGAGTTCTCCAGACCCTTCCCTGGTGCTCCAGCCCTTCCCCAGCTCCGTTTCCAGCTCTGGACTCGCTCCAGCCCCTCAGGGTCTCTCTTGTTGTGAGGTTCCCAAACCCCAGCATTCCAGGGGCCTCAGAAGGGCCAGGGACAGGGAATGCTGTGAGGAATTAGACAGGAATAAGAACCAGGAGTTTGATTCTTCACCTTACACTGAAAACATCCTCCCTGGAGTCCTTCAAGTGCCACCCAGGTGCCTAAAAATTCCGAAATTCCCCATGGGAGGTGCCTGCCTGCTCTTTGCTTGGATAATACAAAGGTCGGGACCTGTCTGGAGCTCCCAGGGAAGCAGAATCCCAGGCTGGTTTGGGTGGGCAGGGACACCTCCCACTGTCCCAGGCTGCTCCAAGCCCTGTCCAGCCTGGCCTGGGATTCTCCAGGGATGGGGCAGTCTCAGTCTGTGCTCAGATCTGCACTCAGGAATTGCTTCAGGCATTCCCAGCTCCCGGCACTCCAGGGATTTCCTGCCTGATTTCTCAGGGATGAAGGTGCTCCCAGGAACACGCGGCCCCAGAGTTCTCCCCGTTGGATTTCTTGTGACTTTTCCAGTGACTTGGACAATGGGATAAGGCACGATTGGGATGCTTCGTCCCTCAAAAGCGATTCAGGGGGAGAGAATTCCCCGACCCCATCCAGCCCCGGCCCAGCCCAGGGGCATTTCTGGAGCAAATCTCTGCACAAACCAGGCAAATCTGGGAGGTTTCTTCTCCCCAGGGAATTCTGGGGGAGGAAAAATGGAGAACCAGTTGGATTTCCCACTGAAGTGATGCCCTCATCCAGGCTGGGGCATTCAGGATGGAACACGGGAACACCTGAAGTCCTCCAGGATGGGAAATGTGCCAGAGGGAGTCCCCCAAAAAGGCCCTGAATTCACCCAGAGCCAGGGACTGCTTCCCAAACCCACCGGGATGTGACTCACTGGGACACTCCCACCTGCTCCTCAGCAATTCCAAAGGCAGGGATGGATGCAGGGAGGGATGGATTCAGGGATGGATGGAGAGGGGACAAGCACATCCAGGACTAAGCCTGCCTGAGCTCTGGTTCCCTGGATTTTGCTCTGTGGAAGGAGCCCGGGGCGAGCAGACGCCGTCTCAAGTATCCTAAGTGCAGGAAGGGCTGGATTTGCCCTCCTGCAGTGCCCCCGGATTATCTCCTGGCAGATAAACGCTGGGATGTGCCTGTGGAATGCTCCAGCTCCAGCCCCGGGTGAGTCACGGTCCTAGGAGCGTGGCAGGAGCGTGTTGGGCCGGCCGGGCCGGCTCTGCTCCACCGGGAGTGGGGCTCTGCCAGCGCCCAGGGGCGTGGGGCCAGGCTGGGGCTCACTGGGACACACTGGGGCCCACTGGGACACCCTGGGTCTCACTGGGACACCCTGGGACACACTGGAACGCACTGGGGCTCACTGGGACACAGTGGGACACGCTGGGACCAGGCTGAGCTGTGAGGAAGAGGAAGGAAGGAAGGCTGCAGGCAGGCACTGAGCTTGGTCCAGGTGCAGCCAGGCTGAGAGTGTCCCAGGAGGGGCTGAAAGTGTCCCAGGGGGATTGACATCGTTCCTGCAGGGCTGACAGTGTCCCAGGGGGGCTGACAATATTCCAGCTGGGCTGATATTCCAGGTGAGCAGCACAGACCAGGCAGGTAAATCCCATCAGCCACTGCTGCCCAGCCTTGGAAAAGCAGGGAAGGGGAGGGTGAGTTCAGCCCCGAGGGGGACTCGGGAGGAAGCCCGGGAGTGCCCAGAGCTGTGACTGTCACAGCCCCCCGCCCTCACAGCCCCCTTGGGGAGGGAGCTGCAGCTCCAGGGAGCTGCTTTGGATATTCCAGGTCAGCTCCTGAGCACGACTTCCCCGCTTTCCCAACATCTGCTGCCCTGCCCCAGGCACAACTCCCTGTTCCCACACTTTGTACACAACAGGGAAGGCTCCCAAAAACCTTCTGGGCTCCTGAGGACCTTCTGGCTGGATGCACCAGACCCCAAAGAGCAGCACACGGCTGCATTCCTGATGTTCCTGTCCCAAGTCTGCTGGGACATCCCATTTTACTCCTTCCCAAAGGTCTCAGCCTCTCCCAGATCCATCTGGTGATGTGTCCAAGCAGCACTGAAAGTCTGAGTTCGCAGCCTGGAATTGGGGTCACTTTGGGGCCCCTTCCACCAAGAGAGACCCTGAGGGGCCAGAGCGTGTCCAGGGAGGGGAATGGAGCTGGGGAAGGGCTGGAGCAGCAGGGAAGGGTCTGGAGAACTCCTGAGGGAGCTGGGAAAGGGGCTCAGGCTGGAGAAAAGGAGGCTCAGGGGGGACCTTGTGGCTCTGCACAGCTCCCTGACAGGAGGGGGCAGCCGGGGGGGTCGGGCTCTGCTCCCAGGGAACAGGGACAGGAGGAGAGGGAACGGCCTCAGGCTGGGCCAGGGGAGGTTTGGTTGGATATTGGGGAAATTCCTCACGGGAAGGGTGTCCAGGCACTGGCACAGCTGCTCAGGGCAGGGGTGGGGTCACCAAAGCCGTGTGGATGTGGCACGTGGGGATATGGTCGGGGTGGCCGTGGCAGTGCTGGGGGAACAGTTGGACTCGATGCTTTCCAAGGGCTTTTCGGACCGTAATGATTCCCTGATTCCATGGAATGTCTTGTGCACCTGAGGCTGAGAGGAGCCCGAGGGATTAGGGAAGACCAGGGCAGCCACAGCCTCCCTGAGAGCTCAACCTGCTCTGATCCCACATTCCCCACATTCCCAACATTCCCACTGCGTCTCTGGCCACTGTGGAACCCCGACCCCCTCCCAGCATTGTCCTGCACTGCCCAAGCACTGCTGGGCCCTGTGGCTTTCCTGGTCGGGTCCCTGGGATCTGGGATCACCTCAGCCCTGTCCCGGGAGCCAGCGAGGTTGGAGTGTTCCCTAATTCCCACTCCCATCCATCTGCCCTGGACTGAGGCTTTGCTTCCTGGCCCTGCCCTGTCCCACCTGGATTCAAACACCTGCAGGTTCCTCACAGGGATCCTCGGGATCCGTCCCACCCTGGTTTGGTTCCTTCCGCTCCATGGGCAGTTTTCCATGAATTCCTTTGCCTGTGTTCCTTCACAAATCACCTGGGCTGAGTTATGACACCAGTCCAGAATTCTCGGAATTTTCACAAGCCAGAGTTTTCTCCCTTGGGAAGCCTCTGACCCTGGAAGTGAAACTCCGAGGAAACGTGATCAGAACGGGAAAGGCTTGGGGTGAAAACTGAGGAGTTTGGGCAGAGCCAAATCCCCCTCTGTCCCTTTGTGAGGAACCTGAGGCTGCCCAGCCCCAAATGAAATCCCAGTTAAAGCTCCCTCCTCTCTGCTCTGGGATTCTTCATCCCAAAAGTGCTCCTGGTGTTCCAGGGCAGCCAGAATGTGGCAGCTTCCCCTCACTCCTGCCCATGGTGCCTCAAGGAGGGGGGACATCACAGGAAAAGCAGAGTTTGGATCTTTGGGGGTCTTAAAGACAACCCTGAGTGTCCCTGAGTCTCCCTGTGGTTGATCCCATGCTTTGGGCACTCCGCAGGTACGAGGATGAAATTCGCCTCTGCAGCGGGATGGAATTCACCTTTATGGAGCTCAAAAAGGTCAGAGGGAAGGGAAGGGAAGGGAGAGTTTCCAACTGGATTGGCACTACCCAGCCCTGCACAGCCAGGGAAGGGCCTGGAGGTGATCCAGGCTCAGCTGGTTTGGGATAACAAGGTCTGGAGGAGGGTAGGGAGGGGACCGGTCCCAGTTCCATGGGAGGGGGAGTCTGGAGCAGCTCCTGTAAATCCCCCAGCAGCACCTGGGGATCAGTGAATCCCCATCCCTGCACCCTGGCATTCCTGTCAGACCATCCCCATCCCCATCCCTGCACCCTGGGATTCCTGTCAGACCATCCCCATCCCTGCACCCTGGNTAGGGAGGGGACCGGTCCCAGTTCCATGGGAGGGGGAGTCTGGAGCAGCTCCTGTAAATCCCCCAGCAGCACCTGGGGATCAGTGAATCCCCATCCCTGCACCCTGGCATTCCTGTCAGACCATCCCCATCCCCATCCCTGGGATTTCCCTGGCCTGAGGGGCCCAAACCCTTCCCAGGCCGCCCCCGTGGCAGTGCGTTCCCTCCGGGTGCCGTTAGGGTTGGGAAGGGCTGGAACTGATAAAGGATTTGCTTTGTTCCCTGCGGAGGGGCCACGCCCTGGGCAAACCCCGGGCAAAGCTCCCGCTGCAGCAGGAGCCGGGCTGGGAACCTGCTGGAACCGGGATTTTACATCAAACCCCAATCCGGGGGCGGGGTAGGGGTGTGGGGAGAGAGGGAATGTGTCGCTGTTGTACCAGGGACGGCAAGAAACGACATAAACCCGATCCAGGAAGAAATGGAATTATTTATTAATTTACATACTGGTTTATATATCTTAGTTGACTTGAATGGCATAAAATTATTGGACCCCGACCATCTACCTCTTAGAATAATTGGCTAAACCCTACAAAACCCATTTCAAAATATTTCTCCAGTCAGTACCACAACAATACTGCATAACAACTTTCACCTGCAAGATAAAGGATTGGTTTACAAAAAACCTGACTGTTTTTTGGCCAGAATCCGTGTGAAAGCAAGGACTTTCACACGGATGCTGGCAGAAAGCTGGAAAATCTCTCAGCGACCAAGCCTTCAGCATCTACAGGAATGTTCCCCGCAAATACCCAGCCTGGCTCATTCCATGTTTTCCGTGGCACACTCAGCCAGGAAGGGCATTCCTGGGCACTTCCAGGGAAGGCTCCCGAGTTCTCAGGGAGTGGAGCCTTTTGTGGGGAACAAAGGTGGGAGGGGACGGCCCAGCCCCCCTGGCCCAGCGAGGCCTCCCACCAACAAATCCCACAAAACAAAGGAAAAGGTCCTCAGAGGAGCTCCCCACCTGCAGAGCAGCCCCAAACATCCCTGCTGATAAACCCCGGGATGGGGTGGGAGGGAAGGAGCTCATCCCGTTCCACCCCTCCATGGGCAGGGACACCTTCCCCGTCCTGGGTGCTCTGAGCCCCATCCAGCATGTCCTGGAACATTCCCAGGGATGGAGCAAGCAGGGCACTCCCTGGGGAGGGGGAGCAGTGGGGATGACTCGCTGTAAATCCAATTACGGACTAATGAATGAATCCCTTTCCATCCCTGCAGGATCTGGATGTGAGCACCTTGCACCGCACAGAGCTGGAGGTGAAGCTCAAAGGGCTCCAGGAGCTGCTGGAGCTGAAGAAAACCATCTACGAGCAGGTGGGGACACACCCGGAGAGGGCTGGGGTGCCATGGGAAACACGGCGTTTTGGGGACAGATCCTGGGTTTCCACCCACACAGGAGCTTGGCTAGGGTGTCACAGCCATGCCCTGGCTTTGGCAGGGCTGAGGAGTTGATCCCTCCCCTCCACTAAAACCAGCACTGGAACTGGGCCAGGGCACAGGACATTCCTTCTGCCCCAGGGCATTCCTTCTGCTCCAGAGCTGCTGCAGGGACCTGGGGTGCCCCTGGAACAGCCCAGAATTCCAGCCCCAACCCAACCCGGCTGTTGGGGCTCAGCTCCTGCCCCAGGGGCTGTGTTTGCCCCAGACCTCAGCCCCGGTGAGCCAAATGTTCAGACTGCAGGGAGAACCCAAACCCCAGCACGCCTGGAGACCCCGGATGCTCCAACCTCCTCCTTCCCAGGAAAACAAGGGGTTTTCCTGTTTTCCCGCTCCAGTTGGGAGTGATTCCAGCCAGGGGGAAGGGCCTCCATCAGAACTGACCCCTGGCACTGACCCAGGGCCTGGAAAATGTCACCCAGCAGCATCAGCAGTGTGGGAGCACTCGGGATTTATCCAAATTCCAGCAATCCGAACAATTAACGGTGCCTGATGGGGGAATATGAACATTCCTTGTGGGAAACTGAGGCACGGAGACGCAGGAGCTGCCTCCCAGCACAACTGCCCAGGGAGCCCAATCTGCTCTAAAATGAGATTGTTCCTCATGCAAGGCAATTTTAGCACAGGGTTTTTTGGAAATCAGGCCCTGCTCCGGGATCTCCAGCTGATTTCCCATGGGTCCCACAAAAAGCTGCATTTTTTTACCCCCAATTTGTGTAAAAATCTCATCCCCAGCCTCTCCTGTCTCACCTTCTCTGTGGATTTGATGACTTCAGGTACAGGCACATTCCCAGGGGGAGGGAAAATGAGGAAAACTTTGCTTGTTAGGATGAATCAGGAGAAAACCCCTGATTTCTCATTGATGAATGACCAGTTTGGGGGTTTTATTCACCAAATGATCCAATATTCCCAATAAACACAAATCTTCTCACCTGCTCCAAGATCAAAGAAACTCCCAGACTAAACACCAGTGGGGTAAAATCTCCTGATGGTCCTGCTTTTTGGGGGTGTTTCTGTGTCATCCCTGAGCCCTGTGTCTGCCCAGCCCAGGAAGGGAATCGAGGAGCACAATTCCTGCTTCGAAGGGACCTGAGCACCAAGGGGAGAACAAAGGACAGGGTGGAGGAGGAGGAGGAATTCCTGGTGCAAAGCAGGAGATCAGGGAGCGGCTGCTCCGGATGGAGCCTGGGTACAGACCTGAATCCGGGGTCCTTCCAGGTTCAGGGAGGAGAATTCTCCACTCTGGGCTCTCTTTTCTCCAGCTGTGACTTATCCAGGGCAAATATCCCAGTGGGTGACCCCGGGGTGCTCCCGCCTCCCCCCACGCTGCCATTCCCGGGACAGAGGAGTGGAGCAGCTCTGCCAGCCCTGGATGTGTCCAGGGAAGGCTCCTGGTTCCCTGAGGAGCTGTGAATCAGGCTCTGACAACCCAAAGAGATCCCGCAGCAGAGCTTGGAAGGGGCATTTTCCAGCCTCCCCGGCTGTGGGATGATCCACTCTGCCTTTGTTTTCCCAAAACTCCCACATCCATCATGGATATCGATGGATATTGGGCCACGATCATTGGCTCCATTTCTGGTCCTGGGGAATGACTGGGCAAGAGGGAACGCCAGGGGAGGTTTAGGCTGGGTATCAGGGAAAATTCCTTCCTGGAACAGCTGCCCATGATGCCTAAAGAGGCCAACCTAGAAACAGAGACTGGAGTAAGGGAATAAAGGTGGATATTTATTTGAAAGGCCTTCAGAGGCACACCCTGGGCAGACCAAAGGCTGCACCCAAGATGGACCCCGAGTCACGAGTTCTTCACACTTTTATAGCTTTGGTCCATTTGCATCTCAACCCAATTTCACCAATTAAACTTTAGCTAATGATGGAGTTTCCCCTCAGCTTGCCCCCCTTCTCAAGATGCTGGGTTACACATTTTGGGCCTAGGCCGGGCTGGGTGTCCTTGGAGAGCAGCCTGGAGAGGCTTTGTTCTGTCTGTCTCAGCATGAGAGAGCAGCAGCTCACAGGCTACAGGGAATGCAGGATTTGAAAAACATAAAAGCTAAAATGTAAGGCATCAGGATGAGCTTTGAGCTTCCACCCCACCCAAAGCATTCCATGAATTTCCAGCTCCATGTTCTCTTTCCTGTTGTCCCGTGGCTCTGCAGGAGCTGGAGGAGCTGCTGACGGAAATCAAGGACATTTCTGTGGTGCTGGGGATCGACAGCTGCTCCCGGCCAGACCTGGGCAGGATTGTGGAGGATGTCAGGGCCCAGTACGAGGCTCTGGCCCTGCACAGCTGGGAAGAGGCCGAGGCCCTCACCCGGAGGAAGGTACCAGACCCTGCTCCGTGCCGGGAAAGGCCAGGAGGGATTGGCCTGGAAAGGGCCGGATCAGCAGGATGGGAGGGATGGGCTGCACCCGGGAATGGAGGGAGGGATGAGGCACTGACCCGGATCGGCTCCGGACAGTAAATCCAGAGTAAATCCACTTACTCTGGGCTCACCACACCGGAGAAATCCAGGACATCTCCCAGTGGAGATGGAAATGTCCTTCCAGCTCTCCAAAGAGCAGGAATGTGACTGACCCCAGGAGCCAGGTGAGCCCAGCACAGCTGCAGCCAGAGAGGACGGGAACCACCCCCAAACCTTTCCCCAAGCAATGCAGGTGATTCCAGGGCCCCCCTGCTCGCTCTCCCCACAGCTCACGGACAGCAGCGCCCAGCCCGGCTCCTTCGGGGGGCACCTCCTCGACAGCCGCCGGGAAATCGCCGATCTCAACATCCGCATCCAGAAACTGCGCTCCTGCATCGTGTCCCAGAAGAGCCAGGTCTGTCCTGGGGGGGCAGGGGTGTCCTGGGGGGACATGGGACAGGGGTGTCCTGGGGGGGAAATGGATATC
>VWZT01012680.1:42635-59651 GCA_013397055.1 Pachycephala philippinensis | reverse complement strand
CAGAAACATGTGGCTGTGGCATCTGGGGACACGGCCAGGGGTGTCCAGGGGTGATGGTTGGACCCGATGCTCTCTGAGGGCTCTTCCAACCTGAACAATTCCATGGTTTGTGGACAGCCGCGACCAGAGCTGGTTCCTGGGGTTTGCAGTGGGGCTCAGCTCATCCTCCCCGCTCCCCTCAGGCACTGAACACCATCCCAGAGCTTCCTCTCCAGGATCAGCTGGAGCCCGTGGGGCTGGGGGAGCTGGAAGGAGCCCAGATCTCAGCACGAGTTCCCCCTGGGACACGGGGATGGCTTCGGCCTGGAATCCTAGAATCATGGAACGGTCTGGGCTGAGGGACCTCAAAGCTCATCCCACTCCAAACCCCCGCCATGGCAGGAACACCTCCCACTGTCCCAGGCCGCTCCCAGCCCTGGCCAGCCTGGCCTTGGGCACTGTCAGGGATCCAGGGGCAGCCACAGCTGCTCTGGGAAATCCATTCCAGGACCCCCCCACCCTCACAGGGAACAATCCCTTCCAAATATCCCATCCATCCCTGCCCTCTGGCAGTGGGAAGCCATTCCCTGTGTCCTGTCCCTCCATCCCTTGTCCAAGTCCCTCTCCTGGAACCCCTTTGGGCACTGGAAGAAGCTCCAAGGTGTCTCAGAGCCTTCTCCTCTCCAGGCTCTGCTCCCTCCCAGCCCCATGGATCTCTCCGATGCGCAAATTCCCCAGGAACTCTCCACACCTCAGGGAGTCAGGATGCACAGAGGGATCTGGGACAGTGCCCTGTGTCCATGGAGGGGTCTGGGGGATCCCGGGCTCTGTGTCCGTGGAGGGGTCTGGGGGATCCATGGAGGACACAGAGCCCTGGATTCCCCAGAGCCTCCATGGACACAGAGGCTCCAATCTTATGTCAGTGGTGGGGTCTGCCATCCCTACTTCCCTTCTCCTGCCCAGAGAAGTGGCCGATCCCTTGGGCTCCATGGTGAGCTCTGGAAGCGTTGGAAATGAAGCTCCAGGTGTTTTATCTCCCCTTTTCCCAAGGGTGAATTGCCTCTCTGTGGGCAGGGGCAGCTCTTGGTGCTGCACTGGGATTTCACCAGCTGGCACAAAGAAGATTTTGGGACCCTCGGAGCTGGCTCTGAGGCAGGTAAAGGTGGGTGTGGGGAAGTCGGGAAGTGCTTGGACAAAGGCTCCATGGAGGACCCAGAGGGCGCAGAGCAGCCCCAGCTCAGCAGCGAGAGGAGCTCGCAGGGGCTGCTCCTGGCACAGCCCGTGGAGCCGCGCCAGGAACTCACAATGGGAACGGGCTGAGCCGCTCCTGCCAGGACCTGCCGTGTTTGCGAGGCTGCGGGCACACCCAGAAATTCAGGGCTTCGGAAAAAAAACCCTCAGCACCTGGGCAGGGGAGGGGGAGGGACAGGAGGAGCCACTTCAGCGCTGAGGAATCCCAGGTGAGTCAGGCTCTGACGCAGGCAGCAAACAGGGCTGGGAAAGGTGGGAAGAGGGTGGGAAGAGGGTGGGCAGCCCTGGAGGGATCCGGGGGGCCGAGCAGCCCCTCTGCCCCCCCATGCCCAGGGAGACTCGGACCATCAGAGTCCATGGAATGTTCTCAGCCGCAGCCAAGCCGCTCCAAGCACTTCCCGACTTCCCCACACCCACCTTTACCTGCCTCAGAGCCAGCTCCGAGGGTCCCAAAATCTTCTTTGTGCCAGCTGGTGAAATCCCAGTGCAGCACCAAGAGCTGCCCCTGCCCACAGAGAGGCAATTCACCCTTGGGAAAAGGGGAGATAAAACACCTGGAGCTTCATTTCCAACGCTTCCAGAGCTCACCATGGAGCCCAAGGGATCGGCCACTTCTCTGGGCAGGAGAAGGGAAGCGGGGATGGAAGATCCCACCACTGACATAAGATTTGGGGGTTTGGGGGTCAGGAATTGCAAGGAGAGGAGTAAAACAGCCCCAGTTCAGCGCCTCGGCCATGGATCCACTCCAGATTTACCCCCCCTGCCCTCCACAATGGGTAAATCCAGCGTTCCCTCAGCATTCCCAGGGAATTCACCAGCATTACCCATCCGCACCAGTTCATCCCCAGCATTCCCATCTGCACCAGTTCACCCCCAGCATTCCCAGTGGTGACACCAGTTTAAGCCCCAGTTCCTGCAGTGGGGACCTCATGGAATCCCAGCGGCTCTCCTGCTTCAAACCAACAACAGAAAACCCTCAAAAACTGGGACCCCAAACCCAGACTAAACCAGAGGGAACAAATCCAAATATCTGGATCACAAGGCAATCCCAGAGTTCATTTAGCCTTGGATTTGCCATGGGGAGTCTGAAATTCGGGAGCATGAGACGTTTCCCCTCTCCGGAGCTCCCACGGGATCAGCCCTGTCCGAGTTCCCCCAGTGTTGGGGAGCATGAACGGAGCCTCTGCGTGAAGGGCTGGGCCCCTCCATCCCTGCTCCCGGCAGTTCCCGACAGCAGCTCCCGCCAGGGCCCACACCCACGGGACATGCTCCGACCTGTGCCGGGATTCAGGATCGGCTCTCCCGGGCGGATCCGCCCAGGCCCGGCCCTGGCGGGAGTTCTGCACTTACACAACCTGGGAAAAGCTTGGGCAGGATCCAGGGATCCCACCTGGACCACGGGAGGGGATCCAGGGGCTGGCAGGGCTGAATTCCAACACAAACTGCCCGAGTGTCCCCCAGGAACAGGAACTCCCACCTTGAGGGGAGGAAGGAGCAGCTCAGGGTTTGTGTTTGGGTTTATAAACCAGGCCTCAAGTGGCTCCAGCCCCTGCACTGGGTAAAATCCCAGTCCACTGATGCCTAAAGAGGCCAACCTAGAAACAGAGACTGGACAGGAGGAAGGGAATAAAGGTGGATATTTATTTGAAAGGCCTTCAGAGGCACACCCTGGGCAGGCCAAAGGCTACAGAACATTTCAGAGTTACACACTGGGAATGCAGAATTTGAAAAATATAAAAGTTAAAACCTAAGGCATCACCCCAACTGGGAATTGCCTCTGGACTGCTGACCCTATTCCCTGCTTCATCCTGGGAAGGGGCAGCACTCCCACTCCTCGTCCCCAAAGTGGCTGAGCTGTTCCAACCAGGAAAGCCCCGAATTCTCTGTCAGGCAAAGAACCCCCCAGCTGCTCCCTGTGCTCGGCCATCCCGGGGCTCCAGCGGCACCAGGGAAAGGCAGGCTCAGCACAGACACACTCGGGGTGCTCCCGAGTCCCCCAGGATCCTGCTGCCCCATCCCAAGGGCAGAGTATGGGACAGGGCTTGGGACAGCCGGGGCTATGGAAGGGGTCAGGAATGGGATGGGCTTTAAGGTCTCTTCCCACCCAAACCATCCTGGGATTCTGGGACCAACCCAGGTGTTCCTGATGCAGGAATTGACAGAGCTGCCCTTCCCTGCCAGCTTAAACCCAGAATTCCAGCTCCAGCACAAGTGGGACGAATCCCATGGGTTTTGTGGGAGCTGGGTCCCTTCAACAGCTCCCTTGTGCCAATTCCTGTGCGTTTTACTCTGAACTGGGAGTTTTTTACCAATCATCCCAAGCACGCCAGGAATGGGGTGGGGATGTTTTGACAGGGAGTCCTGGATCATGTCCAGATCCCACCCAGCTCCCTCCTCTCACCTCTCCCTGCTCCCGACGTGCTCAGCTCTGAGTGTCAAGGGACTGGAATTTGAGAGAAAACAGACTCGGGAAGCAAACACTGCCCAGAGCAGGGGGAAATCCAGGGATGTCAGGCCCAGGATCACACACAGGGATCCCTGCGTGTGGGAACAGAACATGTGGGGCTAAACCTGTGTCTGTAAAACACACCTGGGGGAGCATCCCTGAATCCCCCTGTGCAGGAGCATCCCTGAATCCCCCCTGTGCGGGAGCATCCCTGAATCCCCCTGTGCAGGAGCATCCCTGAATCCCTCCTGTGCAGGAGCATCCCTGAATCCCCCTGTGTGGGAGAATCCCTGAATACCCCTGTGCAGGAGCATCCCTGAATCCCCCTGTGCGGGAGCATCCCTGAATCCCTCCTGTGTGGGAGAATCCCTGAATCCCCCCTGTGCGGGAGAATCCCTGAATCCCCCCTGTGCGGGACAATCCCTGAATCCCACCCGTGTGAGACAATCCTGAATCCCCCCCGTCTGGGAGCATCCCCGAGAATCTGGGTGCACATCCCAGTTCCCAGTAAGGATCCTCGTTTTCCCTCAGCTCCTGCTGCACCTGGCTGGGAAAGGCGCTCGGGAGGCTCCTCCCGGCCCCGAGGCAGCTTCGGGAGCCGCTGTGGGCGCGTCCCTGGAGCCTCCCGAGCTCCGATCCCTCTGATCCTCCCGCGTCCCTGCCCTGGGCTGGGAACGCCGCAGCTCCGGCTCCAGCCCGCTGGGTTTTGCACAAGAGGCAAATCCTGGAGGTGCAAAGCGCCCACATCAGCACATGGGCAGGGCCCGAGCCGTCCCGGCCATCCCGGCACAGAAATGCCAGGGCCAGGGAAGGGGCTCCTGGAGCCTGTGGAGCTGCCCAGCTCTTGCTCCGGCCTTCCCGAGGTCCCTTTGGTGCTGCTGGGGATGATCCGGAGGGTCTCTCCCAACCTTGGTGATTCTGTGATTCCACCATCTCCCTCTCCCTTCCCTCTGACCCTGCCCTTTGCCACCCCCAGTCCCCCCAGTCCACCTGGGCACCCTCCCCGGAGCCACGGCCCAGGGAGAGCAGTGCCAGTGATGGGGAAAACAGGACCTTTCCCTGTTCTGTGATGGGGAAAATGGGACTTTTCCCTGTGCTGTGCCCAGCCAAGCCTGGATGTCTGTGACGGGACATCGCAGAGCAGGGTCAGGATGAGCCACTCTCCGTGCCCTCCCTCCAAGGGATCCCACAGCTCCTCTGGGCTTCCCAGAGCCTTGCTGACCCTCGGGATGCTCCTGCCCAAGGTGTTCCCTCAGGGATCAGTGGGGTCAGTGCCCCCCCTGCCCTGCACCCGAAATCAGAGTCCAAAGGAACCAAGTTCTGCATCAACCAGGTGGGGCCATCCTCAGGGCATTTCCCAGGGAACGGGGGAGAGTCATGGAATCCCAGAAGGGGTTGGATTGGGAGGGCCCTGGAAGCTTCCAGGGCTCTCTGGAACCTGTGGGTGCCCTGTCCCATCCTCCACTCCTGTGTCCACACCCCCACTGGGTCAGAGGCTTTACGGGCATTTCCACTCTCACCAAAACATTCCTTCACCTTCCAACTCTCTAAATCCTCAAAAATCCTTACAACTCTTCCTCTGGAGCCTGCAGGGGAACCAGCCCGGCTCCACCATGGAGTCCAGACCCAGCAACTCCTCACGGAGCCTTTCCTGGCTGTGAGTGCTGTGAGTCAGCTCCGCACAACGCCCGAGTCAGCACTTCCCACAAACCAGCTGGAGCTGGGCCTGGGGAGCGCGGCCACATCCCACGGGGGACCCGCCGGGACCTGCCGGGCTGGCACGGGCACCGCCGGGAATGTGCTGGTGACAGCAGCCGGGAGAAACGCGGGGCAGGAGAGAACAGGGAGCAGCCCTGCCTGCCCCCCAGGCACAGCGCCCTGTTTGGGACACGCCGGAGTCTCCTGGGAAACCTGGACCCGGCCCAGGCCTGGCCTTTTCTTCTCCCGCAGCCCCGGGAAAGCTCCTTTGGATCCCCCCGGTCAGATCTGCACCGGGGTTGTCCCGGCCCGGTGAGATCCCACCCCCGGCACAACCCTCCGGAGAAGGGAGCTGGGGAGGCACAGCCGGCAGGAGCCCCAGGAGCGCCTGACCCCATTCCCAAACCTCACCCACGGCCGGCCAAGCTCGGCTGAGATTCCCCTTCAGCCCCAATCCTCGGGAGGATGGAACGGAGCTCAGGAACACGAGGCCCAGGAGGTACTGCAGGAACACTTGATACCCAAACCTCATCCACGCTCAAAGCTCAGGAGATCCTCCAGGAATGTCTGATTTGATTCCCAGTTCTCATCCAGCCACTCTCCTTTCCCCGCTCCCTGCTCTCCAGGCAGCTCCCAGGCTCACAGACCCCACGGGATCCCCGTTCCCTCTCAGAGCCGATCCCGTGGGATCCCTGTTCCCTCTGACTGAGCCAATCCCCTGGGATGCCTGTTCCCTCTCGCTGAGCCGATCCCATGGGATCCCTGTTCCCTCTCACTGAGCCATCCAGCCGGCACCTTTTCCACTCCAGCCTTCCCTGCACACTCCTGTGCTCCCGGGTGCAGCCCCTCTGCTCTCTCCTGCTTTTCCATGGAAACCTGGATGCCCTTCCCAGCTGTCCTGAGCACTGAGCAAGCTGTCCTGGAAGGAGCCAAACCAGAAGTCCCCCAGGTGGGACGAGGCTGGGTGGAAACGGGACCTGCCCGGATCCAAGGACAAGGCTGTCAGCACTCTGGATCCGCAGCGGGATTGGGGCAAACCAAAGGCAGCTCTCAGGGATTTGTCCTGTGGGAATTCCAGGGCCAGGCCTGAGCCCCACCTGTGCCAGCAGCGGGGCAGGTGTGGAGGTAAAGCCCCACCTGAGGAACGCGCTGCAGGTCCTGCTCCGGGGGCTGGGGGACAGGAAATCCTTCGGGATCTGCCCCCGTTACCCACCAGGAGCTGGCACTGGTCAGGCTGGGAGTGTCCAGCCGGACACCACAGCGGTCACTCCCGCAAGTCACTCCCAGGAGATCCACGAGCCCTGTACAGAAGGCACCACACATTCCGAGGAGCCCTCACAACGTCCGAACTCCCGTGTGTCCATGGCCACCCCATGAACAGACCCACAGGGGACGTTCCTGCCCGAGGGGATGGACCTTCTCCAGGTGGACATGGAGCCAGAGCAGCTCCCCAGGGCCTTTGGGGGAGATATTCCATATTTGTATCCATTTATCAGAGATTTGGGAAAAATCCTTCATGAAGGGTTGTCCAGCCCTAAACAGGGCAGACTCCCCATCCCTGAAAGTGTCCAAGAAATGTGTGGATGTGACACTCGGGGACACGGTCAGGGGTGACCTTGGCAGTGCTGGGTTGGACTGGATGATCTCTGAGGGCTTTTCCAACCTGAACAATTCCACGATTCCTGGCTCAGGCTGTGCCACCTGCTCTGAGGGGACACCAGGACTGGCTGCATTAGAGGGGTTTTTCCCATAAAACTTTCACCCTCCTGCCTGTTCTCCTCACACAGGGAATGGGAATTACACCCGAAATGCCAGCAAGGATCTCTTCCCTCACAGCAGCCCCTTCACAGAGCTTTTCCCAGCACCATCTCACAGAGATCCATGGAATGGGTTCGGGCGAGAAGGGTCATTAAAGCCCACCCAATGCCACCCCTGCCATGGCAGGGACACCTCCCACTGTCCCAGGTGCTCCAAGCCCCGTCCAGCCTGGCCTTGGGCACTGCCAGGGATCCAGGGGCAGCCACAGCTTCTCTGGGAAATCCATTCCAGGACCTCCCTACCCTCACAGGGAGGAATTCCTTCCCAATATCCCATCCATCCCTGCCCTCTGGCAGTGGGAAGCCATTCCCTGTGTCCTGTCCCTCCATCCCTTGTCCCCAGTCCCTCTCCAGCTCTCCTGGAGCCTCTTTGGGCCCTGCAAGGGGCTCTGAGCTCTCCCTGGAGTGAGGTGAGCACCCCCAGCTCTCCCAGCCTGGCTCTGGCTTCTGAAGCCGAGCTGGGAGTGCCTGGAGCAGGGGTGTCCAGCAGGGATGTTCCCAGCGTTAATGGAGATGAGGAGACAGAGCTGAGCCATGGCAGGGCTGGCAGGGCCAGGAGCCTCCCTGCTCTGCTCCCTCCCTGCTCCCTCCCTGCTCGCTGTGTTTGATCCGTGCAGGATCCCAGGGAGCTGCTTTGATGTGTCAGCCTGGCAGCAGGGCCTGTTCCAGCACGACTGCTCCCGGATTCCTGCGGGAACAAAGCTGCAGCTCAGCAGCTTCCAGAGGCTGGGACTGGCCCCGGGGCGGAGCAGGGACACCAAGGGACACAGAGGGACCCCCTCAGCATCAGCTCCCCTGTCCTTCCCAGGGAAGACACAGGAATTACAGCCCAAGAGAATGGGTTACTCTGGGTTCCCAAAGCATCCCACCTGATCCCTGACCTGATCCCTGACCCACCCCTGCTGGGGTTTGATCAGTTATCCAACGTGTGTCCTGCCCTGGAAACACGGATCAGACCCCTCCTGAGCTCCCCTACTCCACAGCAGGGCCCCCACCCGAGTTTAGACAGCTCCAACTTCAGAACTTTCTCACTCCCCGTAAAACCGGCTCCGTCGCTCCGGGGAGGATCCAAGGACGGAGCAGCTTTGTCAAACACCAGGATAAAATTCCAGGGGGCTGATAAGAAGCGTTTTATGATCCTGATTGAACTGGGATTGTCTGGATGGAAGAGATAAGGTCTGAGAGCATTTTATGTTCCCTGGCAGCAGATCCCCACCCTGGATCACGACTCCAGCCCCTTCCAGGGGGCTCCAAGGGAACGAGGACGCTCCAAAGGAACTCATTCCAAGGAACCTGAGCCTGAGCTAAGAAATGGTGGCCAAGATTATGTCCATGATGATCCAAGGGACTTCTGTGCCCAGGGGGAGAACAAACCTCCCTCAGTTTGTTCCATAAGTGAATGAAATGGGAAACCTGAGGTGTTGAAATGAAATCCCAAAGAGGGGTTGAGGAGCCCAGTGAGAAGATTCCATGATGTGCCAGCTTCTCCACCAGCACTAGGAAGGCTGAAACGAAGCCTTGGAGACTCCAAGAAACCCTCCCCACCTGGAATTAAACCTGGGGGTTCATGGCCAAGGCACTTCCATGTCCAGAACTGACAGCCCGAGGAAGGGAAGGACCAAACTCTCCCTGTTTATACCCAGCAGAGCAGCCCCTGCCCACAGCATGTCGGGAATCCCGGAATGGTTTGGATGGGAAGGGACCTTAAAATCCATCTCATCCCACCCCGCCAGGGCAGGGACACCTCCCACAGTCCCAGGCTGCTCCCAGCCCCGTCCAGCCTGGCCTGGGACACCTCCAGGGATCCAGGGGCAGCCACAGCTCCCCTGGACAAATGTCCAGAGTGACCCCAGACTCGCCCTTGGATTTGTGCTTGGTTTTCCCACCAAGATCCCCCCAGGGCTCTGCTCCCTCCTCCAGTCCAACCTTTTCCCCAGAACTGGTGACACTGGGAGGGAAAAGCCAAACTCCCAAAGTGTGTCTGGACTGGGACTGCTCTTTTCCCAGCTCTCCAGAATCAGATTCCCAGATTTCCACAGGCTGCCACCTCTCCCTTTTCTCCTATAATTCCAAAGTGACAGCAGGAGCAAGAAGGAACCTGCCCTGAGCTGAGCCAAGGAAATCCAAACCTCAGCCCTGGGACCTGCAGGGACAAGTTCCGGGCCCAGGAAACTGCTGCCAGCTCCCGGCTCCTGAAATGGGTCCCTCCACTCCCGGGCTGCTTGGATTAAAGTGGAAGTTGAATTAATTCACTTTTTGCCATGTCCAGTCAGAAATCATGGAATGGCCTGGCTGGGAAGGGACATTAAAGCCCATCCAGTGTCACTCCTGCCCTGGGCAGGGACACTTCCACTATCCCAGGCTGCTCCAAGCCCCATCCAGCCTGGCCTTGGGCACTGCCAGGGATGGGGCAGCCATGATTTAACATTGACAGGATTATCCTTCATTTTCCCAGCCAGGACTTCTTAGGGGTGGGAGCTGCCCATCCCTCAGCATCAAAGCCAAACACAGCTGAACCAACTCTGCAAGAAAGCCTTTTGTGGATATGATCCGGCTCTGGTCTGGAGATTCTGATCCAGCTCTGGTCTGGAGATTCTGATCCAGCTCTGGTTTGGAGATTCTGATCTGTCTCTGGTTTGGAGATTCCCCCTGAGGAAGTTCAATTCCACTCACTAAAGCCCAGCCCGAGTCTAGGAAGGGGGAACTCGCAGACACTTCTAAATGTGGTAAATTTGGGACGTAGAGAATGGAAACCTGGATGAGCTCTTGGAAAGGGGCTGTGAGGGGACTCATCACTTCCAGGGCCAGGGATGGGGGAACACAAAGGAATCACAGCTGAGTTGAGGAGTCTGAAGAATTCCCTGTGCTCCAAGGGCTCAGCAAAAGCAGCCGTGGAAATGGCACAATGACCACAGGATCATGGAACAGCTCAGGCTGGAAAAGCCCTCTGGGATCACAGAGTCCAACCATCCCCAGCACAGCCAAGGCCACCCCTGACCACATCCCCGAGTGCCACATCCACACGGCTGTGAAATCCCTCCAGGGACGGGGCCTCCCTCTCCAGCTGTGTCAGGAAGCTCTGGATGTGGCAGGGAGCAGCCCCAGGGACATTTGGTGCTCTCAGGTCGTTTCCTCTGGCCGCTCTCCAGTTCCTCACTCCATTTTTCCCGGGGAATGTGTCCTTTGTGCTCACCCAGCACAGGAATCTGGGAGACAGCAAAGTGTCCCTTAGAGGAAGTGGAACTGAGTGTCACAGGAGTGACAGTCAGGAGAAATCCAAAATAAAAATAAAAAAGGATCTCATTGACTCCAAGCCAATCCTGCTTCCTCCAAGGGCTGGAGGCACCTGCAGAACCACCCGGAAACTGGAAGCTCCAACATCTGAATTTTGATGCTTGAGCTCCCCTCCCTCAATTCTTCCCTGCCAGGAAGGGCAGAGTGACCTCCCACAGCAGGGGGAGGCTTAATGAGTCCCAGCACCTTGCAGGGGACTAATTAATCCCTGCAGGGACTATCGGGAGCAGGGCACAGCTCTGAGCCCAGGATCCAGCTCAGCTGCTCAGGTTTTCCATCCCAGAAGTGCTGTGCAGTCACACAGCCAAGATTCCCCATCACGGAACCAAACCTGTTCTGGTGATGGAAAAACTGAGGCAAAGTGGAGCCCGGGAACGATCCCAAAGCTCGGAGCTTGGAACTTCCCAGGCACAGCCAGGGGCTCCAGGGGAGCAGTGGAAGCTCTGCGCTCCCAGGGCAGCTCTGGCTCCCTCAGCAGCAGCAACCGCCCCTGGCTGGCCCATCCCGGTGATGCCTTAGGTTTTAGCTTTTATATTTTTCAATACTGCATTCCCAGTGTGTAACTCTGCAGTGTCCTGCAGCCTGGGAGCTGCTGCTCTCTCATGCTGAGACAGACAGAACAAAGCCTCTCCAGGCTGCTCTCCAAGGACACCCAGCCCGGCCTAGGCCCAAAATGTGGAACCCAGCATCTTGAGAAGGGGGGCAAGCTGAGGGGAAATTCCATCATTAGCTAAAGTTTAATTGGTGAAATTGGGTTGAGATGCAAATGGCCCAAAGCTATAAAAGTGTGAAGAACTCGTGACTCGGGGTCCATCTTGGGTGCAGCCTTTGGCCTGCCCAGGGTGTGCCTCTGAAGGCCTTTCAAATAAATATCCACCTTTATTCCCTCACTCCTGTCCAGTCTCTGTTTCTAGCTTGGCCTCTTTAGGCATCACTGGGACCAGGGACGGCCTCTCCTGCCCTGCTCCAGGTGTCCTGAATCCTGCCAGCATCACCAAGCCCAGGAGTCCTTCAAGGAAACAGAGTCAGGGTGTCCAGAGCAGCTGTGGCTGCCCCTGGATCCCTGGAAGTGTCCAAGGCCAGGCTGGACAGGACTTGGAGCAGCCTGGGACAGTGGGAGATGTCCCTGCCATGGCAGGGGTGGGATGGGATAATATTTAGGGTCCCTTCCCTCTCAAACCCTTCCCTGACTCCAGGATCTCCATTTCTCCTCCACGAGAAACGTCCGCAGAGCTTTGCCGCTGTCCCAGGAGCAGACGTGGGTTTAACCCCCAGCTGGAATTTCCCTCTGTCCCACCCTCGGGAAAACTGGGAACACATTTTAGCCATGTGGGAAACACAGAGTGTTAAAACCAGACAGAATTCCCCAGATCCTTACTGCAGTGGGATCCATGGGATCTGTTCCAGGCTCTCCCATCGCTGTATCCCAGAGCTGCTCCCACCTCTCCTGTCCCAGCACCTTCTCGGACAGCAGGAGCACGGAGCTGAAAGGAAAATGAAAGCGATTTTCCCTCCTCTTTGCTGAAGGACTGACTCCATCTTGAGCTCTGTAGAATCCCAGGATCACAGACCCATGGAATTGTTCAGGCTGGAAAAGCCCTCAGAGATGATGGAGTCCAACCACCAACCCAGCACCCTGGCTGTGTCCCCAGGTGCCACATCCACACTTTCCTTGGCCATTCCCATCACCCTAGCCGTGTCCCCAGGTGCCACAGCCATACTTTTCTTGGCCATTCCCCCAGGTGCCACATCCACACTTTCCTTGGCCATTCCCATCACCCTAGCCGTGTCCCCAGGTGCCACAGCCATACTTTTCTTGGCCATTCCCAGGGACGGGGACTCCCCCAGTGCCCTGGGCAGCCCCTTCCAGAGCTTTGCAACCCTTTCCAGGAAGGAATTTTCTCAATATCCAACCTAAACCTCCCCTGGTGCAGCTTGAGGTTGTTTTTCCCTCGTTCCCTGCTAGCAGATCCCAAATCCACCCTGCCAGGGAATTCGGGAGGGGGAGAGGGTCCCCCATAAGCCTCCATTTCTCCGGGCTGAGCACAGGGATTTGTTTTGACCATTCTGAGCCATATTTGTGGCAAAATCCAAAGGATTTGGCTGTGCCAAAGCCAGGCAGAGGGAATTCTGGAGCCGCTGGGACAGAGCCATATCAGCAATTCCAAAGTCCAGGAGTGAGAGATAAGGAGCCATCGTGCAGTCACCGACACCCTGGGCATGGACAGCGTGGAAAAGCTGGAAAAATAGGAATTACCAACTCCAACCCACACTCTTCCCTCCAGCAGCTGCCCGGGAGAATTCCCCAGGCACATCCCAGGGGGATTCCCAGGGAATACAGAACAGGAACCAGGGGCTCTCTGAAGGAAAAGATCCTTCGAGCCAGGGGCAGGGACAGCAGTTTGGGATGCACCTTCCTAGCAACTCTTCCTAGAACCTTTCCACAAGGAAGCACGAAAATCCCCAAAGGAAAAAGAAAGGCAGGAATTCTTTCCCCCTTTAACTGGGAGCAGGGACAGGGCCGGGCTGAGCTCAGAAACATTTCAAAGGTGAAAGAAAACAGCACCAAATATTGGCACAAAGGAAGGGAAACATTCCAGGGGGGGAAGGGTGTGGGATACACGATCCTCCAGTGCCCCCAGCAGCACGGCTGCGAAAGAGCAGCTGAGCAGGAGGAAAGGGGAGGAAAACACGGGATGAGCGACACCCCTGGAGTCAGCAGAGCTTCCCAGAGCTCCTGGAATGTCAGGGAGCTGCTCAGCTCCCGAAGGGATCCCCGTGCTGGAGGAGCTGCAGGACCCCCGTGGAAGTTGCGTTTATGTGAAGGGACTCAAACTTCTCCTGCTCAGCATCCTGAAACTCAGGGGATCCTGGAATGGTTGGGTGGGAAGGGACCCTAAAATCCATCCCATCCCATCCCATCCCATCCCATCCCATCCCATCCCATCCCACCCCTGCCATGGCAGGGACACCTCCCACTGTCCCAGGCTGCTCCCAGCCCTGTCCAGCCTGGCCTTGGGCACTGCCAGGGATCCAGGGGCAGCCACAGCTGCTCTGGGAAATCCATTCCAGGGCCTCCCCACCCTCCCAGGGAACAATTCCTTCCCAATATCCCATCCATCCCTGCCCTCTGGCAGTGGGAAGCCATTCCCTGTGTCCTGTCCCTCCATCCCTTGTCCCCAGTCCCTCTCCAGCTCTCCTGGAGCCCCTTTGGGCCCTGCAAGGGGCTCCAAGGTTTCCCTTCCCTTCTCCAAACTGATCCACACATTTGCTTTTCCCCCATCCCTCTCCCTGCAGGAGGAATCAAGGAATTCCCAGTGAGGACTAGGACAAATCCAGCCGGGTTTTCCCAGGTCCCTGCTCGCTGAGCAGGAACAGCGACACAGCAGCACCACCTCCTGGAGCCTCCTCTCCCTCTGGAATGGAGCTCACCTGGAGCAAAGCTCGGGACACCCCCGGGCTTCCCTGGCTCCACTGGAGCAAGGAAAACGGGAAGTACACCAGAATTACCAGCTCAGTGCCCTGGCACCGCTCAGGTACTGAAAGGAACGGGAATAAAAACAGGATTAAAAACCCCAACATGGAATTGAGGATAAAATTCAGTGATTTTTATTCCAAGGTTATTATTCCCAAAAGCACTCACCGTTGGGGATGAACCCCTGTCCTAAGAGAGCTGAGCCAGGGGCTGGGTCTAGGGTGGGGATTGTCCTGCAGGTGCCTCACCCACATCCTGGGGGGAGTTTTGGGTGGATTTTGGGAAAAGGTTCCTCATCTAGAGGGTGGTGGGGCACTGGAACAGCTCCCCAGGGAATGGTCACAGCCCCAGGAAGCCAAAGCTCAGGGTGCTGGGATTTTGGGATCAGTGGGATTTTTGGGTTGTCCTGGGCCAGGAGTTGTAGATGATGATCCTGGCGGGCCCTTCCAACTCTGATTATTCCATAATTCTGGAGGTCAAGGAGTGCTTGGACAATGCTCTCAGGCACAGGGTGGGATTTGGGAGTGTCCTGTGCGGGGCCAGGAGTTGGACTCAATGATCCAAGTGGGTCCTTCCAACTCGGGGTGTTCCATGACTCTGTGATCCCCGTAGGTCCCTTTCAGCTCTGGACATTCCAGGATTCTGGAGATCTGGGAATGTTTGGACAACGTGGGCATCAGGATTTAGGGATCAGTGGTATTTTTTTGGGATGTCCTGGGCAGGGCCAGGGGCTGGACTCGAGGATCCTTGTGAGGCTGTTCCAGTCGGGACATTCCACGTTCCCTTGGGCACATTCCCTGTTATTCCAGGGAATATTCCTGACACGTGGAAAGTACACGTAGGAACTTGGATTGCAGGAGCACTTCCTTGAACAATCTCAGACCCCACAAAATTGGTTAAAACTGTCCCAAAAATTCAGTCACAGGCATTCCTTGCCTCCGATTCCCAAGGGAAATCAACGGCTGGTCCCAACAGGGATTTAGGAATTCCCAGCTCTGCCTCCCTGCCCAGGAACGCACGGATGCGCGAGGCCACTGCTCAGTGGGAGCCCTGGGAGTTGGTGCCGGTGGATTTGAAGAGCAGGAGGCTCCTGTCCCAGCTGGTGCTGCCGAAGGAGCAGACGAGCTCCATGGCACATTCCTGCGTCAGGATGCGGGTGACGCTCTCGGCCATGTCCCCGTTGATCTGCAGGGATCGGAAGTGCTCGAAGTCGTCCCGGCCCAGCCTCCGGAGCCGGCGCGCGGCCGCCCGGTAGCACTTCCAGGGCTGTGGCTCCACCAGCAGGAAGGTGCACAGCGAGGCCAGCAGGGCCAGGAAGTCCAGCAGGCCCCTGTCACCGTGGTTCAGGTGGATCCACATGGTCACAGACATGCAGAAGCCGATGTCGAAGGAGGAGCGGCCGAAGCGCTCCAGGTAGGAGCTCAGGAAGGGCTCCCTGGCCCGCGAATCCATGATGTCCAGGCTGGCGAAGGAGATGGATGCAGGGAAGGGGCTGCTCTGCTGGGCCCTCCGGATCAGCTCGGGATCGATGTCGCAGCACAGCAGGTTCAGCTCCTTCCCGGCTCCCGGCGACTCCGGGCTGGAGTTGCTCTCCTGGAGCCCCACAAGGTGCTGGTACAGAGCCACGCTGAGCTCCTGCGGGAGGAAAACCGGGATTCAGGGAGAGCGGGCCATGCACGGGGGATCCCGCTCACGGCACCTCCCCAGAGCTTCCTCTCCGTGGGTTTCCAAAGGAAAATCTGACCAGGATCAGCAAAAGATCCGTCCCGGTGATGCCTAAAGAGGCCAAGCTAGAAACAGAGACTGGACAGGAGTAAGGGAATAAAGGTGGATATTTATTTGAAAGGCCTTCAGAGGCACACCCTGGGCAGGCCAAAGGCTGCACCCAAGATGGACCCCAAGTCACGAGTTCTTCACACTTTTATAGCTTTGGTCCATTTGCATCTCAACCCAATTTCACCAATTAAACTTTAGCTAATGATGGAATTTCCCCTCAGCTTGCCCCCCTTCTCAAGATGCTGGGTTACACATTTTGGGCCTAGGCCGGGCTGGGTGTCCTTGGAGAGCAGCCTGGAGAGGCTTTGTTCTGTCTGTCTCAGCATGAGAGAGCAGCAGCTCCCAGGCTGCAGGACACTGCACAGTTACACACTGGGAATGCAGAATTTGAAACATATAAAAGCTAAAACATAAGGCATCACCAGGAGCCCCGAGCAGCTGGAGCAGAGCCAGGATCCCCCACACCTTGGGCCTGCTCCAAACACCAGGGAACCACAGAACGCTCAGGGCTGGAGGAACTCAGCTCATCCCCTTCCACCCCTGCCATGGGACACCTTCCACCAGACCAGGTGGCTCCAAACCCCCGGAATTCCAGGGTCCCCAGCCTGGAATCTCTTTCCACAGTGCATACTGACGGGAAGTAGATTCATCCTTAATTAGAGGAGATTCCATGGAGCTCCTGGAGCCGCAGGCACGGGACAGGCTGGGAATGTGCTCTGGTGGTGACAGGTGCCTCACCCGGAACGGGATCTGGAATCATCCTTTAGGGAATGCCTCAGGGGCAATTCCAAACCCGGGAGCAGTAGGATTGTCCCGGCCAGGGGGTTTCAGGTGGGATCAATAATTCACCTGTGCTGGGCCAGGTGAGGCCACACCTGGACCCAGGGACAGTTTGGGGTTCCCAGGACAGGACTCTGAGGGACTGGAATGTGTCTGGAGCTGGGAATGGAGCTGGGAAAGAGCTGGAGCACCAGAAGGAGCTGGAACATTCCTGACGGAGCTGGGAGTCTCATGTGGGACCTCCTCGCTCTCCAGCCTGGACAGGAGGTGGAGCCAGGAGGGGTCGGGATCTGGTCCCAGGGACCAGGAGGAGAGGAAGTGGATTCCAAGGCAGGTTTAGGCTCGATTTTAGGGAAAATCCCTCATGGAAAGGGCTGTCCAGGGCAGGGGGGGAGTCCCCATTCCCGGAGGTTTCCTCCCAGTGTTCCCAGTCCTCCCTCCAGCACCCCCAGCACTGCCTGCGCCACTGCTCCCTATCTCTCCCAGTGCTCCCAGCACTC
>VWZT01012679.1:126528-265426 GCA_013397055.1 Pachycephala philippinensis | reverse complement strand
TATTTTAACCCTATGCTATCAGGTCTACTCTTTTATATTTCAGGATCTCAGAGTTCCATAAAAGGATATGAAGACATTGGTTTTATGCAGCCATGTTCTTTGATGTTACAAACCTTATGGCTGACAAGGAAGTGACACTGCGGAGCAGCCAATGTTTCTTCTTGGGCTGTTTGTTGATGAGCATAAATAAACTTATTAAAAAGGGAACAAAATCATTGTGCTCTTTGGTCACACAGAGAGCCAATTAAGTCTCAAGTTACGTGTCCAAGGGGCTGGATGCTCTGAACTCCTGGGCTCTCAGAAGGGCGTGGTGTATCCTTCAGCAAATTGCTTAAATTCTTTGCTCTGAGATACAGCTTGCACACCTCCAACAGGGGAGTTTGTATAGTCATAATAAGGTTACAGGGATACTTTCAGGAGATCTTTGCTGAGTGTTCTGTTTGCATGTACTTTGCATGTGCCAAGTATTATTATTTAGAGTTATTGTGCAATTCTTGACAGTTACTGAAGGTAAGATTGTTACTTTTTTTTTGATGTCTGAGTAAAATTAGACACATAATTTCCATGCATCAATAAGTGCAGGTTTCCAAAAGTGCCAGTTGGCAAGAGAATTTTGTTTTGATCTCTTCATTCAATTCCTCCTATAGTTTTTCTTAGTGTCCTAAAATCCTGCTGTTGAAAATATAGGAAAGAACAGATAAAACAAGTGTCCTAAAAGAGAAGCTGGAGGTGACTTAATCCAAATACTAGCAACTAACACACTGACTGCTAATATGAAGCTGGAATACTGTGCTGGTAAGGAACTTCAGGCAGTAGAGTCATTATACATTTTAAAAGCCCTGGCAAACATTCCATCTCGCTCCTCTCCATGCTGTTCCACTTGACTTTGAGCCTTCATTCTCTCAACTCACAGTTGACTTGACTCACTGATTTAGGATGGCACATAGACTGATGTCTTAAGCTTCAGAATTAATACTTTAATGCAGCAACTTGTCAGTGTTGGAAAGAACTGCTCTGAAATGAATGAAATAATCAGTCTGAGGGAATGGGGGAGAAATGGGCAGCACTTCTACTTGCCTGGGACAGTCTCCAACATCTGTAATCAGGAAACACAACAACAGTGCCTCTGAAAGCTGTCTGGTGAGACACACAAGTCATATATGAGTGAGAGATGGTTCACCTCTGGAGAAAAGTGTATGGAAACACTGAAGTATCTCAGGAAAACTGCACTGATTTGTTATGTTGCATTTGTTCCCTTCTCTTGGGCAGATGCATGATTTTGCTCTGCATCTTCTGAGCAATGGAGCTTGGCACTTCAGACAACCAGTGCTCATTCTGTCCTGCTCTTCTCACCTGCACTGTATGCTTTGCACCAAAACAGCTCGGAGAACTTTGTAATAATAATCTGTATAGGTCAAAGTCTCCAGGCATTAACAATTATGAATTTACCAGTAGGATAAAAATTAATTTGACTGCTTACAGATAATGAAAATCACCACACATTAGTGAGGGGTTAAAGATGTGTGGTTTTTTGTGTGGGCCCATTAAGTAGAGAGAAATCTAACCATGTGCTGTTATCTTGTTTTTTGGTACTCAAGCCGGTGTTGGTCAGTGTAGACAAATCCTGTGTCTGCCTGAGCTGACTGATGGTGTGAATATCCATGGTCCATTGCTACCACAGCTGGAACTGCTGAGATATCCAGTGCCTCGACTTGGCTACTACTGACCACTTTGGTTCTCACGCTCTAACGTTCCATGGACTTTCTGACAGCAGGCTGAAGGCCAGTAAGTATTTTCAGAGTATTTCTTTGCCAGAGAAAAGGAGGGTATGTGTTGATGTGGTCTGTAACAGCCGCCTGAACAGTCTTGAGACAGATTCCTGTTCAGTAATGGAAAAAAAGATAGGTGTTGCTTTGGTTATTGCATGGATGTCTCTTGCCAATATTCTAGTGAAGGAGGATATACTGCAGACCTAGAAAACTCCTCTAAAGTCCTTTCTGTTAGTTGAAAAGTGGTCCACAGTGACTGTAGAATTGCGAATGTGTTTTGTTCTGGAAAAAAAGTAAGTCGATGGCTTGATAACAAGTATAGTTGATGTTAGAACAAAAATTAAAGATGGAAAGAAAACTAAGACTATTGCCAGAATATTTCCTAGACTTTAGAACATCTGGGGTTTTCTCCACCTCTGAAGAGGTTTCATTAGTTTTCTTTGGTTTTTTTTTGTTTGGTTGGTTTTTTTGGTTGGGTTTTTTTTTTTTTCCCCCATAATGGTTGTAAATTGCATACTGTGCACAGTTATTTGTAAAGAAAAAGTAATCAGTAAATTAATTTTGGGGATTACATGAACCAACAAGCTTACACCATTTAAAATTCTCTATAGTCTGGGTAAATACATTTCTCATACTTGCATCTTAGTTACAGGCCAGGTTTCACTGGGGCTGAAAGAAACTGGTGGAAATACTGTGTTGGAGACAGCATTTTTGAATATTAGAGTGTGGTTACCCATATCTTACTGGTTCATGGTGTCCTGCTAATATATTCATGCTTCTTCTAGTGTTTCACGTATTGTAGTGTAGAAACTGTAAAACTGCTAAAAGTTCACACCCTAGTCTTGCTAATTGTGAAGGTGAAAGAGATTGATATAAAGATTCACCATGGTATTTATACATTCTGGTGAGACAAGCATTTCTCTTTGTGGACATTTTCCATGTCCATCACATTTAATGGATTTCATTATACCACATTCCCAAGGGAAATGACATGCAAATAATGGATCAGATCCAAATCATCATAGTAACCATGTGGTTTCCCCTTCACAGGTCTTGAAATTTTATTGTCTTCTGAAAGAAAATGTCACTCAACTCATAGCATATTCAGAACATCAAAAATTCACAGTACAGGTAAAACTACTTGAAGAATAATTTTTTTCCCCGAGTGGATAGTTTTTACTCACCCCTGTCTCTATGGCTTCTTCCATGATCAGCTGTTGTGTTTTGAAGGTTTCCTTAATTGTAATCCTTGAAACCATTCCAATGGAAGGACAGTTTTTCTCTGCCAAGCCTGGCAAAAGAAAAGATATAAAATCAATGTTTTATTGATCCTGCAGGTCTCCATCACTGTCATACTGAAAGTAGCTTCAAGATGGGCAAGATCTCATCTGCAATACCATGGGTGTTTTACTACAAAATTTTTTTACAGTAATGTTTTATGAGATGACCAAGCAATTCTCTTTTTCTGGGCCCTGGGCTAGGTTTCCTTTTGTCAGTCAATGATATTCCAAATCAGTGATGTACGCAGTTCAGCATAACTTAATCAATGTCTGCTTTAAAGTAAATGTTTTCAAATAATTGAAAAAGCATATTTATCGTCCATTACTACCAGATGTATACTGGCAGAAAATGCTGAGAAATGCAGCAATGCTGTCTTCATTTGCACTGGTATTGGTCATGCTAATTGGACCCTTTTCTCTGCAGCATGTGTATGTATACAAGGGAGCATGCGTAGACCCTCTGGACACAGAGTTCAGCAGCTTGGTACATTGGCTCTTTCCATCATTGCGTGATGTGATCCGTGCCTGCTGCTAAATCATTATATTTGCAACAAATCATGGGATTGCTTTGTCTTGCATTTCACTGTGCAAGCTGTAACCCTCTTGAAACCCCCTCCTTCCAGACATCCAGACAGCCTATTTGCACCTGGCACCTTTCAGCGGGGGCCTGCTAACTTCATTTGCTATTGTCTGCTTTTACAGAAGTGGTGGGCTGTAGGCTCATTGACAGATCAATTTTTTCATTATCAGCATATGCAGCTGTTTGAATACTTATTATTCCCTCATTCTTGTCCGTTTTCTGCTTATTGTCAAAGAAGCTAAAGTGTTTTGTGGAAAGCCCAGCTTACCAAGTCAATTTTGCATGGCAATTATTGTTTACAGAAAACAGACAGCATCACAAAAAAACTTCCTGGGAACATACATGTCTTGTATAATTACCTCTGAATAAAATTATGCTGTGGACATAAATCTGAACTGCAGAGTTGTTTGATGCAGTTAGAAATTTTTCTAAATTGCTTTAATATTTATGCAGGTCTTAAAAAGGCAAGTCCAGCAGTTTTAGCAACAAATACCTTGCATAATTTTTTTACTCCACAGCTAGCGACTACCTCTACAGTTTATCAGGTGAAAAAATATTTCCGTAAAGGAAATAAACCCACTGTGGTCTTTACTACTTGTATGCGAGCTCATAGTCTGCAAACCAGCAGCCTATTGCCTTAGCTGTGCCCTTGAGACACTGCTTATCACACAGAACAACTCTGAGTCAAGCAGCTGTTGGCCCCAAGGCAGCAGGACAGGCACAAAACTTCTTGCCTGCATGAGCTGCTGAGGTTTTGAGTTACTGATGATTTTCTCTGCCAAAAGCTGTAATCTGGATTTAAAAAGAAAATAAAGGTCTAATTAGCTCATGTTTTATGCTTTATCAGAAAGCCATGACTTACCTAGGGAGAGGTGAATGTAGCAGAGCGCAGTCACTTCCCATCACCTGAGTGACTCCAAAGTTTGGTGCCTTCAGTTGCTGTTCTCTCTGTGAGGGTCCTGCTGTTTGCAGTGTTTTACTTCCTCACTAAGCAAGAGAGACAGCAGGACAACCCTTGGCAGAGCCGAGGGTGATTTGCCTTCAGATCCCCGTGACGTTCCTGCTGCAGATGAGTCGCCAGCTTTGTGAGCACTGCAGACTGCTGGGTTTACATGCCTGGCTCCTGCCTGCACACTGCTCTGAGAGCTTCTGGTAAAGCTGCAGGTATCACTTATAATCTGTGACAACCTGTATGACTGGAGCTCTCTGCTCTTTGCCTCTGACCAACCCACATTTTCCTGTGAGGAGCTCACTGAAGATGCATGACAGGGTGTCCCTTTCAGGATGGGCTCCCAGCTGAAATCTCCCGAACTGTCATGTTCAGAAAGGTGTGAAAATCGTGCTGGAGTTCATCTGTAGTCCTTAGTGTCTGCCTCTTCCATAGTGTCCTTCTGTGCTTCTGGAGTGACCTTGTGCTCCAGGTGAAGAGGGGCTTCTCTGTCAGGCTAATTTCTGGTAGCCTGGTGAGCTGTTACTGTGAGTGTGACCTGTAAGTTTAAACCCAGAGATGATTATGCTAATTTAAACCTTTTCAGTTTGGCTCCGGGTGTGTCTAAGTGTTCATATGCAAACTCTCATTTCCAATGACAAGCAGAGACTACATCACCTCTTTCCCTCATTTGATTATGTGGCTCGCTGCTGCTGCTAACAGATTACATTTTCAGCTATTACCAACTGCTCTTAGATATAATTTAGTCTTGTTAGATGGCGAAAGAAAATAAAACAAAATAGGGTAATTTGTTATCAGATCATAATACTCTTGCCACATAAAACCTTTCCAATTATTACTTTTAAATTAGTCAATAATGCCTTCTGAGGCTATAATGTAAGTGGAAATGTGGCATCCAGAGTAATATGAGACAGTACATGTGCACAGCAGACATTGTCTCATCTCTAAAACATCACTGTATCGCTACTGCAAGAAAAATAAGTTAATTTTCATAGAAATTCAAATAAAATCTCTGCTTCTTGTCAAGCTCTGAGCATTTTAACGTGTTTGAAGTTCTCTTGGCACTGCTTCTGCCTTAATAAAAGACACAGTTTTCTGCAAGATAGGCAGATATGAAAGGCTGGTGCTCATGGCTGTATATTTCCTTCCAAATTAATGTTATGTAGCCTTCTGGAAGTAAACAGGTTTTGCACGGAATTAGAGGTTGTTTGTGTAAATTTATAAAGTCATATAACAATTGACAGGCTTGTTACTAAGCTGAGAGTTGGTGTGAGCCAGTGTCATTGGGAAATAAACTCTGAGATGGGAGGATGGATCACTGGGTAACATGGTGGGTAAAGTAGGTTTTGACCTCTAGATATAAAAGAAAAAAGGCAAAGCTTGAGTTCATAGCAGGTTACTGGGGAAGCTTTTCAGAGTTCAGGCAGAAAGCTGATCTTAAAGCAGTTTTTAGGGTATGAACAGCTTTGTCTGGGATGAAGGAGAGAAGCTACACTGAGTAAAAACCATGATTTATGCAAACCTTTAAAGTAATCCAAACTCCACAATAAACCTACTTGTAATTTCTGTCTGGCCTGGAAGAGAAATGGGGTGCATTTCCCCCTGTCTGGGGAAAAGAAGTGGGTTGCAAAGGCTGGAGCTCGAGTTGGGGCTTGAATTCACAGAGCTCCAGGGCAAAGGAGAGTATCTGCAAGGGAAGCAGAGATGCTCTTCTGTCAGGTCAGTGGCAGGCTAGGATATCCCACTGTGAGAGGGTGGAGGTTAGATTGGGATATCTGTTCAGTCAATGCTAAGGTGATGACTTGTTTCAGATTGACTTGAGAAATTTGGTTTCTGAGCCACCTTTTGCTCTGGGACTTAACTGCAGGGCTGGGGAAAAGATCAGTCTTAGTGCCGGGGTACGAGCTGGGATTTGCCATTGCCAGTGCCAGTAAATGCTGCTGAGCAGCTGTTACACAGAGCTGGCCAGACCGTGTTGCGTGTCAGAGCCAGTTTGTGTTCTGTGATATTCGTACATGTGGATCTGGATGTGTCACTAATTTAGGGCAAAAGCTAGGCTTGTACTTAGAATCAGAGTGAATTTGCTAAACTAAGTGTGGAAAAACTGAGATGCCAGCCTATTTTAACTTGTGTGGACTGTCTGTGCACAAATATATAAATAAAAGTTAGAAATTATGGGTATTTCTCAAGAGGCTGAAAAACTTCAGGTAAAATGCTCTTCAAATATAATCTTCTTCTTTGAATTTGCTTGGATCTTGGCAAATATAGCAGCAGCACAGATGCAACCAATGTGTACTGAGCACACTGACCTTTTTGCAATTTCCCTGTGTGTCAAGCATTATATCCTTCTGGGCCCCGGGGAATCCCAGGAAGCTGGAAGCAAACCCAAGTATAAAAAAATCAATGCTCTTGATTTCAAAGAACACCAAAACACATGAGTCAGTCACAGAGATGTAATCCCTTACTATCCTCCTTGTCATGCCCAGCCATAATTTCATTGGAAATCAATTTTAAGTGCTACCCTAGATGGAGCTTCTTCTGACTACGTTTTTCACAAGTCCTTTGATTTTTTTTTCATGAAAGCTTTAAAAAAAGAACAAAGTTGATGGCTGACTGGTGGTAGCTGATGAGTTAATTGAATGACTGGCTTTGAGAGGAAGCAAAAAAGTGTAGCTAAGTATTCCCTGGTCACTGGAGAAACTGTCCAGCCTGCTTGCATCTGGTGGTGGAGCTGCACACCTCTGGGCAATAGCTGTTTCTCACAGTGTTAGCTAAATAAAATAAGTAAAATAAAGGGCAATGTAAAATTATGTTGTACATTACATGTGTTCTATAAGTGTAAGTTATGGTAGACTTGGGTCTGTAAAGCACCATTCTACATGACAAAGGAAGGTCTCATGGCTGAATCAGAGAACTGGGAGTCAGGAGGTCTAGGTTTTCATCTCTACTGCAGGCTTCCTCAGGAACTTCAGACAACTTGTTGTATTTGTGTCTCAATGTTCCAAACTACAGAAAAAAAATTTACACTTTGACATAAATGTACAATTTTTTGTAAAGAGGATCTTAGAATAAAATGCTTTTTCTGGGTTGCCAACATGTTGCATCCATCTGGGCTTGTGGGCTGTGGCATGGGATAGTTTACTTTCTTATCTGAAAACAGCTACTTTTCCCCACTTTTTCTCTGATGTTGTGCTTAGACATAAAAAAAAAAAGCATCAAAACCAATATGTATAATCTGCAGCTGTTTATATTAGGCTGTAATTTTGCTTTGTTAGAATCTGTTAGCTAGCTTTCATCATGGTTTTGGGAAGTTGATGACTCACTGCACTTGTGATGAGTGGATCTTTGTGGGTTAAATTATTGTCTCCTATTTCATCATATGCACATGGCCATAATGTGAAGCAGCTCTGCCTTAATTTGCTTTATCATTAATCATTACAAGTAAAAATTAAGGAAGAAGTCAAGAAGGAGTTGTCATGTACATGGAGTGTAAGACTGGGAGGTGATGTAAGTTTAATGTTTGCCTTTGCTAAGTAATATAAAGCCAGCTTGCCAGGGACAAGCCCCGAAGAAATCACAAATCTACAGATTTGCTTCTTTAAAGCACAATCAGTAAGAGGCCATTCTGTGGTCACTCACAGGTGAATTGAGAAAGAACAATGCTTGGTTCCTCAAGGACTTGTAAAGGAGAAGGACTATCAAAATCAGCCACTGTACTTCGAAGCCTCACAAAGAGCACACTGCTCAGGAGCACGGTGTCAGGGAGAGAAGGAAGATGTTCCCAGACCTGTGTAATGAAGCACTGCTTCACCACTGATCTCCACTGATCTGTGTAACTAGAGGCTTGCTTTATACAGCACATGAGATTGTAGCGTAAAAACAATTTTTCAGCAAGACTGTTGAAGACTTGATGCTCTTTGCTCATTGGAATAGTACAGAAATCTTGAGCATATTCTGGAAGTTGGTAGTATGAGAAAACATTTTTGAGTTGTGCTTGTCCAGCAGAGATGATTTTGGAAAAAAAGTTAAACACAACTTCTTTACAATTAATGTTAATGGAGAGAAAAGAGAGCATCTTAGGCTTTTAATATTATTTTAAAAACTGCCCAGATGGCACAAAAATAGCCTGGATAGCTTTTCTGGGGAGTGTAAGGAGACAACATGTTTGACTTTGTATCTTTGTGGATGGTCAGGTGAAGCACTGAAGAACTTCTTTATGCCGAGCTAGTTTTTGTGGGAACAGAGCTCCAGAGAAACTGAGTTTTAAGGTGAGGAGCTGATCAGAGGGCTGGAGCACCTCTCCTGTGAAAAAAGGCGCAGAGTATTGACGTTGTTCAGCCTGGAGAAGAGAAGCCTCCAGGGAGAGCTTTAAGCAGCCTTCCAGTACCTAAAGGGGATCTGCAAGAGCACTGGATAGGGACATTTTATAGGGGTATGGAGTGACAGGACATGGGGTAAAGGCTTCAAACTGAAAGAGAGTAGGTTTAGAAATAAAATCAGGAAAAAATTCTTTACTCTGAGGGTGGTGAGGCACTGGCACAGGTTGCCCAGAGGAGTTGTGGCTCCCCCATCCCTGGAAATGTTCAAAGCCAGGTTGGATGGTGCTCTGAACAGCTTGGTCTAGTGGATGGTGTCCCTGCCAAGGCAGAGGGGTTGAAACTAGATGATATTGAAGGTCCCTTCCAACCCAAAGCATTCAATGGTTCTATGATATATATGATTGAATAAATTTCATTCTTGCATTAGTATAAGTGAGTTTTGTAGGCTCAGATTTGACCAGTGGTGAATGACAGCCTGGGTGGCCTCTAACTACCAAAATATACTTAAAGCAAAGGATTCTTTCAATATGTTTTACTATTTGCATGTTTTAACTGGGGCAGATGAAAATACATCTCTCATTTTGAAAGAAAAATTGTTCATGACAGGAATACTAAAAACCAGAAGCAAGTACTTACCTATTCCTATTGAAGAATACAATTTGGGTCACCCTCTGTCAGAAGGAAATCAAAGTCATGCAAGCAAAAAGGAAAAAGTATTTATAAAGTAGCTATATTCTACATTTTCTTCACTCCACCAAAGCATACTGACAGACAGTGTGTGACCTGTGACCATACAACGAGAACCAGTGGAATTAAATTGTATTACCCCTGGAGCTGTTTTATTCCTTTCACCATACAGACACTAGGGAAACTCAGGAATGGTTATGAGCTAGGTGAACTGGAGGGTTTTCAAATAACTTCACATGCAGAACCTATATTTTTCTCTTTGAGTTATATTCCGATTATATTCCCCTGTAGGAGGGACAGAAAATAAACTGAAGTCTGCTCAAAGTTACATTGCAAAGTTGTCTTTGACAAAAGGTGCCTTTCATTTACACAGACTTATCACTGCAAGTTTTCTGTGACTCAGCAAACTGCGGGGTTTGGCTGTCAGAATTAAATAGTCTCTTGTGGCACAACGCCAGAGTTCAGTGTGCTTTCACTTAGTGTTATCAGAAACTGAAAGTCAATAAAATTTATAGAAGCAAAATTTTCCAGCGTGTCCGTGACCTTGCTGGAGAAAGTTGTGCATTCAGCAGTGCCAGCTACGGTCTCTTATTGTTCAGAGGTTGTCTTCACTGTGGTTTGTATCTAGACTTTTGTACAGGAGGAAAAGGATGAATTTTCATGACGTTTTAAATTCTAGTCTTATGAGGTGGTGCAATTTAAACTAGATTATACTTTATAGACCCACCGTATACTGAATTGGTCTCTCCATCTTGCTTTAACAAGAACTGCAAGGCAATAGTTCTCCATGAGAATTTCAAAAAAGGATCATTTTCATTTCTGCAGCATTCATAGGGTATAGAAATCTGGCTTATTTTTCTGGACATTTTGTGTATTGCTTTCTAGCTGGAATAAGTTTCATTATGTTATTATGAGCCCAGTCCTTAAGTTCATGAAGGCATTTGCTAAATTTTCTGAAAATATTCTAGAGAATTAAAACTGGAATTTAAATTTGTATTAATTGGTTTCACAGTCCAGAGAGTGCATATTTTTCACTTCAACAGTCTAATGAAACAGATCCCACATGGCCTCACTTCAGGCTTCATGACATTGGCTATGTCTCACTGATGAGGTTTCTAAAGCTTCCCATTGCCTGGATGCTTTATGCTCTCACTGTTCTGTTCTTTTTCTTTCTCAATAGGATAATTCCTCTCTTGTTAACAGGACGACTGCTCCTTTGTTTTCAATAAACCTGATACATCGCTCACAAATCAATTGACAAATACATCCTATCTGTTTCTGCTGTAGAAATGCTGCAGTTCTGCAGTGGATGCTACTGTTCTGCTCCATGTTTTGGAACCTTTCCCATAAAGCATTTAATTATGTTTTCTCTTTCCATGATTACCTTCACTCTTATCTCGATCATTTTTCCTGGCTGCTTCACCTGTCTGTATAAACTAGATAGCGAAGTGGCATAATCCTTGGGCTGGAAACAGAGATATGTGCTGATAAAGGACCACTTATTTTGTAAATATCAAACCTGGGTCCTGAAATGCATGCTGGTTAATAACCCATACTGTTAGATATTAACAGATGATATTTACCAGAGCTTAGCATCAAAAATCAGACAGACAAGAATAAAAAAAAGTGACAGCTGCTTGTATATTCACTTCAAAAGCCCCTGAGATAAGGCGGTCCTTCAAGTATGTCAGCACATAACTTCAGTGAATAGTAAAGACAATTAATACACGTGTGCAAAACCACCTTCCTGAAGTCATAGCTGTTTCAGCAACTGAATTATTGCCACCTCAAACCGAAGCAAGCCAGGTTTGATACTATCTGGTGGAGAAAATAAAATCTTATTTTGCTGATAAGACTGAGTGGAGAAGTAGGGCCCTAGAATACAATATAAATCCAAATGCCTTCTCCTGACAAACATTATCAGATGCATCTGTTCACCCAGGGCAGTTCATATTCAGCAGCACTATCCCATGTTTATTGTTACTTTGGCTTTTATGTACCTATGCTGGTTTTGGCAGTGGAAAATCAAAATTCTATAAAGTAATACAAAACCATCACTTACCTACATGCTTTAGGAAGCCTCTTTTTCATGTATGAAAATGTTGGAATAATGGTACCCAAGCAAGAAACATCATTATTACTGCTTAATAATTCGAATGCTGCTTTCTCAGTTAGTGATCTTGTCTACAGTTTGAGAGGCAGGCCAGCAGTTCTGTAGGCTAAGCTCTACCTAAATATTATCACCTGGAGACTTGCTAAAATATTTTATCTTTCTGCTTCTTCACTGGAGTGGTGAATGACATTCTAGTTTGAGACCACTCCTTGCTTTCCAGCCCATTTTATCTTTTCATATGGACACCCCAAATTTCTACATATTCATACTCTTCTAAAACAGCCATGTGGACCATATTTTTAATGTTGATAAGACTTAACATAAAAAGATTTTCTCCTTTAAAATTTTCCTTTACAAGCAAAATAATGTTTCCACATGTTCTGCTTTTGACAGCACTGTAACCCTGCTGCTGTTTAATCTCATGCAAGGAAGTGAAGCTGGAATACGTGGAAAGGAAGGGCACATTGGTACTCATCTGTGTAAAAGTGCCAAGATATTCTCTGAGATCTGCATTCATAGAACTGTGCTGATAATCAGAATGTTAGGATAAGCTAAAGGCCCAATTTTATTTTTAATAAATCTCAGCTAAGTAGAAAAGTGAACTCTTTAGGCCTGCTTTAAATAGGTACCCTCAGTTGCAAAGATGACTGGTTGCGTGTATGAGCTTGACAATGTGACTAGAATACAGTTGTACCATGAGAAGGATATTACAGGGTGCTGGGTACCACAGCTGTCTGCACACTGTGGAGTTATTTCCTTGTCACGATTCTGGAGCAGTGCTTGTCCAGGAGGAAAAATAGCAGATGTATCAGGCCCTCAGCTTCCACTAACAGGAATATTGGTGCTTAAGGCATGAAGGGAAAAATAAAGTTATAAATGACTGAGTTGTATTAGCACCAAACCTACTATTATCTGCTGTCATTAATGAAGAAAAAAAAATTGCACGAATTTCTAAAATCTTCCATTAGACTGCCACTAAGACACGTCTCTAGCAGGAGATCCAGCATGGCATGAAACAACAAGAATGTAAGGTCATGAAAAGAACTTTGAAAGATGAGATTCTTCTCACAGAGCTTTTGGTAGTTAAAATATAGTCCTCTGTACTGAAGTGAGTCACTGGCTACAGAAGGAAAGAGGAATCTTAGTAATACAATTCATCTGACCAATTTTAAACCTCAGCTATATAGCAGATTAATTGTATCAACCAATGTGAGTAATTCAGATGAAGATATGTACATTGTGGCCTTCATAAATTGACATTTTTGTAGGTGAGTTCCCAGAGCCACATCTAGTAAATAAGCCAGTTTAAAAAGCTTTATAGATATTAATAGCCCCTCATAATTACTGTTATGAGGGGTACTGTACTGATGGGTTTTACCCATTTCCTGTCCTATGCTTCAAATAGAATTGAAATGGAAACACAGGACCAGTTCTTGCAATAGCTCCAGTCTGGGAGATATTATTAGGAAGCACTTATGAAGGGATCTACAAATGACACTGTGATTCAGTGACAACTCTGATGCTCTGCCATAGTAAGACTTCTAAGGCAAATGCTACTTCAAAGTCAGTCTGCTTAAGCTCTGAGAACCACTGTGGCAGGTTAGAAAGTAGCATGTAGTATCCAGCTGCCTTATTTTAGCACAGGATCACCTAACTACAGGTCACAGTTTCTGTGTTCAGACCTGTGCAGTGCAGGAGGCTGGGTCACTATGGGAGCCTGGGTCAGCAGGTTGTCCTGCCAGGTCTCTGTGTCCTTGCTGGGGAGAGATGGGGCAATTTCCTTGAGGGCAGCTAGGGTGACTCAGAGCAATGAAGCCTCCTGATCTGGATGCACCTCTCTTTCTCCACTGCCCTCAGAGCGACTGGAGAGATGACTCCCCAAGCATGGAAGTGATACAAGCGCTACTAGTATAGATTCTTAAAGATGGGATGTATACTCTTATCTTCACTCTCTTCTTTGCCTCCCCCAAATACTAGGAAATTCAGAAAAGAGTTTTTACCTCTTTGAATCACAAAAGATGAAATGGATAATCTTCCTCTTGGCAGCCATGAAAAAGATAAACTCACATGAATTTGTATTCTTTGTCAGGTTCTGCTATGTAATTTGAGGATGTAAGTACCTGGAAATGTCAATAGCATCATTGTGTATCAAAGTCCTTTACAAAGGATGTTAGCTATCATTATCACCATGGGGATATAGAGACTAAAGGGACTCATTTGAAGTTAGTCAGAAAGGAGCAGGAAATCCAGGTAAAACCCTTTTACAATTCTGTGCCCATGTGGTGACACCATCAGGATTTTTTTCTCTTTGGTACCTAACCTACATGTTGTTCCAATGCAGCTGTTCAGTACATCTGTATTCAACTGCAGTTGGAACGAGGAAATGAGATACTGTATATAGACTCGGCATGATAATGTAGCCACTGCGTTGAGCTGAGCACAAGACTGGCAAAAAGATGTGACCTTAAGAAAAGCTTGAACTTAGCAGTAAACAGAGTCAGTACCTATGCATGAATTGCTGATTGCTCTATAGTTTGGCCCTAGATTTTAATTCTCACTGTCACTCACTTCCTACACCATATGTCTTAGCTGAACAGGCCTTGCTAAATCAGAGAGACAAGCTAACATAAACACCTGTATTGTCTTGTTAGTTTAGACCAATTTTCTTTTGTCCAGTATAATGTGTCTGTCAATGGCCAAAGCAAGAGCATGAAAAATGGGGAACTATTTAGTGATTCCTTGATATCCTTCCCCATTCAGGCAATCATTGGATTAGGAAATCCTGATATGGACCACACAGATCATTGTGTTCAAAAGTCTCTTACAGTCCTGTTCCAAATCATTGTGTTTAATCCCTTTTTCAGATCCATTTGTATATTTGGCCTACACAAAATCCTGTGTAATGGTAAGGTGCATGTAATAGTTTTCCTGTTCAATCAGCATCCACTCGTTAAATCCCCACTACTTTGTCTGCTATGAGAACAGTGCACAGCTACTGCCTAAGAGTTTTGCCTGTGCTGTTGCTCATTTTGTAAATGTCTTGCACACCTTCAAGCTGCAGCGTCTGGTCCATTTTATACATCCTTTAGGGAAATTGTTTCATATCCCTGTACGCTTACGAATGCTGTGATGCTGGGTGCATATATGAAACAGTTTGGATTCTGGTTTTTTGAATGAAAAGTGCTGCATAAGAGCAAGAGCAAGGCTTTGTTGCAAGTTTCAGTTTTTGGCAGGGGCAAAACATTTGTGTAGCTCATTCATCACAGCACATTTTATCTTCTGTGGTCTGTGAAGCTGCTGCTGGAAGCAAGTTATGACAGCTATTGAATGCCTAGTTTGGAGGCAAAGATGTTAGCAAGACTATTAGAAGAATTCTGTTATAGCCTGGGGATCAAACAGAGTAAGCCAAATTTCCTACGAGATTCTTCATAGTGCCAGTAGTTGCATAGTGATATATGGTTGTTTTTGCCTGGTGTTTATCATCCTTGATATACAATTTGATACAAATTTTAGAGAAGTAAAATATTTTTGTCCCTTGAGAAAGAAGGCCATTTCACAATGAGAAAGTGTGGTTAGAACCGTGAATGAGTATTAGAACCATCTCTAACAGAGCAAGTCTCTCTCAACAATTTGTGTGTGGCTCTGGGGAAGATTGCTACTTGTGTTTTGTCACTAGACTTTTCTTACATGCTTTGTCCTACTCTCCTTTCCTCCTCTGCTCCAGTGTTATCCTTCTTACTTCAGTTGTCCTGATCATCACCGATATTTTATTTTAAACAGCAAAAGAAAGGTCAGAGCACACTATTAAACAGTTTGTAAATATCTTTTCCACTCTTATTAGAGCTCAGAGGCAATGTGTGGGTGTATGTGTGATCACACCATTGCAACATTTCATTCAGGAAGCTTATAAGAATGTGGCAAAGATTTCCTCTTGCCCTTACAGTTTTGAATCATGAAACTTTTTATATGGGATTTATCAAACCCGTGTAATCATCTTAGGAATTTTAGTTCCATTTTAAAAACGAACTTGGTCATTCAGGAGTCTAATATAAAAAAGAAAAGGTAATATACTAAATACTTTTCCCTGTCTGAAAACCAGTTTTAATTTAGAAACAGTTAGGGGTTTGTAAGAATACCCCATCCCACCTTCATGGCTTTGGTACTACAGATCAGGAACTCCAAATTAGTGCCTGAATGCCACTTTTACAAAGTAGCCCAAGACCTGAATTGCCAGGATTCAAAACAAGGCAGATCCAATGGCCTTTTTAAATAAAATGCTCCTGACATCAGATGTCTATGTTGTTCATGATAATATGATAATGGTAAAAAGCTAAAACATGATTTCCTTATTTTTTACACCAGATAGCAAAGAGTGATTTGCCAATACAGAAACGATTTCCATTGGTGTTTTTCCTATCCACTGTTTTGTCTACTTTACAAAACCTTCCTGTCTTAAAGGGAAATATCTTTACCCTGATTAGCGTAGATTTTGAGGAGACTTACGAAAATCTTTTGAAAACTCATTAATTAGGAGTTCAGCTCCAGGCTTTTGAAATATATCCTTTTTATCCCTTACTTTTCGCTTTAGGGAAATAGCTGAATTAATACAAGTGACACGACTGGAGAGAATGCCATGTAATAAAGGGCTCTTTAATCCAACAGATTATTCTGGTGGGTCGTCCATCAATTCAAGTCTTAAAACCAAGATAGGATATCCTTCTCAGAGGTAATGAAAATGCATGGCCTTTCATATAAAGCTGATGATGATTTCCTTTGGCTTTGAAACTCATGAGTCCCTGGGATTCTTGTTCATAGTAAACACCACTTGCAAACGTGACTGATATCCACAGTTTGAACCATCCGTGCATGTTGCTTTCTAGAAGTCCTCTCTGCACATCTGTCATGTGGGAATTAATTTAACATCTATGGCTTATCACAGACTTGCTAGGGTAATAATAAGAATAGCTAAATAAAAAGAAATAAAAAGATACAAATGGGAGACATTATGCCAATTAGGAGGCTGAAAGAACACATTTATTCATTTGGCATAACTTGAAGATATAGGCAATATTATATTCCAGATAGTTACTCTTCTGAGTTACATCTCCCTAAAATTAGTGCTGGTCTCCTGTAGCGATGCTGGCTGCTTTGAATGAAAAAGTGTTTGGGTCAGACTTGCTACTAGCCAGAGATTAGTTATTGATGGGATTATGTATCATGTGACCTACAACAAATGCAGAGAATAAGGTAATAGCATATCTATAAAGGATAAAAAAAGATACGGTGGCAATTGTAAGAAAATAATTGGCTTTAATTACTGAAAAATTACATCACCTGGGGCCCCTGTGGATTAGAAACATCCTTAAAAAGAGCTGAACAAAGAAATCCAGGAAAAAAAAAAAGCAGAGATGCAAAAGTGTGGGTTAATACAGTATCTGTAAAAATCAAGGCTGTATTAGTTTGGGTTTGTGATAAAGTATCTTCTTTCTTAGGCATTACTAAAAAGCTTTTTGCTGTTTCCTTTCATGTTAGTGGGTTGTCTAAAATGTTTACAATTTACCTGACTAGGCTTGTACTAAGTAACTCTTGTCAGTCTTCCTCACAGACGCAGAAACTAGCTTATTTGTTCATTAAATAACATCTTCCAAGTTCTTGAACTGTGTTGAAAATAAGATTTCATATAATCCACCAAGAAAACTGAAGTGGTATTTCTATCCCTCTGCTTTATTAGTAGTTTTTGTGGAGAGGCAGACACTGAGAGAGTGTATTAAATTATACATTACATATAAGGCAATTTGATATTGTCAGAAGAACTTTACTTCTGTCAATGCTTGATTTATTTGATGAAACTGCAAGAAAGTATCTTAGGTTTATTATTAGCCAAATGTAGAAAAAGGTCAAAGTTCTGTGTACATCAAGGAACAGAAATACTTTCATGTTAATTTTTTCCAGACCACATCACAGCATATCTACTTGTTATGTCAAGCCAGATCTGATATAATTTGAAAATAAAAAGAAAATACAATTCTGAAGGCATTCTCCAAATTCTGTACAGCTATAGGGAATCTTCTAACTTCTAACAAATCTAAGATTTGTTAACATGTTTCTGGGATATTGGTTCTCTAAAAGAATCAGCAAGACCCTTATTCCTTTTCCCTTGTGAATTCTGTGCTTTGCAGTGTTGCACAATAGTTTCCATAATCATTAGGGGAAAAGTGAGGTACAGTATGGTATTCCTGGGAGCAATATTAGAAGAATGAAAATGCACATTTCTTTGGATTTTTATTCAGAATGATTACAGTCCAAACACTGCAACTGTTCTATTCCCATCTAAGACTGTCTAGAGTGGGCTGCTCAAAACCTGTTATTAAACAATAAAGAAAACAAGATTAGGACATGCACAGCACAGCTCAATGAGTTCTTTTACATATTTGCCTCAGTGGGTCACAATCCAGATTGCAAAGGCAAGACCGAAAGAATTTGTGGATCTGTAGGTCACAAGGTTTTAAAATACAAGTAGAACTGCAATACAAGTAGGTTGTTAAAAATGCAAATAGCTCTCTCCAGCACTGCAGCAACCTCCTCCAACTGCCCCTGCCAGAGCAGCACTGCGGGCTGCGCTCACCGCACCGAGCCCTGCCCTCCCCTTCCTCTGTGTCCTCTCTTCCCCAGGGGCAGATTGTGTCACTTGCACCAGATGCCTTAAACCCAGCTATGAATGAGAGAGGTTATTTACTCGTGCATGGATGCCATGGAAAGGGCAAACCAAAACTTTCATTTGCTGTGTCATTTCATCCTATGTGAACATGTTGCCCACCCTGTTCGTCTTGAGTGGCTTCCTCCATGAACGTTTAATAACAGTGAAAGCTCTCTCCCAGGAGACCAGAAAAAGTGCATTAAGAGGTTCCGGGACACAGCATATGTATATAGGATTTCACTGCCATTGTTCGATTTGCATTGTTCAGGATATTAATTTAATTATAGATGCTTCACCACAGTTGGGGAAAAAAACAAACTCTCTCTAAATTAAATTAGCTGATAGCAAAGCCAGGTAATCTGGCACAAATGGAATTGCATTTTGCTTACATTCAACGAAATTAACATTTAGATCTCTGAAAATTAAGAGGTGTATTATTCAACACATCACCAATAGAAGGTTTGCTTAATAATGATATTTTGATTACGTTTTTCTAATTCAGGTTTGGCTGAATGACAATATGACAAAAGTATTTGACAATGACAATAGCATTTACCTGAGAACTAAAATCAGTCTTAAATGATTTTTACATTTATTCCTCCATAAAAGTATTATTTTAATTAAACAGACACATCAATTCATTGTTGTATAAAATAATTTTCTAAACTGAGCCCAAGATAAAAATTGCCTGATAGCAACATCAGAGTTTTCATAATTTCTACACATGCTTATAAAAGTGAGTTGAGATGTGAATACTTCAGGTTAAGCAGCACTGCACAGGAGGCACTGCTAGTTTGAATCCCCCATTAGCACCATCAAACAGTGTAAAATGGGACAACTTTGTCTTCAAAGACAGTGCTGGTACCCTGAGAGTGGATTTGGGACTGCAGGCTCTCCCTACACTTCGTCACTCCATGGGTTCTGGCTGCCCAAACCCAGCCTGACTCTGTGGAGGAGCCAGCCCCATCCACTGCACCACCTTGCCCACTTATGTCAGTTCCTCTCTAGTGGATTTACCTAAAATCTGCAGTAATCGGGGAACTGAGCAAAGGATTGATCTTAGATATGCTGCTCAAGATGGCTTGGATGTGTGACTAAATTAAAAGGCTTGAGACAGACATGAAAAGTGATGCTGGGCTGGAGGCACTGGAATGATCCTGCCAATGGGAGGGATGCTGGAAAAGGCATATACCTGAGCTAGGTTGTTGTGACATGTGCTATTTATAACTAGGGGGAAAAAGGGAATGAAAGTTATTGTCAGTACTAAAACCATGTCTCTTGTGAAACTTCCAATGAAGCAAGGTTGTGCCTGACCCATATGGGCTTGGGTTACCTGGGCTGCTGGATGGCTAACCAGATCCTTGGACAATGTTTTACTTTGAAATTCTGAACACTTGCACATAAAGAAACATCTGATATTGGTGGAAAACCCCAGTGCTTACATCCAAACAGCAAATAAAACTTAAGGCCCTAATCCAAATGGGAAGCCTTGGAGAATCAGTTCAGATGAAACTTTCTGAAGGTTTTGTACCTGCTCCCAATAATCAAATGTCTGGGATGACAATGACCAAGGGATAAGAGACTGAAACATTTCTTTATTTTTTCATTTTGCTTGCATTGTACCTCTGGCAGTGTCAGGGGGGTGTCCATTCCACCATGTCACCTGTTCAGTTACTTACACTCTCCGTTCAAACCCACATCTGATTGATTAGCCAAGAGCAGCTCCTGCAGCACATCCACATGCCTTGGCAAACCAGAGGTTTTCTAACACGGGTACAGAGTAATTACTCACAGACTGAAGTAAAAGCCAGCAATCAGAATAGCTTTAACAAATTAGGGAATGAGCTGCAAAGCCCATGCAAACTGCAAGGGACCTCAGTTTATTTGTAATCATAGCATAATTTTGCTGGGTTAGTTTCAATTTTTTTAACATACTTACATCAGCTTTATCTGACAAAACTTCAGTAACATTAAATATTGATCCTCAAATCATTAAAACCAGATGCCATACAGTAGGACAAAAATGAAAGTGACACATGAGACAATTCCAACATAAGGTTTTGGAGGAATGTATCAGTTAAGATTAAGTAAGAGTGGCTAAGACCACCTCAAGTGCAACTTTCTAAGTAAATGATTTCTGTTTCCCATCTCAAATGGAAAACAAAAGTCAGAACAAAAATAATTTCAAATCTAACAAAACCATGGATTTTACAAGAAATAGAACATTTTGGTTTTTAGTATTTTAAATGTTTCTGAATTGGATAAATTTAGTAACACTATGTCCTGTCAAAAAAAATTAGGCAAATTGTTTTTGACTTTCATTTTCTGTCTTTTTTTAACTGAAAAGATCCAAGAAAACATCCACTGTATTGTGCTTGCTGATAAAGTGTTCTGATGAAATCCAAATGTTAATAAATATTTTCTGGAGTTGATTTTTATTACTGCAAGATTTCTCTTTAGCTTTTTCACAAAGATTCTTTTATAAGGTCAGCCAGTCTCTTGAAGGCCTGCAATGAAAAATATGGTTCACATTTATATTTCAGCATTACATGAATAGGGAACACATCAAACCTGTAAAGATACTAAAACTTGGCTAACCATATAGAATCAATATTTTATAATGCAAAGTTCTGCTGGTAGTCTCTCCTTTCCTTTTACAAAATCATGTGTGGGCTTTGACTGCACAAAGCTTTTGATTCTCTGATAGAAAATAAAAGGCAGAGATTTCTGAAACAGAAAAATGCATATATTGATGTTCAAAGGTTATTTGGAGTTAAGATGCAACTTCTAACAAAATAGTGATCCCTGAAAGAGTATCTCTTTTAACTTAATTTTACAGCCTGGAGACTCCAAAAGTGAAAAAAAAAGAAGAACATTTGAGTGGGGAAGCATATAAAAAACACTGCTTGACTGTCAATAGTATGGTTATGAATGACTTTAACAAAGAAAAAGGAAAAAACAGAAGAAATTCAGAAGAAATAAAAAGACAATAGAAGCACTTAGCTGTTACAAATCTTCACGTAAGTATAACTACAAATACTGAACTGTTTCAAGCACCCCAATAAAATCAGTATTAAATCTGCACAAATAAAGCATTTATAAATAATGTCTGGGAGGTTCAAGTGTGAGACACTGCATGTATGAGATACACTGAAAAATTCTAAGTGGTCCTAAAAATTTGGTACCTTTCAGATCATTTGGATGAGTCTCTTGCTTAAGAAACAGCTAATACTGCTGCAAAAGTGCTGCTTAATCACCTACAGACTAAAACCTTTAACATTTAAGAAAAAATATAAGGAGAAGGGTGTAAAAATAAGGAAGCATTACTGTGTGAGAAACTGTCTTGATAAGAATGCAAAAAAAAAAAATCTCACCAGATCCATCTGGGCAGGAGAAGGCAGAGAAAAGGAGGCTCTGACATAAGAACTAGGCTCTGAACTATCAATATTGAATGCTCCTCCAGGAACCAGTAATACCTACGAAAAATAGATTAACCACACAGTTATTACCACTTGTACACTTTTAAAACACTATGTTCAATTAAATTTGACAAAGCTCAGTGCTTACACACTTGTATCAGAACATGGTGTAATATATTCTTTTCTTCAAATCAAGGAGACAAAAATATGCAACCTGTAACCAGACTTTTCATAATAAAACCAAATGATCCTAGGTTTTGGTTACCAGGTCTGGCTTATATTATCACAATGCTTAGAAGCACCTGGGGTGTAGCTTACTCAGTACGCAGTGCTGGGTCTTATAAATTGGAGAAATAAAATCAAACTTTATTTCTCTCATTAAAAAAAATTGGTGAACAGCCATCATACATATAGGTACATATATTACATATGTAATACATATATATTATATATATGTCACATACAATGACATATTGTACCATATGTTATACTGGTTTCAGTTTAAGTAAACTGATTAAATATCAGTATCTGAATAGAGTCATGAAAATATTTTTTTAATGAGTAACTATGCCACAGTGCCTGACTTGCAGACTTAATGATGGTGCACAGAAAGTTCCCCTCCTTTTTTATGTGTGTACTTGTNCCCCCCTTTTTTTATTTTAAGATCATAAGTCATTAAATCATATCATACTTCTTTCTTCAAAGCCTTTTCCATTATCAGCTGCTGTGTATCAGAAATACCCTTAATTTTGATCCATAAGAACATGCCAGCAGCAGGAGGGTACCATTCTGCCAAGCCTGGAGAAAGAGAGAGAAAATGGAATCAAGGAAGAAACTTATGCCCCACTTTTAATGGCTACATCATAGATTCAGTGATGTTTTTGATTTGCTGATACAAACATTATTATCACTATTACTATAGTGATTTTTGTATCTTCTTTTAAATTAAGGTCACTATTTCAGAGAAATTTTAAAGACAGATGTTTTAAACACAGAAAGTATAAGAACATAATGAAGTGAAATACATGCTCTTTGTAAAATTGCTTTAAATAGTAATGTGGTGAGCTTTTTTTCATCACTATCTATCTCTCTGTCCTACCAGAAAGCATAAAAACACAGCAGTAGACAATTCGTTCTAAGCTTAATATTTAATGAAATTGATTTGCTTATAGTGCTTATCTGTCACTTCAGTCAAGAGATGAACTTAAGTGATTTTTCTTGAGCACAAGGATGATAGATAGCTAGGAAAAAAATGTAAGTGTTTATCTGTGTTGCACTCTGACCTTTTAACCACTTGTCAGCAGCAGTGAGCATTGCATCCCGCTGGATCCTGTAGAAGTCCACCACTCTGAAAGAAAATTATCAATTGAAAATCATGAACTCATATCATTTCAGAGTCCATTTGTTTCTGAAGGCAGAAACAAAGCTTTTCTACTTGAACAAGCCAAGAGCACATTTAATGTAAATATAAGCATATCCTAGGTGGACACAACACAGTATACTTTGGGTATAAAACTTTGAGTATGTATCCAAGAAGTTTTTACTGCTTCAGGGCATCTCCAACAAAGCACTGATCAACCAGACAGAGGAAGTCCCTGTGTGGCTGCTTCTTAGCTTTACATATTTCATAGAAACCTTTTGTATATGATATCCATTCTATTATAGCGATAGATACAAGTCCTGTTAGACGTATTTACTGCACAAAGCACACATACTGAAGAAAATTAGGGACTTAAACACATGCAAAAGCACGGACTTGATACTTGTGCATTTGGGTTGAATTTGTGTAACAGGTACACATGGAAATGTCATTTGACAAGCTAAAAAACAAATCGCGTGATGAACCCGTCATAACTATTTGATAGCTTTCCCTTTTCTAAACTTTTGAACATACCTCCTTCATACTTTAAGTAAAAATTTCAAATAACTTAACCTCTTACTGGGGAAAATGACCCTAACCCAAGTTTTACCATGGACAAGTCATATGCAGTGGCTTTTGCTGACATAAAATGAAACAGCTGTGCAACGGAAGACACAAGAGGAATGCCTGATACTGAGTTCATAATTCAGATGCAAATGTGTTCCCATGTCTTGAGAAAACATCCTTAGTAATTTGCATAATTTACACAATTTTACATTTGTATTTTTGAAAATACTCTCTGAACCAATAGCTTTGATTTGTGGATGTATTTCATTACACCTGATACACAAACACCTCCAGAGACTTACATAGTTTTGGGGCTCAGCTATATCTACTGCTACATTCTGTATGAAATGATAAATCTCCTTTGTGTAGTTTTTACCAGAATTGCAAATTCTGTTACAAAGTTTTTACCTGTTACCATCTTAACTGCATGTTGAAACTATACCCATCAGTAAGACAAAACTTCCCCAAAAATATAGCTGTTCCAAAAACCAGACAAGCTTCTACTCAAAAGCCTGATCTAACACCTCACTTTCATACAAATGAAATCAGCTGGAAGAGATTCCAGTCAGCTGTGGGGCCTCATCAGTAAGGTTATAAAGCATTGCAGCTGCCCCCCCTACAACTCTATTTTCATTAGTTGAAGCAGAGGAACAGTTTTCAGGCTTGAGCAAGGCTGCCTTTTGACCTACAAGAAAGAGGTAAGTGAAGAGATGCATTTGGGATTTATTTTTTGGGAACTACTGGAAGTTGAGCTCAAGTGTGGACCAAGTTTCTCTGTGAGACTTATCTTTTATGTTCCTAAATCTTAAAACAAGGCAAAGATAAGGCTGGTGTGNTTTTTTTTTTTTTTCTCAAATATTGCTGTTTACAGTATGAACATCAGGGGACAGAAGTGGCTGTTACAGTGAGATCCAAGAACTTTTTGCATGCTTTGCTCATGTTTCTGTTACAGGCCTTTGCAGAGCGTAGCACACTCCCACTGAAGTGGGAATCTTGGGGCTCTAATGATATCCAAGTAGAGCATATAAAATGAGGCAGTGATAGTCAAAAGAAACTGTGCTTCTCCTGCATAATAAATGAAAACCAAATGTGTGTCAGTCAGCATACAAGAAATGCCTTGTGAGTCAGACAGTAGCCCAGTGCTCTCTCCAAGAGCGTTGGGCAAGGCAATGTTTAGTGTGTGTAGATGAACCTCACTGGTTTTTTGTCAGTATCCACAATCAGGAGATAAAGGATGGCAAGAGTGAGAATTCCTGCTAACGTAGTGAGGCAAGAACTCCCTTTATAAAAGCTATGCTGACTCTTTCTCTATGGATTCTGTGCTCAGAGATCCTAGCTTTTGTTATAGACCCTAACACTTTAGCAGGGATCAAAACTTTATTCACTGGCTTGAAGCTTCCAGGATCCTCTCAAGTTCCCTTCAGATGGGAGCTGCATAATGTGCCAGTGGACTGGTGGATTTTCTGCCTGGATTGATAGGTGATGTGCCCTGACCTGCTTGTCTGCAACTTCATACTGTGTCTCTTCAGGGCTCTTGTGTGAACCCAACAGTCTTGGTGACCTGCCTTACCTACTTGGCCTCATCCTGGTGCACCTCCTCTGACTTGTTTAATACAAAGCATGTTTGATGTAGGTAACAAGTAGCAGAATGACAGATGATGGGATTCAGCATATGACATAACCCTACCTGTCTATATGCTCCAAGAAACCCTTTTGTCCCCATTGCTGAAGCAGCTGTGATATCATAATCTAAAGAAATAAAACACATCATCAATACCATGTTTTAAACAGGACTGTTCCACAATCATCAAAAGATCCATAGCCAGATGCATTATTCAGCATTCCCCAGATATGAAATTGCATGCAGTGTCTCTTGGAGCCCTTTATAAGCAGAGGTGCCAAGGGCAACAGGTCCATGTTACTGGTATCTCCAAGGATCAGGGTGGTATTTGGAAGTTGGGGTGGAGGGAAGGAAAAATGGATCAAGAGCTAAATATGATAATTGGGGAGAAAGAGGAAGGCAATGTATATTGCTTTACCTTCCTGTCCACATCGGCCTCTCCGCTTTAATAGTGCCTCTGTGATGAACTAACGGAGCTGGAAGATGGAAGCCACATTTAGATGTGTTCAATGTCTCCTTTCCTTATTACTAACTATAAAGGGGCTGTAGTTGGCAGCTTGCTTTGAAATGTCTTTGTGGGCTGCCAGTATTGTTTTAATTGTATTGTTTAAAAGCAGAATGAAAAAATAATAAATAAGTGTTTCTTCCACGCTGTGCTTTACATTGAGATTTTTCAAATTAACCTATCAGGAAGAGATAAAGTATTTCAAATCTTGATTCTTGAAATCTGAGTTAAGGGGTATCAGCTGTACTATGCATGCACTGAGACAACCCTCTAGCTCTGGTTCCGAGTTCTATGGTGGTCTCTCTTCCTTAGGCAGAATTGACAATGAATGTGCATGAACAGAACTGCAAAAGCGCAGAGCAACTGTGGAAGTACAAAGCTGCTTGTTTGTGCTTTCTTATAACTTGGAATATGTTGTCTTCTCTAAATACAATTAATTTGGTGGTTTGGTACTTGCCTGTGTGAATGTGCTGGTGTGCATTGTTGACACCTGAATGTGTAGAATAACTCTGTCGATGAGAGGTTTGGGACCCGTCAGAAAACCTATTCTTAAACTAGAAAACAAACAAACAAGTTACTACAGAAATGCAATGTGCTAATACTTTGTCTGAGTTATATGTGGGAAAACATCCAACCATTTTATTGGTAGTGTAAGGCTCTCTTATGCATTCAAATTTATCTATATCTTAATACTGACATCTGCTTATACAATTTAGAAGCCGAGTATCAAAGTAATGAAATAAAAACATTGAAGAGGTTTTAATGCTCAAAATAGCTTCTTAGTTATGAGGCTTCAGGACAAAATCTGTGTTTGTAAACTGTCCTCTGCAACCACAAAGATTACGTGAATCAAAGGAAAGGAAAGATAGGTTTTCCCATAATGAAAAATCATGAATGCTCTGGCTTTATGACAAATAGACGAGAAGTGGCAAATGGCTTTACTCTTTCACTCCCTTTCAGTACTGCAGAAGGAATGGAATTTAGATTGATAAACTAGATGGTTATTTATGCTTCAATTCTTATTACTCATCTTTACAGTTTGGCTGAAGTTTTTATTTGAAGAAAAATGGAACCAGTAAGCTCATATGTGTCTTTAGCAAAGAAAATATTGTGTCATGCCATTTTGTGGTGTCCCTTCCAAAAATGCAATCACACTTAGTGTTATGTTGTCTCTTCACTTTCTCTAGGATGGGTTATAATCCACCAGCTGCCAATGCAGAATCCACATTAATTTTTTATGTCTATTAGGATAACAGACAAAAGCAAGTTAAAAATCAAATACATTGACTTGTGTGAAATGGAAAACAGCCAAATTAGCTTTTTTCAGGCAGGTGGAAACAACTTGAAAGAACTGGAAGGCTAGATATCAGTATAACCCTATGAACAGTTTGTGAAGAATGATTACTTCTTTTCTGTATTACAAGTTCAGGGAGCTTGTAGGAACGGTAAGAGATAGATAGATAAAAAAGGAAATGGGAAAAGAGAGAAATACTCCTAAGAATTCCAGGAACAGAGCTGGAATCCAACATCTGTCTTCTGCCTAGATGGTGCCTGCAAGAATGGGCTTCCTGGGGGGAAAGGCTTAACTATCAGCATCAGAAGAGAATCAGAACTTGGAGTAAAATGACTGCCAAGCGATGACATGAAAAGTGAGTAGACTGCAAAACGCCATTGATTCAGAAGTTCATTCCAGAAGTGGATAGTTATTAAATGAGAATGCACTACAACGTCTCATCACTTCGTATGAAGTCTTGTGTCTTAACTGAATAAGCAATGCTAAGTGCTCTGCAGCTGGCCTTACCCAGATGAGAGAATTTTAGAGAAAGAGTCGGTCCTGATAACTCGGCCATCCACATCCATTGAGAGGAAAGTTGGAGCCCATGGCTTGGAACAAAAAAAAAAAAATAAGATTCAAAGTGCTAGTCAGGATTATAATGGAAGTATTTTCTTTACTATGAAGACACAATTCATTGCTCAAATGTGTATTCCAAGGAAAATACTGCAGTAACTTGCTGACAAGCAATTGTTTAGCCTAGCTGTCTGAGATGTGATTACAGTATTCTGTGAAAGTCTTCAAGAAATCAGCTTTGTTATTTTTTGATGCTCGCTTAGCCCACTGTTCAGCATACAAGTGTTCAGTTTAAGTATTGGTATGATGCTGTAAGAAGGAAAGAGAAATAATGATTTTTTCTGCCAAGATTTCTTTGTGGAGGTACTTCAATTTCTAAATGGAGCCTTGTAGCTTTTTGCTTTGCTATATTAAAAAATGAAATCAGAAGATATGACCAAATTGTGAAGATCTGAGTTCAGCATACTTTTTCCTTATCAAGAATTCTGTTTTTACACCTTCTCCCCTTTTTTCTAACAAAGCTTCACAATGCTATTTAATGAATAAGTGAAGCAGTTTTATTGCCACCTTCCATAAAAACGTGTTTCAAAAGAGAAAATGCTGACCTTTATCTTCTACCAATGTTTTACTGCTTTGTAAGACCTATTTTGTTTTCTGAAGTTAGGTACTTTTAAAGACTGAGCAACTGTAGATTCGTGTATGAAATTTGAGGAAAATTTACACGAAGAAGGGAAGCTGCCTATCCAGTACCACTACCTGTGGTACCTGGGAGAACTCCTGGATTCTCCAAAAGGCAAAGGGATAAAAATGGGGTATAGTAGATGGGGAGTAGGCAGTCTTCTGCTGAATGAAAGAGGAGACAGGGAGAAAGGAACATTAAGAGGCTGCAAATTTGAAGTGCTGCTTCAGCGACATACTTGCTTTGCATTAAATGCAAAGTCTTTGTCATCTTCTGATTACTGAAAAATTCTATCCTGTATGAGGCTTGAGAAACTTGAGCCACTGATTAACGGGACATAAAATACCACAAAGGGGAAAATGACTGAAAGGAGCACAGACTGTGAAGCCTACAACTGCCTTGGTAGGATGTGAAGAAGGGGCATGCAGGAAGGTCCAGGGCTCAAACCTTAGTTCTCTCCTGAAACCTTATTTTTTCTCCAGAAGATAAGGTGTTACTAAGGATTGTGGAAGACAAATTACCTTTTCAAATTGAAGAAAGTAGTAAGGATCATCTTCTATTATAAGAAAATCATATTTTCTTGCAAGCTAAAGAAATTAAGAAAAGTAACAAAATAAATAAAAGTTAAAGACCCAGCAAATTCAGTCAGGGTTTTTTTTTTTAAGCAGCACCATATTATGATTCTATTGATTGGTCATTCATTATATAGAAGCTCCCATGATGAGAAACCTTCAAGTGCCCAATTTAGATACCAAAAAAATATAAGTGTAATCATGGTACCCGTAGTACAAGGATCCATGTATGCAACTGAAGCTCTGTTTCATGTGGCATTCAAACTGTGCAGGCAAAGTGCAGCAAGTCCAGTTAGAAGCCCATGGCAAAGGTACCAGCCACCAATGGGCTACCATTGAAAAACAGTTTGTCTAATGCACAGCCTACCTCTGAAGGGCTGTTGTGAAAGAGATTCTGCCAGAAACAGGTTCTAGGAGGAATGTCTACTGGACCAATAATGGGCCCAAATACCAAACATGGGATACCCTGAACTGAAACAAGACTGACATTTATCTATTTCCACCTACAAGGTTCACAAGGCCCATACCTCGTAAATCTCCTTCTTGCGCTCTGTGGTCAGTGAGTTGCCAGTTGGGTTGCATCCATTTGGAATAGTGTACAGGAGTTTGGGGAGGTGATGGCTACAATTTTTTACATCCTCTGGGCTCCAAGCAGACAGAATTTCTTTTAAAGCTTTTGGAATAATGCCATGTTGGTCACTAGGAATATTAATTATATTACAACCCAAGGGTCTCAGCTGTTGATAGAAGGAACAAAACTGTCATAATTGTGTAATTCAGAGGTCTTCCTTTTGTCATTGGCACTGTAAAATTTCATCCATACAAAGTCTTTCTTTTTGATTTTATAGACCTCTCAAGCTCCATTTGCTCATGAGTCAAATAAAAGTTTGCCTGAGTCTGCTGTAAGGCTTGTGAAACTTACCACATTACTCTTTATTTGTCCTACTAAGCCAACTGAGAAGAAATGGGTATCTCCCTATGTTCAATTGCTGCTCTTCTCTAGGAAATCAGATTTGGTTTTTCAAGCAGAAAGAGATTTTGTAAACTTGAACTGTTCTCTCAGGACTCCTCATGCTCTCACTACAGACAGTTAAGGTCACAGCACCTTTGTTTCCTACTGACAATTTACACTCTACTTTGGTGGAAATGCCAGAGCTTTAAGCTACTCTTCACTGACAAAGGGCAAAGAATGTGTTCTCAATAGATATATTCAGCAATACAAAAGAGAATGAAATGATGCTACTGCGGTGACATGTTGACAGCAGTATGAAAAAATATAAGTAAAATACCAATGAAAAAGCTTACTGTCTCTCCCCTGTGGAATTTCAATTTGTACCATGTAGCGCTCTGCATTTTTAAGTAAAACTGCAAGCTGCTGCACTGTCAAAATACATTCGTAAAAAAGTACAACTGATTAGACTATATTCAAATTTAGGACAGCGAACAATAACAATTAATTTTGATGCAAGGGGGGACAACTGAATTTGGAGTGTATTTATTCTAACCCTTCTTGCAGCTCTTATGCATTTTGAGCTGACATTTAATTTTATACAGATTAAGCTACTTTTCAGAAGTAAACTTTGCTGCTTTTGTATAGTTCTCACTAATTCATATCTTCATACTCATATATGGATGTTTCAGGCCTATTCCAATATTATACTATTTATAGCTATTGTATAATCTGACCATGAAATACTTCAGGTAAATGTGCTGATGTGTTAACACACCCACTTGTTATAAATTTAATTCAACCAAACTAGGTCCTGATGGCTTTCTTTCCAGTCCCATATGTGATCTTAGCCCTTGAACGAACTAGTATTTGGAAGAGGAACTTCCAGCAGCTTTTACAGAACTTTTAGTAGAAAACCTTCTATGAGTTAATATTTATGAACTTAACTGGTTGGACACTAAAATCTGCAGTCTTAGATGTATTTTTATGGCAGATACAGACAGTGTTTATATGACTGCAGATCAGGCACTAAACTGCTGTTCAGTTCAAATGTAACATTCACAATGTTTTGTAGTTAAGAATACCTACAGCTGCTAGTGTCCCAGCGTATGTGGGCGCATCCAAAAGGATGTTGTCTCCAGGATTAATGAGCATTTCGAACACCTGCAAAAGAAACTATTCTATTTCAAAAATCGTTCAATTTTTTACATGTGCTTCATACTTTTGACTTAGTAGGATTAAAAATCTTGATTAGATACTACTAATTCCCTAACTATATAATTATCCTGTCTGTCTGAAAGGTAACAAACAGATTAAAAGTCTGCTTTAGAGCCAAATTAAGATAGGTTATCAACTAGAGAATATCAAATTGACATGGAAAGACAGTGCTCTGAAGCAATCTTTCTACTGTGTAAGTTACAGAAAGAATCAACTAAACAGCAGTGGGAGTGGACTGGAATGGGTAATTATTTCAGGAAGTAAAACCCCCAAAAAATCAGGAAGTAAAAAAAAGAAGAAACGTACTTAGAATAGAGTTATGGTAAAGCATCTATTCACTTACTATTGCATTACTTGAGTAAATGAAATGTTACCTTATAGCATATTTTCTACACAAATTTATTTAGTTATCCAAACTTTCATGCAGTCCAGACAGTCTAGAATGCCACTGCAATTTTATTTCATTTCCCTTATCTTGTACTGGTAATGCTGTCAGACATGCATTTAATAAAGTACCCTGCATGTAGTTATAGAGGGCACTTAATGCTGAATATGGCTAAACTGATACAAGAATAAACATCTCTCTGAATGAAATGCTTCTAACATAGGAATCTTTTGGTCTTACCTTACACAAGCCTTCCTGGCTGCCGGTTGTGACACACACTTCCATCTGTCCTTGCTCAGGACTGTAATTGGCTGTGGGAGGATCATGTAGGTTCCGCTGGAAATCTTTTAGCCAAGACAACAGCTCTGGAATCCTGAAACATGAATAAGAAGGCATATCTAACACCTTATACAGGCAAAGCTAGGCTGTTCCTCTAAATCCCTGCCAAATCTAGCATGCAGTCCTGAGTCTGATTTCAGCTGTCACACGGATACACTTAGATGCAATTGCTATGACTGCTTTATCAAATTGAGAAAATGAGATGGGCATCTGTGCTCCATACACCAAATTATCATAGTGAAATCTGGGCAGAATTTTTTTGCCAAGGATGAAACAGAGTAGAGGCTGAACAATACCCACTCCTAGAAATGATCATTCTGTACTTGAATGTGGCAGTGTGACAAAGCTCTTAATGCTGCTAGTAATGGGCTGCAGGTTACAAGGATTTCTAAAACACATTTTCCAAAAAATGTTTTAAGATCTTGTAGGATGTTCATAAATGGCTGGGTTCATTTAAATATTAAGAAAAGTCTTAACTGATGCCCCATGTGTCTCTCTAAGTACCCAAGTATTTTTGCAAACCTGTCCCCACCTGACTCAGTGCTGTCTGCTGAGGAGTTTACATGAGCACCAAAGTAATGTAATGATATGCAATATTTGTACCAAAAATGCAATTCTATAAATACCTCCACTCAACTACCACAAGTTGTACATACTGACTTTAGTATATGGTGCCTAAAGAAAAGAAAATAAATACTCCAAAATGTAGAAACTATGTATTGCAATGCAGTATCTTTAAATAATATCTGCTTTGGGAGTCTGGATTCTCAAATATTAACAGCTAGGAAATGCTCTGGCTTGAGAATTACCAGGATTAGGGGTTTAGGTGATTTAAGTGATTTTTTCTTTTTACATTACTCACTGCAAAATTTTGCACTTGAACTGAAATGTAAATAGTGAGGCAAATTGAAAAAAACATGGGTTTTGGAAAGAATCTGTTTTTTGAAAAAAGGGCTTTATGAACAGGTTTTAAAAACACAGGTGATTTAATGTAATAATAAAGGATATTATGATCCTTAGCTTCTGGTAACTTGAATGGCAAGCAGCTGTGACAAGATACCCTGCTGAGGCTGAGTACTGGAGAGCTCTCTTCATCAGATCTTCCCCAATCTCAATAGGAGTTCCACGTCCAATGTCAACAGTTGCCCTCTTAAATGGAAAAACATTAGGATTTGGTGCCCCTCCAGCCAGAGAGATGAGAGATGGAGGAGACTTCTGCATCAATTCAGCTAGAGTAAAAGGAAAACACCTTGGTTACAATTTGATTATTACAATGGTGATCATATTCTTTAATCAATAATTAATAATGGTCCAGAGAACTTGTTCTGTTTTTCAATTTACTTGTTTAACTATCATGAATTCAAAAGGATAATTCTTCCTAAACTCACCTTTCTGCTTGGATTAAACAGGTGTTTGGGGGACACAGGGAGGGAGATGCTGTTAGGACAGACTAAAAAAATAATTTTAAGTTACAAAATTTGTAATTTATTTTGAAACAATCTGGACAGTTCTACCATTATAAAAACTTCAGTGACTGATGTCTTTTGAGCTTCAAGAATTTAAAATCTTAATGATCTTCTGTTTAGACTGACTTGAAATGATTTGCTTTGTTTTTTGTTCTGTTTTACATTCAGTCTCACTTCAGCTGATCTGGCAGCTACACTGACAGATGATTATAGCTTTTCTATAAGGGAATGGAAATGTTTCTGGTAGCCCAGTTTTAGTGGCAGAGGCACTGTGTAAGTAATTTGCAATGAAGAAAATCTTAATTCCCGCTTTTAAGTCACAGTTTCACAATCGTTCAGATCCAATCTGTGCAGTGCAGACTGGACCTTAAGCCAGCAAGGGCACTTGATTGCATTAAATATAAGAACTCACATTATTGCATTCATGCTGGCTTGACAGTTTTACATCAGATATGAGAGGACAGATGACACCAGATCTGGCTTAAAAGCAGCCTGTTACCAAGTTTATTTTCCAGTACTTATTAGCAGACTTGAACATGGGGAGTTAATTCTTATCAGTTATTTCACCAGTTTGGGTTATGCCTGTGACTTTTGGCCTGGTAAAGAGATATTTACTTTGTCATCAAAATTGCAGGCTCAGTATGTCTTTCTGCAGGAAATGTGCTAATTAATCCTTTTGTTATGATGCATATCAATGTATCACTTGAAAAAGAGACTGCCTGGAGTGAATTACTTGACTTAGCTGTACCTGCATGAAGCATTTTAAGCAGAACAGCACATGCCAGCCCCTTACCAAGAGGGGAAATTGACTCCTGAAGGCTTAACTAGTGATGTATGTCTCATGCTCGGATTCTGTCAGGTCTCTGTGGGTTCCAACTGAGTAAACAAGTAGGCAGTTAAGCTCTTCTATGTGTCACATGGAAGACAATGTAATATGGTAGCCTAAAGACAGATGAATATGGAAAAGGGAAGTGTAGTAATACTGAGGGGGTGGGGGTGGTGAGGCATTTATGGACATGAACAGGGTACAGGAAAACGAGGTGGAAAGAAACATGCTGGGACTGAATTGCAAGTCATTAGCAGTTGCTTATTCCTGGACACACAGCATAAACTCAGTTGCAAACTGTGCCAAAAGCCCGTGTTCAGAGACAGTAGCAGAGACTTTTCAGACACTTGTTAAAGTGATAATACTAATTTGTCTGTCTGGATGGGTTTCTGAAATGGTTCAAGGCTCTTCAGCTTATTTTTCTTTATACCTGCTTGGCATCTCCACTCAACAAAAGTCAAGTTATCTGGCCTTGCTTGTCAGCTTACAGCATGGTTTTCTTTCAAACTTTATCACGTCTTAAGCATGATACCCCAGCACAGACCAGAACATAGAACGATACTTTCAGAGCAACTGGGAAGAAGGGACATGTACTCACTCAGGAGTCTTATTGGCGATGCTTTTCTTGCTGCACTCACAGTCGTGAGGAACCTAGAGTAATTCATATCTATGGAGAAAAAGCAATTAGTTGGACATGAAGCTAGAAGAGGGAATAAGAACTGCAGTGTGCTTTTGGTATGTCCATCTCCCACAAGTAATGCTTTTGATCTGGGTAATTTGTGGTATGCCAGTGAACAGGAAAAAGCCCCTTTCCCCTCCCTTTACTGTCAGCTCTGGAGTTTTAAGGCAAATTACAAATCCGAAGATTTGATGGCTCTTAAACAACCATCAGCTCTTTTTTATTTAATGAGAATCCAGCTTTATTTAGCTGTATTAAGCACTGCATTTGAAGTGCTTTTAGGACTGCAAGCCATCATTATGAGTCACAACACTTGTCAAGTTAGAGGTTTGGTTTTTTTTTTTTTTTTTGGAAAGGATAATTAAGATAGTCTTTCAAATATATCTGATGAGTGTTTTCTCTCCTTTTCCCTGGTGCCCATAGAGATTCAGTGGATAGTGAACTACAGTCAGGCAGGAAGCCCAAAGGCCTGGAAAGGCCACAAGAAAGCATCTCCTTAGATAAGGAAAGTGAAATGAAATGGAAGGGCAAAGAGCAACCACAGCAACACGCATGTGCCGGCAGTCACTAGAAACGATCTACCGAGCAAGGCCGCTTTGAAAAAACATCTCGTGCTTTCTAAAAATACCTCCCTTAACTTCGCTCCCCTTCAGCCCGGCACAGGCGCGGTGCTGGCTATACACAAGGGCGGGCTGGAGCTGTGTTTTAAGGGACAGCTGAGCAGCGCTTCGCCGCCCTCCCCGAGGCGATTCCGAGCCCCCCTGCTGCCCACCCCCAGCTCCCCGGCGGGGGCACGCAGCCCTCGGGGCCATCCCGAGCTCACGACCGGCGCCGTCCCGCTGGGCCGAGGGGTCGGGGGCGGCCGCGGGCACCTACCGGCGGAGGGCGCGGAGCCGGCGGCCGGGCAGGGCGAGCAGCTGAGCCCCCTTTGGGTTGTGCAGAGCCGGCCCCCGCTGTGGGTTGTGCCGGGCCGGCCCCGCTGTGGGCATGTCCTGGGCCGGCCCGGGCGNGGCTGCGCAGCCCCGGGTGCGGCCAGGGCTCTCCCGGCAGCGGCGGGGCGAAGCACGGGCTGGCGGTGGGGGAAAGTGGAGGAGAATCACAGAATGGTTTGGCTCGGAAGAGACCTTTAAGATGATCTAGTTCCAACCCCCCTGTCACGGGCAGGGGCACCTTCCCCTAGACCAGGTTGCTCAGGGTTCCATCCAACTTGGCATTGAACACTTTCAGGGATGGGGCATCTACAGCTCTGGGAAAGCTGTGGCAGTGTCTCATCATCCTCACAGTTAAGAATTTCTCCCTGCTATCCAACCTAAACCTCCTCTTTCTCAATTTGAAGCCATACCCCCTTGGTACTTCTAAAAAGTCCCTCTCCAGCTCTCTTGTAGCCTGCTTTGGGTACTGGAAGGTGCTCTAAGGTCCCCGAGTCTTCTGGCTGAACAACCCCAACTCTCTCTGACTGTCTTCATAGAAGAGATGCTCCAGCCTTCACGGCCCTCCTTTGCATTCACTCCAACGGGTCAATATCTTTCCTGTGCTGGGAGCACTTTGGGTGGGAGGTCTCATAAGAGTGGAGTAGAGGGGCAGAATCACCTCTGTGGTAATGGTCACACACTTTAATCAACTTTATGATGTTTCCCCTAAGGGTTTTGCTCATAAAAAGAAGCAGTATTTTATTTAAAATTTGAAGTGTGACATCTGTAAGTAATTTTTTTTTCTCCACGGATGAGTAGGATCAGTGGAGGGAAAACTAGGATGGTGGTGTGACATGTCCCTCCCTGCTGGGTGTCAAATGCTGTTGCTTGTGCAACACATGTAACTGGCGGTGAGCTGCTCTGCTTAGAAAGGTGCAGAGACACAGTGTCATTTTCTAGTCATGGCTTTGGACTTCAGCATTCTGGGATTGCCGTGGCCCTTGGTCCTGAGTGCAAAATGCTACAAAGGGGTCTAGGTGTAAAGTAGTCTGAAAAAAACCCAGTGCAATAACATGCAAAATCAGCTGTGCTTTGCAGCATATAGGTCTTTGTCGTTAACTTGGAGAAGGGAGAGTAAAAATACTGGATGGGATGAGCACTGGAACATTTCTAGGCCTTAATTCAGGAAATCACCAGGTTTTACAGTGCCCAATGCTCAAAGCATGTTTTAAATGGAACCTTCCAACACTTGCTGAAAGCAAAGCCAAGGTATGAGAGCAAAATGTCTCTAGAAAAAGGATGAGGTGCCTTAACAAAATACCTTTTTCTTCCCCCCCTTCTTTAATTTGGGTGACTTTATGCAGTATTTTGATCTGCTGAAAGGCTTCATAATTAGATGGAGAAGGTTGAAATAGAAATGGAGTTCCTGTCAAGTTTGGGATGCAGACAGGAAGGATTGTTTGCTTAGTTGGTGTGTGAATGCTCTTACACTGAAAATCAAATTTTATTAATAGCTTTAATGATCTGGAGAATTTATAATTTAGGTAATTGCCTTCTGATTGTGTGATGTACAGACAAAAATAAAAGATGGGTATATAAATGGGAAATAGCAAGTGGAGAGATATTGAACTTCTGTGGGGTTCTGGCTGTGAAAGACTGATTGAATTTGAACTGCTTTTTGTGTAATCTGTTTTTTCATTTCCTGGCTGTCAGTGTTGCAGTTTGTGACACAGACCAAAGCCCAGAGAAGTCAAGGGACGGTTTTCCATTTCCCATTGATTTTTGTGGGCTTTGTCTGGTCTCTTAGCCAATTATGGTGTCATCCTACTGAAACAAATTAAAAAAAAAAAAATTAACGTGCAATTGTTTGGATGCTTATCCCAGCTGGATTCATCTGGCAGTTCTCTGCATCACGGTTTATATTCCTTAGCAACCACAAGTCGAGTGCTCTGTTTTACTACTGTGTAAGAAGTTCTGTCTTTGCTGTCTTTGTTTATTACTTGCACACTTAGAACAATAATGATTGGGTGGAAGTCTTGCATAATGCATGAAGCATCGGTAAGGTCTGCATATTGGTGTTGTTAATGTCTCCTGTCATCTGAAACTGTACTACCTCCTTCTAAACTTGCTACGTGCTATGTCAACTTATGTGTTAAAAACCCCAAGAAACAAACAGAACAAAAAAGCCTAAATCAATTTGATTTAAGAAGAACAGGGAGATTAGTTCAATATTGTTACTTTGCTGTTTCCTTCTCCCTTAAGGACTTCATGGTATCTCTTTTAAGAGGAGGACAAAGGATTAAGACAGTAAACACAAAAATGTAACTGAGTTGCCGTTTTTGCAATTGTATCAACAAAGTGTAAATCTCCCCAAATGCTGCACTACAGCCTGGGATACTATTCATTTTTTAGTTTTATAGCATGTTTGTTCTGTAATATTTGAGTGCCCTACGATGTCTAAAGAGGTCAACCTAGAAACAGAGACTAGACAGCAGTAAGGGAATAAAGGTGGATATTTATTTGAACGGCCTTCAAAGGTACACCCTGGGCAGGCCAAAGGCTACACCCAAGATGGACGACGAGTCACGAGTTCTTCACACTTTTATACGTTTGGTCCATTTGCATATGAGCATAATTTCACCAATTAAATTTTAGCTAATGATATAATTTCTCTTCAGCTTGCTCTCTTTTGCAAGATGCTGGTTTACACATTTTGGGCCTAGGATGGGCTGGGTGTCCTTGGAGAGCAGGCCTGGAGAGGCTTTGTTATGTCTGTCTTAGCATGAGAGAACAGCAGCTCACAGGCTACAGGACACTGCAGAGTTACACACTAGGAATACAGAATTTGAAAAATATAAAAGTTAAAACCTAAGGCATCACCAGTTTGAAGCGATCACTTCACACGATTAAATGTGCGTGTGTGACGAGCACGGTGCTGTGTGCAGAGGCCCGAGCGGGGCAGAGCTGCTCCCGAAGGGTTGAGAGCCGGAGATCCGAGCGATCCCAGCGATGCTCGGCGGAGCCGGGCCCGCAGCGGCGCTCGGCGGCCGCAGGGTGGCGCGTGCGCACTGCGCGTCCCGGCCCCGAGCTCCAGCTCCGGAATAGGAGTCCCGGCTAAAATCGTACCGGCATCTTTTATTTGGCTGTAACTTGTCGTTGTGATTAAGAGTCCTGCCTGAACAGCTTGGCTGCCCGCGTTTCAGTGAACGGGTTAAATTTCGGCCGGTAATGCTTCTTGAGGGTTGGGGACAGCAGAACTGGCAAGTGGCGCTGTCAAAATAGCCTTACGATGAGAAGGTGAGAATTTTATCGTGACGAATTGGAATGACTGCCCACGAGAAAATCGCATAAGACCGGAAAATGGAGAAGTGTGAGATCAGCCATTTTAAACATTAGAAGCAAATTGTTTCTGCCAAGGGCTGCCTTCCCCAGGAAAAATGCTGACTTTGGCAGCACCTTTATGTTTGCAGAACACCTCCTGTGTGCAGCAAGCCATCACTGGTGTGCAACAGCCACTGAGATCAGGAAGATCTCAGCAGTACAGAACAGTTTGAATCTAGGATGTGCACATCCACGGACACAATTACTGCAGAGATCAGAAGTATCTGGTTTTCCTGTGGGAAGCTAAAACTGCCAGGAGTGTGTTGGCTCTGGGTTTGGAGACAATTAGTGGAAGAGATGTGAGGTTAGTTGTCCTTTGGCTTGCAGATTACTTGAGTGATTTCCTGACTTCTGTCTGCCTTTACTGTAAGCTCTTGGGAAAGTAACCTTTCTATTGTTCCTTTATGTCGTGCCTTTTTCAGTGGGACCCTGATCTTGCCGGACCTAATCAGAGCTGCTGCTAAAGAAGTAGAATGCTGCCGTTTGCTCCTCTTCCTCTCTCAGGCAACTGCATAGTAAAACATGTTTATAGTATCTTTATCCAGGGTTTTAAAACTCGATGCATTCCTAAAATGGGAGAGGGCTTAGGGAAGAGTGAAGATTGATTCTTAAACAGTTATGAATCCTGCTGCCTATCCAAATAAAATTAAACAGCATCCTAGTCTCACCTGTATGCTTGTTGGTCATCTCGGCATTAGGACAACATCCTGATGTGCTTTCTGCTGCTGTTCATGTTATTACACACACACATACCCTTTTAATTTTTTTTTTTTGGTAATAGCTAGCACCTTATTATGCTTCAGATACTGTCAGATGAAAGTACCAGGACATCATGATATTCATAATATTTGTAGCAGCTGTCAAATGATACTGTCTTAGAGTGGAAGACGTGCGGCTCTCCAGAGTGACAGCTGTGGCTTGTATATGTTTGAAGCAGCCCTCTCTGCTTGAAGGGTGGTGGCACCCAGACATATAGCAGTCTTACTCCGATTGACAACCTTTTTTATTCTCCTTTTTTGTTTTTTTGAGTGTACAAAGACTGTCATTATTGCTTCCATCTTTGCCTTTTTATCCAGTCAAGAAAAGGGGACAGCACAGTATCTAGAACAACAGTTTTCTAGATATTCTAAGAAAAACTATAGAAAAGCTGACTTTCACACTAACATGTTCCTCAAAAGCAGTTGCTTGTTCTAGAATGTGTTCCTTTGATAAGATGTCTAATACAGTGAGATGTTTGCCTTAGACATGCATCAGACATGCCTGTGCTTCAAAAAAAAAAAAAAAAGGACTGATGTTTTTCAGATCACTTTGTCCATGCTGTAGAAGCTGAAATTGGATGGAGCAAAGATCAATAATGTATCCAGTTAATACACTAACGTATAAATGAAATGAATCATAAGAAATGAAATGACTTCTCCTGACAATCTTGAGATAAATGCTGTTCCATAATACCTCAGTCTTGTCTATTTGAATTTATGTTATAGGCAAACAGTTGCTGACATGTGAACTCTATTGTGTAAATCTCCCAGGAAGCGAGTACTCACTATTATTTGTGACATATGTTATTCCCAGGGCTCAACCTTTGCTATCCATTTTCATTTAGTGGAGGCAAAAGTGTTTTTCTCCCTTGGCCCAGCATGTTCCTCTGTTCCTAGCAAGGTCACATGTTTGTCTGGTGCAAGTGTGGCATGGAAAAAGGAATGATCCTAAAGGCAGAATGAGATAATGGAAAAGTGAAATTGTTGCTTCATTCTTGTCATTGCCTGGAGAAAAATACACTTCTCAGGTGTGGTGACAATTGGTACTAGAGATGTGTTGTCTTTTTCTGTATTTTGAAGTTTGTCTATTCAACATGAAAGAATTTGCTGGTTTTGTATCTCGTTGTCTTCAAATTGATGAAGATACATTTTTGTTGTTAATTCTTGATTAAAATATGGCCTTTTGTCATGAGAGTAAGTTTGGCATTGATCAATTAAATTTTAATTTCTGGGCCTTGCTTTTATAAACATAAACCATAGTTCAGACTAGTCTGTATCCTATTGCAAGTCAAATCTTACATTCAGCAGTTGCAATAGAATTAAGCTTCTGTTCCTTTAGGTTTTGTTCTTAAGAGCTATGTTTCTTCATATTCAAATCACATCTGTAGTGAAAAGAAAATTGTCATTTCTGAGAACAGATGTCTATATGTGTTACCAGAGCAGGTGTGGATAAGCAAGACCCTCATATCAATCAGTCTTACAGTGCTTATCTGCCTTCAGTCATTACATGGCTCCAGAGATGATACAGAATTCCTAAAGCAGCCTGAAGGTGCTTCTGTCACTCTGAATAGACAGGGAATCTGGGGAGATCGCCTGATGTAGCCTTTGCCTTTGAAGAATGAAAATTTTCTCCTGTGTTATGTGTCTCATAATATGCAGACTTAGCTTGATATATTTCACAATTGTTGCATGGAAATAGGACTCTATACATTTTGGAAAACTTGTTGAAAAAGCATAGTTTATATTTGTAGAGACTTATTAAATGGACCAACTCCATCTCCGAACTTCCCCAGTGGCTTTTGTTCTGGTTTGTTTTGACATACTGTGTTACTGTTCTGGGCATATCATAGTTCCCTTGTTGTTGGCCAATGCCTTTGAGGTTCAAACCTAAGATCAGAAGCTCCAGAAACTGCAGTCGGTCCTTTCATGTAGACTCTCTGTAATGTTGACAAGAAGTTAATCTCTAAAAAAGGTTAAATGTTCTTCAGTGTCCTTAAAGAAAGAAAAATCCCTGACTGGGCAGGAATGGTGGGAACGGAGAGGGTGAGTGCCATTCATTTATGGGGTACTTCAGGGGTATTTTTTCCTCAGACCATCTCTCATTTTTGTCTTCCTTTTCTCTTTCTTAAATGAGAATATTCTCAGAACATGCTTAAAGCATGAGTTTCTTTTCTGTGGACAATTGCTACACGTGGCTATTCTTTCCTAATGAAATTTTTAAATGCACTCTTGTTCTGATAATGCTCATTTGTTAATTCAGGTTGAAGTAAAGTCTTTTTTAATTACGGCATCTTTTTCTACTCTGTAATTCTTATTCAAACAAATGCTGAGCCCTGCAATTCCAAGAGTGAAAAATATGCATTGTTGTGCAGATTCTTGGGCTTCTTTCCACGAAGGTGGTCAAGGTGATCCTTCCGCATGAAGTATATTCGTATCTGCCTGAATGCTGAAGAGCTGCGGGAGCTTTGGCCCTCATCTCAGTTTTTTTTTTTCTTTTCCCTCTCAGACTCTTTATTCCTCAGACCCTTGTTTCTCTGTCTTGCTTTCCCCTTGTACTTACAGCTCTGTCATTGATTCGTTGAAATTGTCTCATTTTAGTTCCTTTTGTGTCATGTTCTTTCATATTACATGGAACAGCTTCTTAGTTAAAGCAAACCAAATTTCTCCTCTCATTTGAGAGGAGATTCTTAACCAAGCTATTTGGGTTGTAACCAGGGTATATTTTATTGTCTACACGTGGCTTTGTGCAAAGTGTCATGGTTTTTTTTGGTTTTATTTTTTTTTAACTAAACTCTTCCTTAGGCAGTGACAAAGTGTTTTGCTGCTGCTGTATCTTGTGCTGTAATACATAATGTAACTTTCATGGGACAATCAGAATGATGTATTATCTGTTGGAATAACAAGACAGATGAAAGCAAAATCGTGAGTTCTACAGGTCTGCTAATCTTGGAAATTCCTTGTTTAGAGATGACAGATTATGATTGAATAAGGTTATATTAATTTATCATCAAATAATAAAAGTTTTAGGAAAGATAGTTTTATATTGTTTTTAAATAGTACAGCCAGTTTCTTCTGATGTTGAACTCCTCACTTTCACTTTGTAAAACAGCTTTTTTCCTGTGTCAAGTGAGTCTTCATTGTGCTATCGTTGTTTAATGTATTTTGTATTTCAGTGTTTGTGTCCCAGACAAGTTCCTCATCCCTTTTCCTTCTGGCTTATCTGGGGCATGATTCAAAATCCTCAAAGAGTCAGCCTCAGCCAAGTTCATTTTTATGATCTCAGTTTGTAAATCACACTATCTTTCTTTAGTGGTGTTTTTTCATACACCACTAAATTTAAAAATGATAAACAGTTCTGCAAGCACCAACAATCTGTAGACTTGTACCTCTCTGTCAGCACATTCGGCGGAAGCAATTGCATTCACAGAAAGAATGATAAAATTGACTGTATCATATAGACTATGGACAGCATTTTAATGGCATTTTAGCATTCACCAAAAGCTCTTAGCTCTGCAGTTGCTTTTGTTTTGTCTTTTGTTTTTATTGCATCCATGCTATAAATCACTGCTTTTAAAATGGGTTTAGAAAGTGTTTTATTCTAAAGCCGTCAGCAATTAAACTGCAAAAGTTAACTTCTCAGGAATTAAGTTATATAAATTAGTCCGATTAATTACTAAAACTGAGGCAGAGATTGGCACAAGTGAGATGAACTGTGGAATGATGGAATTAAATCTAGAAAACAAGAATATTTATAAGGCAAATTCAATAGATGACATAACAAAATAGTTTGTTTTCATCTCTAGAATGTCTGAATTTCCTTAATTTCTCTGAGGCATTGAAGTAACTGTTTATACAACCAGGCCATATTTTTAGAGTAATTCTGGCTGATGCTATGTCTGTATCATGGAACTGGGGAAAAAGACAGAGGGAATAGTCTGTTGCCAATGCTTATAAATAGATCTTGTAGGGCAATATTGCCTATAAATGATGAGCTGTGTTTGTGAGAGTGTCCTTGGGATTCTAGGAATTGTGAATCGAAATTCTAATTCTTCATATGAATTTAGAAAAATTCTTTGTGGTGTGCAGGAATTTGTGGGAGTGATTATCACATAGGTGAGACAAGTAGCTGTTTGGAAAGATTGATGCATGTTCTGTGCTTCCCTGAAGTAGCTGGAATTAGGATCTAAATGAATGTACTTTTGCTTTTAGGAAAGTCAGATATTTGCCATGCAGTCAGTCCAGGCGGAAACTTGCAATAATATTTTAGGAAACTGGACTTGTGTTAGGCACAAGGCAAGCGTGCTAACTTCAACAGATACCAGGTCTGCTCTGACTACACCTACCACAGACAGAGAGCTAGGGGTGATACACATATATAAAAGTATTATTTAGAAAACTAATCACCTTACTGAGTGTTCTTGGGATTTGCCCACAGGTTCTTGACATCTATCATGCTCCACGGTATAGTGTATTATCCATGGGTCTTAGGGATTTATGATTATTTTTCAAGTAAATAGAAAACTAAAACTGCCAGACTGAAGGAGCTTTGAAGTTTTCTCTACTTCATGCTTCCAAGAAGGAAGCATGTGTCTGATTCCTGCCTATCTGTCTCTGAAAGGCTGTTGAGGTGCTGTGCTGGATATCTGCTGTTGGACCTTAGACTTGTCAAGCCAGGTAAAATTTCAGGATTTTTAATCTCTGTTATTTTGATGGACTGTGTTGCTGCCTCTGAGGCTTCCAGGGCTGTGGTGTGTTATACATGCTTTGAGGATTTCCTATGGGATGGCTTAAGCCTTCCCTCGCTGTTCATCCCCTTCACAGTTCTGACTTCTGTGACCTCTTGGCACTACAGCATCTAGAGGTGGTGAAATACTCTTGAGAAAGTTCTGTAGCTGAGCTTTACTTTTTTGGGGGTGGGGAGGGAAGATGAATATTGCATATACCAGGCTGTGAGCCTGTAAGAGTGGAAGGAGTGAGGGTTATCGGTGAAGGACTGTAAACATTTCCATTTAGACATCTGGATTGTGGCCAACACTGAGTGGAAATAAATGTAAGTGCTGGAGGTGAGAGGAATATAATGTGTGCGATACTTTTACATTTGTTTATTAAATGGGTTCCACTGTCAAATGCTTTCCAGTATTTTTCGCACTCAAAATGAAAATTAACAACAGCTTCAAAACAGAGATATTACCATACATTGATCTGTTTCTGATAATACCTCCTATACCCTGCCTTCACACTTATTTAAATATTGCTGGAGTTTTCTAAAGGTTTTTTGAATAACCTACTTGAAACATAATTTTTACTTATCTTCCTCTGTAATTTATCAGTACCGTGTCAAATGAAGTCTTTGATTTGGATGAATCTGCATCGAAATTTTAAGCTTAGCTTCATGTGAAACTTAAAATTTTAACATGCCCCACTCCACCCTCCCAAATCCCCCTCCTTGGTTTGGTGGCTCTCTGTTTATTTCATTCAGTATTAAATGCTTACAGATTTTGATATATTTTGGGTTTGTTTGCTCTTAGTAGATAAAGGGAGAGACTTGTTTGCATAATATTTCAGTATGCTTCACTGTGACATTTACAGATATGGTTGAATATCACTGAGACAACCTGAAAGCCTGACCAGTTCTCCTAATTATTCTTTGTCTCTTGCAGGAGCAGCGAGCATACTCTGTAATTCTGGGACTGAAAATTAAGCGAATCTTGCAGAAAGTAGCTGAAAGGTCTAGAAATCTGTGAGGTATTAGAGTTGGTGAGGGCTTAATGAGAGATTTTAAAGCCTGAAAGTGTGCTGTGCAGTGCTGGATGGTTCAGAGGGAAGCTGTCCAGCTGAGTGCTCCTGCTTACTTAGCAAAAGCTATTGTATTGAAGTAGAAGTGGGAAATGCCTTAACTTCACTGGCGTGTTTTTCAGATCCCTGTGCATCTTTGATTACTTCCCTATTTACAGAATATCTGGAAGAATGCAGTATTGCTAATAACCTGTCATTTAAAAAGGTTTTTTGCATAACTGGTCACTTCAGAAGTTTTTTTTTTTCATCTTCAAAGGATACCTTTTGAAGCTCTGAAAGGTATAAGCCAACTAATAGGATTTTCACCCCTGCTTTGAGGAACTGGTAGGACTAGCCTTGGTGGAAGCAGTTTTTAGACACAATTGCCCTTCCTTAGGGGAATCTTCTTACAGTTTAAGGCAGAAGCTTCTTTTCCCAACCTGCAAATAATAGTTTTAAGGCAGAGAATGTTATGGCACTAAATATTCGGAGATCTGAGGTCTAATCTAGTAATTTTCTCCCTGTAATTTGTATCCATGGCATTTCATCCCAAGAGAATAAATTGCAGAAAATGTAAATTCAAGCCTCTTGCCTATCTGTATTTTCCGTATGAGTGCATAGCTGGATGAGGGTGCTGAGATTTGCACTGGAAACTAAATTTCAAGTAAAAAATCAGTTGTCATTGGAAGAAGCTGCTTTGAAAATTTGATCTTGATATCTCATGAAGATTTTTGGTTGCTAAATGGGATGCATACAGATTGTGGGAATACTATATTTTTCTCAGTTTGAGAATTACTTGTAAACTGATTATGGATCGCTTGTGCCAGGCTGAATTAATTTAGAAGCTGATTGTATTTTGAACATTTTAGACAAGACATTCACAACAGTACAGAAAGTGATTTTCCACTATTGCCCTGTCAGTTATTTTATTTCTCTATTTTTCAGTATCCCTAGAAGATGAGACAGTTATGGTCCTATATACATTATCAGCCACGTTAGTCCCTGTTTTCCAGAGAGGTGATCTCCTTTGCCTGACTGTCAATTGACTTCTTTCTGTCTGGGTATAATCTTGGTTTTACAAGTGCCTGAAAAACTGGCAGTAAGGTTTCAATAAATAAAATTGTTAAAATAGTGGCTTACTTAAGATCTGTTGTTGTGTGGAGAATCCAATATTATAAGAAAAAATTTGAGATTTGAATGATATATAAGAGTATTTTGAAAATTTCCAAAAGAAAAGAGGATAAACTCCATCATCTTAATGGAATTATTGTTTATAACTGATTTTGCAAATTCTTCTCCTTTCACTCTGGAGATATTTTATACTTATCAAAAATATGCCATTGGCCTATTTTGCCCTTTATCTATGTTGCATTTGTCTACCTTATGTGCTTTGTAGTAATGTCTTGGGTTAGGAAAAGTCACCTAAAAATACTGGTGAAGCTTTGGAATTTTCTGACGGGTTTTCCCTCCTTTTAAGCTTATATAAATTTTATCTGGTAGTTTAAATTTAACACAGCTCTGAGTAACATTTTTTTTCATACCTCTGAACTGGTTTATATTGCTTTCATTCACCAGACAATTGTTGCCTTTACCGTGGTCAACTCCCAGCCTAGACTGAACTGGAAGTGCTGAGTTTTCAGGTTTGAAGTGTTCTCACTGTTCTATAAATTGCACTGTAGTACATTCAACAATAACTTTTAAGGATCTTGTAATCCTTTCCTGTGTCTTAGTAACTTGCTTAAGATGGGAAATGGTGGCCTTATGTCACTTCTCTGTCTAGGAGAGAACAGTGTCTGCAGTGGCTAGAACAACAATGTACACAACACCAAATATTAGTTGGAGTGCATACACTACCTTCTTGTTTTGCATTTGTTGTGGTATCTGAAGTTCCAAGCAATAATTACTGTTGATGGCAGCATGCCAGAGGCAGGATGTCAGTCCTCGTGTTCAAGGTATGCTTTGTAGTTCACTTTGTCTCAATTCTTGAGGCCTCCTCCTGCATCTGAGAGCTTTTGTGTAAGGGACAAGTAATAATCCTACAAGAATAATTAGAATATGCCTAAACTGCAAAGACTGAGTTTCATAGTTGTTTGTACTCCAGTGTTTGCTTCCAATTATAAAACATAAAATGAGAAGGCTCAGTTTTTAGACTCATTAAATCAGAGTAATTTAACACTGAGCTCTCTCATCCCCAACTTCAGGGGAACAGTGTGCTTTGGTGAACAGAAAACAACTCATCTTGACAATCTTTGAAACAGGTTAACATAGGCTCTAGATGCACATAAAACAGCTTCGTCCCTAGCGCCTTATTTTCTTTTGGTAAAACTTTTTGTAAAATTTCTGAAGTAGAACTTGCAGAAAAATAGTAAATGTACAATAAAAGAATGTTTTACCCTCCTTTGCATCCAGATCACGCTTTTCTTCATGTCATCTGAAGATGCAGCTGTTCTTTCACATAGTTGATTCATGTCATCCACAATTAAAACGTCCTTGCTATTTAAAAAATGCTTCTCAGCATGTCTAAAAAGGTTGTCAAAACAATGGCTTGTTCACAGGGAGAGAAAAGCTCTTGATGCTTTACAGAGGATTGATGCAATGACTTGACTAGAAAAATCTGGTTTTATCTGACTTCAGATGAAGTCATTTATTTTCTTGTATCTTGATGGTTAGTTTAAAACCAGATCTTCCTGATTTGGAGCCAGAGATGGTAAGATACACCTTATTTGTGATTCTTGGGTGATACAACTTATTTACAAGTGTATTAATACTGATATCATTCAACATTGCCATTTCTATCAAACACTGCCTTTTTTTTTCCCACTAAATGCATAACTTCATTAGTTATAGGTTGATGTAGGATATGCAGTCTAAACATTCTAAGCTCCAGACATTTGATTATTGATAAAGAAAGTTGTATTGTTTCTGCTTTTACTGAATCCTTTGAGGAAAACAGCACCACGAGGCTTGTTCTTGGGTACTTGGTAATACTTGGGTATTTCTAAAATATTGAAAAAGGAATGAAAAGCTTCATTCAACTTGATGAGAAAATTGAATTGTCACAACCCTTATAATAAAGTTTTAATAACATAATTTAAAACTTCTTGCTTCCTTCTGGAATTCTCTATCTCAAACTGGACACACAGGTATCCTGTATAATGTGTGGGATGGATTCTGCTTACAAATGTGGGGGTCCTGGTGTACAAACTTCTAACTAAAAGACTAGCAGCTGTATTTCTGTCCTTGGTTCTTATTAGGATGCTTATCTTGTAGGGCTGCCTGGCTCCAGATTGTGGCAGGGTGTTTCTGCTGTAGTTCAGAACCCACACTTTTCTCTGTGAAGCTGCCTGGCAAGCAGTGGTTAGACAGACTACTTTCTGGAATATGGGAGGACAGAATCTCATTCCTGTTGTCAGTGCAAGTTCCTGATTGTGAAGTTACAGATGGTTTGTAATTTGGGGGTGCTTTGGGGTTTTTTTTTTTTTTGGTTTGAAGCTGCTCCTCTCTAAATAGCACAACTTGTTGTGCACTGACTGGATGTCTGTTACCGTTTGTGGATGGAGGGTTAAATAGATCCTTGTCAGTGAAATGCAAGTGTGCACTGAAGCAGGAACTGGAATCCAGCTTGTTGCCCTAATCAGTAGATCTGGGGTATGTTCATCTATGTTTAGTCTTGTAGAAGCTATTATTTCCTTCTAAACTGAAGCAGCTTCAACTGAAGAGTTTTGCATTGTAGCAATTGGTGGGTAAGAAAGATCCCTGTACTGCAGATGAAGAGAGTTGCATGGCTTTTTTTTTTTTTTTTTGTTTGAACTGTTTCAAAGCATTATACACAATTAATGATTGTGAATTTCAAATGGGGGAGGCCACTTTATTTTAGCAATGTGAAAGCAAGATGCCTGAATTGCACTCCCAACTGGGTTTAGGGTAAAGGCATCTATTTTGCTTTTTCAAAGGTCTGGTCTGTGTGAGGAGATTTGTTAATCCTCTCTACATGTTTGTAATTGCCACCTGTGTTATTAAGGGACAAACAGAAAACCCCCTCGGGGCTCATGTGATTTATTGTAGATTCAAGATGCTTAAAAATTGGGCACCACAGTTGAAAGCATTGCTATGTCTAGGCCCTTGAAAAGACCAAAGTACCTAAATTCAATTAATATTTGATCTGGTGCACCTGTGCCTCTTAAGCCTGAAGACTTTTTTCTGCTTCTAAGGACTAAACCATTCATCCCTCTCCCATTATCTGTTCTGTGCACAGATGTGCTCAGTGTGATTGTCATCATATTCCTTGGAGATGGCTGCGAGTCAGTGTGGCAAAGGGTTTATGACATTGATGTAAGTTTTACATGAGGACTTTGAACAGTTGAGTGCTCTTGCTGCTCTTTGAATCCCAGTGACTCTACCATTTCCGTGTTGCACATGGATGGAAGTTTATTGCTACAAACACTGCTAAATGGTCACTGTTTCTTTCCCCTTTCCTTCTCAGTCTTCTGCTTGTTGATAAATACGCGATGTACACGTTGACCATTTTTTGAGGCAGGCATCATGGTGATAAAACACCTATGCAAATGAAACCGATAGGAATTGGCTTAAGATGACACATTTAACCCAGAATATGTTCTGAATAATATCTGTTATCTCTTTGGATGAATATACATTTTATGTGGGAACACCTGTTTACATGCCAATTGCATTTTTCACAGCTAGTTTTTCACCTTACTTGAAGCCAAAATGCTCATAGTCTCATTGTTTTAGGTATCAGAATTGGTCACTTGTCTGTGATAAGTTACACTCATTTGTAATGGCAATACCCAAAAATATCTCTGTTCATGCACGAGGCATAGTACAGGTGGCTGGAGTCAAAAGGAATTTGCACTTTTGAGTTGTAAATGTTGTATTGTCATGAATACAATGGAGATGTTTCTATAGCATATAAAATAAACCAGCCTGAATTTATATTCCAGTGGCACCATATCCTAGGGTGGCAGTTTCCTGGTCTCCTGTGCTTCATGTCTGCCACAAGATTAGGGAAGAAATGAAGAATCACAGGAGAAACATAAAATCAATGTCTACTAGGACAATTAGCAATCTATTCAGAGCTCATCACTGTACAAATTAAGATCGATTGCATTTTGCTACTGTCTTTAATTTAATGAGGGTAGCAGCTGCTCAGCTACTTACAGGAGTCACAGTATTACAAGACTGTGCAGAGGGCCTTTGTTCATTTTTACCGGCACAGAAGGTATATTCAGCAAGTAGTATTTCAGGGGAAAAACCTGCCTCTACTAAGAGACTCTTCAATTACTCTCATAGCTCCATATGACTTCCTCCCTTATGTCTTCACTAGTCTTCATTATTCAAAAACTCAATTTACTCATTATAAGAAAATATTTTTCCACAGATAATGGAATTAAAGAGAAGTCAGGGACAAGTCAATAAACCATTATGAGAATCACAAACATAATAGTTTCACAAAAATGATACCTGGCCTGCTGAGAACAACAGTTGTGTTGTTTTTTGAGAGGAGAATAATGATAGCAGTTATCCTAGTTTTGGTTTCAGAGGACAATATTGTAACATTTCCAGTTGATTTTTAAGTCCTTCAAAAGAGGATCACTTTGATCAAATTGAGTCTAAAGTGTCTAGGCTTGGTTAATTCTCAGTTGCTAATTCCTTCTGATAATGAGTTAGTGGGTTTAAATGCAAATTTTGTTTTGAATTGACTCCCATGGAAGGACACTATTGCCATATACAGAGGCATATGAGCATTTGTAAGTTTCCCACAAGTGAGTTTTGAAACCTTAAATGTCACAGGCTCATGTAGCTTGTTCTGAGATTTCTAACTTTGACACAAAGAATATCTGTGTTACTGGGGGACTAACACTAACATAGTATAAACTGGGTGAATAATTGGGTTTTAAGGTTCTGATAAGGTCAGACACTTTTCTCCACAGCTTGAGTAAGTCAGAATGGAAACAAATTATGTGTGAAATTTATCTAAGTGTTTAATTAACATCAAGTTTAAGGATTTCATTTTGACACCAGATGTTTGTCAATGTGTGTATAACATATACTAAAATATTCTACATATATACGTATATACACACACTTTAAAGGTTAAGGAAGCATGCTGCTTTCAAAATTCTAGAATGTTCTTATAAAGGTTTTTATAGTATGAAAAAAATCTATATAACTGACAAATTTGCGCAGCATTTTATATTCCAGTACATGTTTTTATAAAAGCATGGAGACCTTTTTTTTTTTTTTTTTTTACATAGTCTAATGTAAAGACCTAGTCTTTAGTGTATATATAGTGCCAAGATAACATAGATATATTTCTGTACTGTGAAGGAAAGGCCTGAACCCCCTCTGTTGCAGGTATTGTTTCTGCTTGGCAAGGATTACGGTGTGCTGTTCGTGTTCACTCTCCTTCTCTCAAAGGAAGCTGTGGGGATGGGATCAAGCAGAGGGCCTGGGGTCTGGGCTATGTTTTGCATGGTCCAGAGAAGCCCAAACGCAGTGTGTCTTGGGCAGATGGTTTGAGGGGGAGAGTTTTGTTGCTTTCCTCTCTTTTGTGTACTTATGTTGAAGTAAAAACCTACAAAAGAAAGTGAATTATCAATTCAGCTTGGGGTTGTTAAAGACAGAGCTTCCTCTGAGGCTTAGAATCTGTTTGTGTACTGACCATAGGCAAAGTCCAACTTGGAGAGGCAGGTTTATTGGCTAATGTGCTTTTCAGCCCTGATTCTCCCACTCTCTCACTTTGGGGAGGTGACTGATTAATGCTTTGTTTTTCATCTGCTTGTTCACATTCCTTTTCTGTGAAAGCTTGAGGACAGGAGCCATGTGAGAGGTAGGGTCTGGGTGCAGAGAAACACTCCAAGGCTCTAATTGTTGATTGTAGTCAGAAAGAAGTGAGCCGTGGGTTGGAAGATCCCTGTATGTCTGAAATTTTTTTATTCCATATGTAGGAACTCTATCATTGTGGATGAGACTATGATTTGGGTGAAAGTAAGATAGCTAATTTAACGGAGGTGAAATACCCTGGTGTTTATGATCAGGGAAGGAAATTGCTTCAATATTAAGTGACAAAATGCACACCTAAGTAGAACACAATAGGAGCAAACTCAAAATTCAAGTGTTGGATACAGTTCTACTTCTCTTGAAGCAAGGAGCTGGTTTGATCATTTGTTGAACTGTAGCTTTGTAAGTCAAAGATGGAAAATAACATAGACTGTCTGACCCCTGAGGTAGCTTCAATGTCCTCTTGAAAATAAGGCTGTTCTCTTCTATACCATTTTCTCAACCATAATAGCACTTGTATTCAGATCATACTGTCTAGCTAATCACACTATCGAGTGAATCTCTTCTGTCCCTGAAATTAAAATGTCAGCATACTCTAAGCTCCTTACTATACCCTTTTCTCCTACTTGAATTCCAAGTGTTTGATTCTTGAACCTGTCCTTTTTCTTTGGAAGTGTTTGGATTTTAAAATGTGGCTTTAAGCTGTGGGACTGCACCTCCTGAAAATTAGCATCAGACTTGAGGCATATCCTGACATTTCTCAATGAGAGTAGTTTACAAAATATAGGGCAGAGCAACCTTGTCTTTGTAACAGGAAAAAGTGTATAATAACTTTTGAATTGGTATAATTTTATTTGCCTCTATAATATATTCAGTTCTGTTTATATACTTCATATTATGGTCATACTTACTTGAATAGGAAAGGACTTCATAGATTTTGCAAGTCCAACAGGTTCTGTCTGATTTTTTTTAACTCTCCAAAAATAGGAATGTCATGTATAAAATGTATTTGATGTGACCTAAATAATAATTTTATGCATGATTTCCCCTTAGATACTTTTGATGATATGCGGGGATCTGCATGTTATCCCTTGTTAGTTTTGGTTGTAAGAGAAATACATCATTAAAAACAATGTGCTTTGCACTACACTGCCGAAGTTAATTGGAGGTTTGTAGTTTATAGTCAAGGACTTGCAGAATCAGGAGTCACCTGATCCTGCACATACTTTTAGCCATACCCTTTTAAACAAAATCATCATTTCAAATAGAAACATATTGACTGTACATAGAAACCTCAAACTCTGCTGGAGTAGAACCTTTGTGCCTCTTCATTTTGCTAGATAAACATTATAGAATTGTTTGGGTTGGAACGAACCTTCAAGACCATCTAGTTCGGGGGGTGCCATGGACAGGGACACCTTCTACTAGACCAGGTTGTTTAAAGCCCTGTCTGATACATCCAGGGATAGAACCTCCACAACTTCTCTGGGCAACCTGTTTCAGTGCCTCAGCAACTTCATAGTGAAGAATTTCTTCCTAAGGTTTAATCTAAACCTACCCTCTGTCAGTTTGAAGCCACCCACTTGTCCCATCACTGCATGACCTTGTAAAAAGTCCATCTCCAGCTCTTTAGACACCCTTTAGGTACAGGAAGGCTGCTCAAATATCTCCCTGGAGGCTTCTCCTGGCCAAAAAACCCAACTCTCTTAGCCTGTCTTCATTAGGAGAGGTGCTCCAGTCCTCTAATCATCTTTGTGGCCCTTCTCTGGACTTGCTTCAAGTCCATGTCCTTCTTATTTTGTGGGCTCCAGAGCTGGATGCAGCACTCCAGGTGGGGACCCACAGGAGCAGAGCAGAGGAGGAGAATCACCTCCCTCGAGCTGCTGGCCATGCTGCTTTTGATGTGGCTCAGGACACAGTTGGCTTTCTCGGCTGCAGACACGTATTGCTCTTTCATGTCAAGCTTCTTGTCAACCAATACCCCTGAGTCCTTGTCCCCAGGGCTTCATCCTTTCTCCACCCAGCCTGTATTTGTGCTTGGGATTACCCCAACCCAGGTATAGGACCTTGTACTTGGCCTTGTTGAACTTCATGGCCTCACCTCTAAGTGTGCCCAGGCCCCTCTGGATTCCATCCCTTCCCTCCAGCGTGTCAATGGCAGCACACAGCTTGGTGTCACAAGCAAATTTGCTGAGGGTGCGCTCACTCCCATTGTGCATGTCAGTGGCAGCAATGTGAAAATGGCACCTGTCTCAATACTGACCCCTGAGGACACCACCTGTCACTGGTCACTACTTGGACATCAAGTCATTGACTGCAACTTTCTTTGTGCGACCATCCAGTCAATTTCTTATCCGCTGAGTGGTCCATTTGTCAAATACATGTCTCTCCAGTTTAGAGACATCCTCCTACCCTGTCACCTTATATCAGAATAATAATAACCTTGCAGAGAGGTCTTGCATTTCTGGCCACTAAAATTCCCCAGGGAGTGTCTATAATTTTTAAACAATTATATTAAGGATGATTTTTACTAAAGAAGCAGCTGTTAAAGCACTTTTTCTTGAGTGGCAAGAATGAGAACACTAGCTTCAGGCATCCTCTGTGCCATTCTCTGAAGCCTGCTTATCTGTACAATGTCTAGTTTGCAGGAGCTGTGAAGAAAATCTCTCTTTCACAGTGTTTGTAACCTAGTGCCCTAAACCTGCATTGGAATTCAAGGAGCAGAGGGCTGCAGGCTTGTTTCTTATTACTTTGGTATTTGTCTGCATAGATGCTTATATAGGTCAGGCTTTCCAAACTGATCACAGTTTGGAAGTGGGAAGGTGAGGAAGTGGGAAATAGAAGAAATATTGCTGCATTTAAATGTGATTTTTTTTTTTTTAACACCTTAAGAGGCCTTGTGCCTTTTTCCTTCCCATGTTTTTCGAGTAGACAGAAAGTTGATGATTTTGTCTTGCAGTTGCCTCTGAAGGTGTAATGGTTCAAAATTAGTTAAATGGATGCAAAATTTGTGACAAAATCCGTATCATGTTAGGAAGATGGGGACCTGAGCCTATAATCAGAGGTATGTTTATATTACAGTTCTTAGAAATACTGTCGCTCTAAGAAGCACCTACCTGTTTTAGGTGACCACATGAAGGTTTTGTCGTTTAGATCAGCTTTACCAAGCAGCTGACATTTGTTATTCCTCAGAGTGACTACTCAGGAAAGGCTGTGTTTTGTGCTTTAAACCAGAAATCCATCATGTGACCTGTTGTCAAAACTTGCAGCAAAGATGGCTTGTCATTTTATTTTATTTCTTGACATTAAGGAGTTTCAGTTGTTAAGTGTTAGTGAAAACAGAAGTTTTCTTTCAGTTAAAATAAATGAGAGCTGTGATCACAGTGGAAAGAAATAGTTGAAAAAATTAGGCAAAGTTCTTAAAACAAGAATTGCTCCTGGCTGATATGTCAGTGGGAGATGTATTTGGTTCTTCACTTTGGACTTAGTATTTTCCTGACTTTAGGTGAATGAGAGAAAGAAATTCTATTATATGGCATTGGTATATAATTTACTCATCTGGTTGGGAAGAAATTTTGACTAAAAAAGAAGTCATCAGTGGAAGAACTTTGGGGAATGTACTTTTGTTACTGTTCAATGTCATTACTTATTCATGCAAGTAGGTTCCACTCTGCTGAAGAATCTTTCTTGCAATGAAATTGGGTAGAAGAGCTGTGCTTTTAAAAATAGAAAATAGTTAATTAGATGACATTAAAAATGCTATTTCTGTTATGACTATGATTTCAGTGATGCCACTGTGATACTAAGTGAGTCTCTAGGCAGTTCTGAGTAATGTTGTTAACAAAAATGTTGGCTGAACGTTTGACTGTGACATGAAAAGTACTGTAACATATATGGTGAAGCTGTGTATATCCATTATTTGATTTATAGCTTATCTCCCATATATTGGTAACTTTGGTTTTGGAAAGAAAAATCTGTTTGGCAAGGAGTGGGAAAGATCTTCAGTTTCCCTATACAACCTTGGAAAACTGCTTCTAGGTTGTTGTGAAACAGTGAAAGTCTTTATGCTTAATGTAGAATTATATGTGAATGTTACTTAGTTTTCAGATACCTGACATTCAAGGAGGATTGTAAAGCTTATCTCTTATGTTTCAATAAAGCTCCTGACCTGCTGCTCTCCAACCACTAGATCTACCCAAGGGCGTGCTTGCTACTGCTATTCTTCTGTTTCTCCTACATGAACAGATTGGCACAATGTATGAAAAACCTCAGCCAAGCAGAAATAAAGATAGATACCTGCTTTGCTCTTCACTTTCTTCCCTGGGCAAATCAGATACCGAGATCCTGACCATAATTTTTATATACCTGTAGGGAAAATGGATAAAGAAATCCTGCTAGAAGGAGAACAATTCAAGCATGATAAACCACTGAAAACCAAACAATTCTCTTCCAGTGACACCTGTTTCCTCTCCCCATTTTCATTTCTGAAGAAGTTAAACGGTGAAAGGACTATGTTCTCCCCCTTCCAACATCACATTAATGTGGGGGAAGACAGTGTCTTTGTTTTGGCTTTCAGTGTTCTTAGTAAAACAACTATGAAGAGTAAGCCCACCAGGAAAGAAAGAAACACTTATTTTCCGGTGGACTGTGCTTCACAATTGTTTAGCATAGGAAACCTTGAGGAAAGTGTCTTTACCAATAATAATTAGTTTAGTATTCTGGTTTTATAATGCAGCTCCTAAGGAAAAGGCATGGATTTCCTAAGAAGTTTTGGATCTGAGATTTAAAGCATCTGACTTAATTGTTCTTGTAACTTGTATCAACTATGAGTAGAGACTCATTTTTGGGCCAAACATGTTATCCTTTCACAAGTTTTCTAGAGTGTCTCTGTAGACATTGAATCATATTCATATCCATTTTTCTTGGAGCTTACTGAATTATTTACTTCACTGAACTGCTGTGACAGTAAGTCTCATAAATTTATTTTGCAGTACATAAAAATACAGTTCTTTTTATATACCTAATACACATCATAAATTTCTTCACTAACTGAGTTTCACAAATTGAATTTGTACAACATCCTAGCTGGCCACCCATAAGGTGGTGAGGGGCAATAGGCTTTCCAGTATTTTCTGTCCATTGTTGTAGACACTTTGTTGTAGACACATTGTTGTAGAGTCACTTTCTGGTGTCACTGTGAAGCTTAACAATTTTAAAGCAGACACATTTTTTAGATTTCAGTCTCTTTCCCCTTTAGTAAGCCAGAATTTTGAATTATTATGCCTTTTTAAAATTATTTTTTGCATTTAAATTTTTAATTTTTTTTTTTGCTAAAATTAGTTTCTAAAATACCTATATTCAATAAATATTCATAGGTACTCTTTACATGTTACTGAAATGTATACTAAGGTAATAAACATTAATCACACAGTAAAACTTCTATCCTGACAGGATTTTGGTGTGTATTTTGTAAGCTTACAGGGCTGGAAACACCATGATATCTACTTGATATGTGCATGAGGAGGGATAAGATTAAACTAGAAAACCCTGTAACACCAGGGAATTGTCTTGATTTCAGAGGCTTACATCTCAATACCTGAAATGTGAGTGAATTCCAATACTTCTGTATTGGATATATAAATATGTATATTGGATAAATATATTGGATAACTACCTATCAGTGTATATGAAGGTAGCTACATGCCAAAGCATACATTGGATTTAAAATATTGGTTTTGAGGAAATGGTCACCAACCAGAGTTGAGTTGAACAGCAGCGTCATATCTCTAACTGTTTTGCCTTTTAAATGTCTCATTTTTTTAGGTGTCTGACCACTTAGAATAACGTTTGTTTTAAGTGGAAAAAAACCCCACCAAAATATTTTGTACATAGATTAAGGAAGACAGGATTTTAAGGGGGCCACTTTGGGTAAGTAATTTTAGAACCCTTAACTCTTTAATAAGGCAGTTGGAGTATTTTTTTGGGAAAAGTAGGCATACTTCAATACTGATTACAGGTTATCCCTCATTTTTCTGTTCATGATTAGTGGTCACTTTGAGTGAGGCAGGAAACAAATTGAAAGACATTTCTCTTAAGAGTCTCTGTGCAACCGAAATGTTTTTGGAAGCGTTTCTATATATCATTACCCTGAAACTGAACGTATCAGCAGTGACAAGTCCAGGATGTTGTTTGAACAAATAACCTTATTTGACAGTGAACTTGTGTCTTCCTCAAGAGCTGCCTTTCCCCAAGAACTATTTCAATGTACACTTGCCTAAGAATTATGGGGGTTGCTATGGTTGCAATTGGGGTAAAAGGGCTCTGTTGTTAGAAGGATATATCTATGAACACCAAATGCAGCATCTGCTACTTACCTGTGCTTGGGTTGTGACATACCCAGTACTACTAAACATATGGATCATTAGGGAGACAAGTATCAAGAGTGATGCAAGTTCTGCACTGCATTTGGAATCCAGCTCATGTGGAAATGCACCTGGAGGCATCAAAAGACTAGAAAAGGTGCATTAAAATGGCACTGCTGGTCGTGTTGATGGGCTCCTTGCAGTCAATCCTTATGGCTCCCCGTCACTGTGTGTAGATTTCTTTTTTTCTTCGTTCCTGATTTGCAAGCCTCTGTCACTGCTGTGAATTTAACTGTGATTTAACACAATGCATTGATTTTTCTGCAGATGGACCACATACATGTGCTGTTGTTCTACATATCAGTGGCAATGCCTGTGTCCATTGTTAAAAGATCAGGGGTAGACACAGCAGCTGTGTATGTGCATGCAAAGGGAGCCAGCATGAACAGCAACTGAGATAGTTGGAGGCATATGAAAGGAAAGGTAAGAAGGCAGTAGAATAGGTCATGGCTCAATTGCCTTTGACCCATCAGCTGTTTGTGGCGGGCTGGTCTCTTAGTTGCCATGCCAACACTCCCTCCCCCTGAGAAATGTGGAGGCGGTTCCCTCCGCCGAAGCACTCTCCCCTCTCCCAATCCCCGTGGATCTCCTGATCCCTTGTTCCTCTCCCCATTAGTCCTCTGTACATCACCCCATCGTTTGTGTACCGCCCCCTCGGTATAAGTATGTACCCCTCCATTTTGTAGGGGGCTTTGGGCGGGATGTGGTGGTTGCCAGGCGTGGGGGTCCCGGGACCCCGCCGCCGCCATGACAATAAAGATAGCCTTGGAACCCCATGCTGCCTGAAGCCTCCCTCTCTTCTCTCCGCCGTCTCCGCCGGTGCTCCCCGTCCAGCGAGGGAGCCTGCCCCGTCTCTCAGCCCGCGGACCGGAGGACGTCTGCGGGGGGAGACGATGAGGCGAGGCTCCCGGGGGAGAGATCCTTGCCGGCATTGCCGCAAAGACCGCGACAGCTGTTGTTTGTCCCTTCAAACTTAGGCGGAGTTATCCAGAGGCCTAGGAGAAATGGCTGTATTAGCCAGTTCACATCCCTGCCAGAATAAAAATGCTTGCTGCAGCCCACTTGTGAAACTTTTATCTGTGACAGCCTGAAGCAGTTTCACAGTATAATTATTTCACTGAGGGAAGATCTCCATGAGGAAGTTCTTTTAAAAATTTCTCTCTTCTGGTCTTCATCGTTCTATCTAGTGTGTCACACTAGATAGATTTCCTTCTCCTTAGAAGTTCCATCTATCGAATATTCATGGATGCTCATGCTCACTCTTCACTATTAGATAGGGAAATTCCATGTGTTTAACTCCTAATCTTTCCCCATAAATCAGTTTCTCAGTCTTATCATTCATGCTACTCTTTGTAGCCTGGTGGTGAATATTACCAGAGCTGCACTCAGCCTTTCAAGTGGAATTACAGATAATAGAAGTAATGGTTATTGTTTTTCTGCAGTGTGGTTTCACCTTCTGTGATCACCAGGAAGGCTTTATAAACCACTAGTAATACATCCTCAGGTCTTCTTACATTCCTTCTTAGTCTGATTGGATTATTTGGGTGTGTTTCTATTTCACTTAAGTTTCATCTCTTGCATCTCAGCAAGATGTATACGTGATTTTGCTAATAGTGATCCCTGGCATGTGACTCCAAGGCAGCACATTGTTCCTTACATCAAAGAAGAACTAGCACTTTTAATGTTAAAAATAGCATTAAATACCCTCAAACTCGAAGTATTCCATATGTAGTTTAATGAGACAATGCTATTGTTATCAGCTGAGAAAACTTTCCTGTAGATTTTGCAGCTTATGAATGAAAGATACTAGATTACTGGGTGTTGATTTTATTACAGTAAGGAATTGGAGTGGTTTATAGTTAGAAGAAACTCAGGCTTTCAGTGTGCTGCCTTTAACTCTGCTTCTTCTCTTTATTTTAAATGGGTCATTTTCCTCCTTTGAAGCTTAACATTAAAATGTTTTTAATCTTGGTTTCCATAATGGACATGGTTTTTATCAATGTATATCTAAAAATGTGAAGAAATAAGCCAGCTAGTTTTTTGGGGTTTTTGTTATTTTTTTCTATATGCCAAAGATGACAGCTACCTCAGTAGTAATTCTAATGTGTTCATGTGTTCAAAGCTGTTTTGGCTGTGATAACTTTACATGGCATTATGCTGATGCAACCATCCCTGAATCATTCCCACTTTTGGTTTGTACAAACACTGGTACTTGCAGATATAAATCTTAAAGGTAGCCATTCCTGCTTGAGTAGCATTTCAGAACAAGTAAAGAATGATTCCAATGCATTGTCAATTTGCTTAGTGTGTATTTTGCTGCTCATTGTGCTTTTAACCTCGCCATTGCAATGCATAGAACTCCAGCCCATATTCACATCTCCTCTCTCAGTCATGAAATAGGTCAGTTAAGATACATCTTCCTCTTTGCACACTTCCTTTCACTCTAAATGTTCAACAAATTTTCTATCATTTAAAATATTTGGGTTTTTTTGATAACACTCTGCAGTGCATGAAAACTTGTCTTGGTAGTAATTTTTACTTTTCTGTAGGTGTTTTCATATGTTTATCAGCAATCCCCAGATTTTAACAAGAGCAAGGAGTGAAACATCAGGGGCAAAGAGCGAGTCTGAGAACTTGTTTCTGGCCTGAACAGGTAAAAGTCTCTGCTGAAAAGTAGGGTGCACAGAATTGTTATTTGGTCAGGGAAAAATAAGTGAGAATTGAGAAGACAAGAATGAATGAGGATAAGATGAATTACTGTTGGAGTAAAATGCATGTCTTTCTGCAGACCTTGTTTTCAGGAAGGAAAGCTATTCCTTTTCAGAAATGTCATAAATCATGTGTATTAGCAAAGATATCATGCCACTAAGAAAAGATAAAATACTCAAAGAAAAGCCATAGTGATGTAGAACGCAGAGTGCTGCTACTTTATTAATAATGCCCTAGAAGTTGTTGGAACTGTCACAGTACAATTGTTTAGGGTTGGGAAGAACTCTTTGAGAGAATTATTTCATGGAACAAGGAGATGGTTTTTGTTTAGTATTCAAGCCTTACACATACCATATAGTGAGATACCATATAATAATAGGAGAAATTTAATGAGAAACTGTTTTCTAGTGTAAACCACTTTGTAACTACAAGTATGGTGTATAGAAATATACCAGTTTTGGTATCTAGACCATATCAAATAGGCATGGTGCCTTTGGGAACTCCATTTCTCATCCAGTATGCAGTCTTTTTTGGAGCTCTGCACTGGTGGCTCTGAATGATGCAATTTGCTGCTCTGTCTTCTGTAGTTTAAACTGAAGGGCTTGGGACTGACCTTTGGGAGTGATTGTCTTGTCATCTGATGAGTAGGATTGTTGGAGAGATTCCTTTCAATAACAAAAGAGAAGAGATGATAGGCAGGGGATTCTCAGTGTTACAGGATTCTGTGCCTGCCCTTCGTGTAAAGCTCTGACCTTTCAGACATGCAGGTAGAGAATAGAGTGTGTTTTGTTGTTGTTTTTCAGATAGCCAAGCCTTAGCTCACACATTTATTCCACAGCAGGAATATGCATTGAGGTATTTTTGTGAGTCCTGCTTCAGTCAGTCCCTTTGAACTCTTAAAGTTCTCAGTTCTGGTTCTTTGCTTCACTGCAGCTCACAGATACAATGATAAAGAAATTCCTGATCACGTGTATGTTGAAATAGATTGGTGAAAATGGCATCTATCAAAGTTTTGACACCAAATCTCTAGCAAATCTTTATCTTCAAAGTGCACAAATGATGGAGACAAAAGCTGTGTGTTTGTCTTAGTGGACCATTACTGTATTATTACAAGTTTTGGCTGCAGATCATGTGTGTATCCAATTTTTGACCCAGGGAAAGTACCTGAGCTTCAGCAGTGATTGCATTGTTTCAGTTGAAATTAAAAAAAAAAAAGTTTTACCCATTCAGATAAGANAAAAAAAAAAAAAAAAAATCATACAGTGAAGGTAAAGGAAGATATAAATATTGTCTTCAGAAATCTGTTCTGTCTATGAATACAAACCTCAAGCAGTAAGCAAGGAGGATATTACCTTGGAAACTGGCAGAGCTTTACCACAAGCTGAGATCTTGACAACATGAATGTGCATTGCTGGTACCTTGCTCTTATGAGATGCTCACAAAAATGCTGATAAGCAGTGCTGATGATGAGAGGGGATAGAAGAAATCTTATGTAGTGGTGTACGGATGGCTATCTAACTTTGCTTTCTTATTTAAAAAAAACCCCCAAACTGTAAGGGGAATAGCTTACTCTCTGTAAATATCAAAGGAGCTGACAGTTGCTGAGTTTGAAAATTATTGACTGTTGACTGTACAACAATGCCTAAATGTTGCATCTGTTTTTTCTTTTAAGACATTGAGCCTCTGTAGGAAAATTTTGACTCTTCAGCAGTGTGTGATGAAGATGAGTAGGAGTTTATCTGGCTGTCTAAATGTGGAAAAACATGCTGGCCTGCTCATTCTTCTTGATCTAGCCTTAGCATCAAAGGAAATTTGCCTTGCATTATGAAGCTTGCTGATGTCAGAAGGAAAAAAATTAGGCCCAGATGGCATGATGCTAAATAGAGCTGAGTACGAAGTGTGCATGTAGAAAGAGGCCAATCAGTTTTTGCTGATCCTGTATAAGTGTGAGGAGGAAGAAAAATATTTGCTTTTCAATTCATCTTCCTTAAAGAGACCCAATCTGTGTATATGTTATAGCTGAGCAGAAACCTATGTGAAAAAACTCACTGCTTTTAGCAGGATGGTCCTGTCGTTAGTTCTCATAATCCCATCTCCATCGTGTTTTAATATTGACTGTTATCTGGAACCTTAATTTCAGGAGTAAACATGGATCAACCCTCTGCAGGTGGGAAAAAAGATTAGTTACTTGCAAGTGTAGAAATTGTTCTTGATTTGTTAAAATCTTCTAGCGAGCAAAATTTTTTTAACCTTTGAGTAGGTTGGCTACTCATTTATCTAGAAAGGACAAATATATCCACATTTGTAGCCATGCATAGTTTAAGTTAGGTTACTAGTAGAAAATTTGTTTTAGGATAAAAAGTGTTGATGTCCATAAAATGACACTTGTAAAATATTCAAGGAAGAAAATTCCTAATATTATTTACTTCTCGCATTTAAAGCAGAAATACCAGGTGCTTCTGTTTTTATCAGTTTCCTGGAAATAAAACCCCAGGCAATCTAAAATGCCTTGTATGGAGCTAGGTTTGATTTCTTTTATATCATTTATATTTTTTCCAAGATAACTCTAGATTAGATTCCGGTTTCTTTACATATTATGGGCAAAAAAATAAAAAATCAAGCCTACAGTCTTTATTTTGTACATTTCTACATGTAGTAGTACTATGCATCAGTGTTCTCATTCTTTGGTGTGAATTTACAATGTAACATGCTCATAGCAAGATCTGTGTTTGTTCTTTTAACTTGGATAAGAAAGGTGAAAGTTCAGACCACACTTTTGATTCTTCTTCAGTAAAGTTATAGTGTTGACTAGCAGGATTTTTGCTAAATAAACTTTCAGTTATTGTGCTGATTAATATTGCTCTGAAATATTTTGTAGATTAGGTCACTGCTTGTAAAGATCATTACTGCTTAATAAAAGGTGTTCCATTTTTATCAGACATGAAAAACACCTCCACACATTTGCACTGCTTCACCGGAATATTCTTATGTCTTTTTTGTTTGCTCTTTTTATCACTTCGATTTGATATGGATCTTTTTGGTGATATAGATGTATATGCTCTATGCATATCCTTATATATATGCTCTTTTTTCATAGAGTACCTGGTATCATGGTGATTGTGGTCTGAGATTTCCCCTGCCCACACTTCAAAGAAAGTGCTGAATCACAATTCATGTCTAACAGATTTATTTTAAAGGTTGAGAGGAGGAAGAAGCCATTACACAAATGAAGAGGACAAAAAAATCTGTCATACATAAGAGAGACTGGTTTTTTGCTTTATTTAGGGTCTTATAGTATATCTGAAACCAGGAAGTGAACAAAAAGGTGAATTTCACTGGATGTTTGTAAACTGGAATGATTCAAAGACTCAAAGAAGTTCTTCATCCATTCCCTTGTCTAAAATCTAGGCATTACTCCTTTTATTCACTAGTTTGCGTTACAACATTCTGTGGGCAGCAACCTTTTCAAAAGGAAAGAAAGAGGTGGGAATAAGATTTACCCCACGGCCCCCTCTTTGGTAGCCATAGATAGTCTCATTGGTCACTAAGGTTTCTCCAGGGGATAAAGGTCTATGCAAATCCTTAGTCAGTAGAAAAATCTTTAAAATACCCCATTTCTAGTAATTCTCCTCTTGACTCAAACTCTAGCTCAGAGTTGATCGCAAAGGAACAAAATCAAAACAAAAGGAATAGGCTGAACCTAACACTCTAATGCTCTTTCAGATGAGAAGATAAGCAAAAACAAAAAAAAGTTTGGTTTTGTCTGGTGTGGCATCTGGACTTGCATCTGGAAATTTTGTTTAGGCCTGGAAACAGATGATGCAATAACCACTTTTATAACTATTGATTGCTTTTAATTAGAAATACTCCAACTAGGAATATGTGAGTTGCTTCCCTAAAGCTTTTAAAGTCATTATATATGACTTTCACAGGTGTTGGTTTGGTTCGCTATGATATTTAGCTTCCTTAAGTGTTCTGGCATTTTTCCATCAAAATCTTTTTGACTAGTGAAGTTTAGTGTCCTCCCTACCCTCACTCCAAAAGAGACTAAGGTGATAGTGTCCTAGTGTCTAGAAAACAGCATGTACAATGTGTTACCTACATTAATTTTGAAACCCGTTCACCCTGCTTTAGCATGGAATATGTCTCTAAGGAAATATTCTGTATAATAATACAGTGAAGAAAAATAGATTTTGTTGTGACCTTTAAGCTGAGCTCTTCTGTTCTGAAACACATTATTTTGCTAAAAGAAGGGAAGTGGAGCCAGCCTGTGACCTTTTGTTACCATGCAGCTTTAAGAAATGGCAAAAGTCATTCTGGTGCTCAAAAGTTCCATTACAGAGATACTGTTTTTTATTTAAAGGGGGGGGGAACCCCCCACCAACCAACCTCGAAAAGATTTAGAATTGTAGTCCTTTACCAGAAAAATGGAACTGTTTTCAATATTGGCATAAATTAAAGCTGCTTCTACAGAGACATTAATATCTGAAATTAATCACAATCCATGTTTTCCTCAGCCCTTTTTGTTACTACAGGTGCTTGATACCTCTGAGGAATGGATTTTCACCTCATCAGTCCCTTCAAGAAAGGAAGCTGTAGCAGACAACTTATTAAATTATTTATCCTAATTTTCAGGACTTTTGTGAATCTGCATTTGTAGCTCTGTATCTTTGCTGCAATAGGATAGTTCACTTTCAGCTGGTGTATCACTCATATCTTACTAATTGAGAGATACAATGTCTAGAGGAAGCAAAGGTGTGCTTTGTTTTAAATATTGATGTTGCAATTTAATCTTCTTCCTTAAAACTTTTTCCCACTCTGCTGCTCAGCGCAGGGTTACCGCAGAATGGTGATGACCTTCCCTGGGGTGCCAGATCCTCTAAATGAGGACCTGTTCAGAATCAATCCTTCCTCAGGACTGGAGTGCTGGGGGCATGCATGCCACTCTATAGTGCTTTGCAAAACTCTTCCCATTAACTATATGTTGGGATAGATTTAGAGCCCTAAAAATATTATGTGTAAAAGCTATTTGTGAGTCAGAATTAACCTTGAAGTGTTCCTTGTATTTTTTCAGCTAACAGGCTGCCAAATGAAGCTGCTCTCAGGCTGTCTCCCATGGTTCTTCAGAGATATACATCAGTGTTGAACCTTAAGTGTGTTTTCCTAAAATTTGTATTGAAGATTCTTCATGTAGATATTTCCCTTATCTCTTTTACCAGAGAGGATTTAACCTTTGTGCTTCTGACATTCTTCAGTTCTGATCATTGACCTGGTTCTGAGCATCCCTCTTCTGGCAGGTGAAGTTGCATTGTAATAAGTAGATGAAAGCAATGCTTTGGAAATGTGCTCCCAAGCAGGTGAGCCTCAGCTAGCACTGTATCTCTGGAGTGTGGAACCACAGTGTATTCATCCTATGCCAGATCCTGCTTTTCTGGATGGCTTGTATGCTTCCAGGTCATGCACAGGTTTAGATTTGGTTGGATAAACCTGTTAAGGAGAGCAGGCAATCCAGTCAAGTTTTTAAACTTGTTTTACTAGATTTTTAAAACTATACCCGATGAAAAAAACTCAATGTTTTTGATGATACTGTTAGAATTGGAGCTGTGGAGCTATGTTAGTGATGGGTGTTCTGAGCAGTATGTTTCAAGTTGCATTCAGATGATGAGAGAAATTGCTTGATTTTGATCAATGTGAGTGTGCTCTGTGGAAGGGAAAACTTCAAAAACACTCCTTTCTTTAAGCATTGTCTAAAGACTAAAGTCTTCTGGATAGACAAATAGTACTGAGAAACCTGGATCTGAATCCAGTTTGCTACTTGGACCCATGCTATGCTTCCAGCAGATGGGCTGAGAGAGTTTATAGATGATGAAGATAAATAATGTGCATGTACTGTGTCACTGACAACTGATGCTGTTCTGTTTTTAAGCCTCAGTTCCCCCCATTTAGCACTGCAGTTCTCTTCCTCTTCTGCCCTGGGCTTTCAGGAGGAGTGAAACACTGCAAACCATTAGCCAGATACTAGAAACACATCCGAGTTGTTAATCAAGGACCAGGTAGATTGAGGAGTCAGGAAAAAGCCCCAGACTGCCAAGTTTCCTGATACAATTCTGAATGAGCAAAATCTGAAACAGCTTGACCAGCTGTCACAACCTGGAAGTGGGCATGGCATGTTTTAAATTCTTGTTGGGCTGAAAAAACCACTAGTCCACGTGTGAGGGAACTCTTAGCTTTATTGTATAGTTGCCTTTATTACAGCAGCTAATTAGTCATAGAAGTGTTGGCTAATGAGCTCTCAACTTTTATAACTATCTCTAACAAACTCCCAACTCCTGCAACGAACTTCAGGTACAGAGTGAGGGGTAGAATACAATCACTGCACTTTCCAGCATAAAATGAGAGGCATCAAGATAGAAGAGAGAGAAAGAAAAAGCTCGCCAGTCCTTAGATCTCATGTCTTTCCTGCTGCCATGGACGGTCCAGATCTGAGGTCATCAAAAGAGAGGGAATGCGTGTGGGACTTATCCACTTCATTTTATAGTTAACCTGGTGCACACCTCTTGTGTAAAACAGATTTTTCACACCAATTGCACATGTAGTTCGTTCTTGCATGTTCAGCCCTTTGGACCCCTCCAGGAAGTGATGGGGGCAGAACTTGGGGATCTGTGGTGGTTATAGAGCTCCTTTTATTGAGCTTTATTGAGGTTACTGAGCTGTCCAGGACTCAACCCTTTTCTAGACATAGGTGCACTGAGCCTGAGTGTCAAGGCAGAAAAGGAAGTTGGTTCAGAAGAGCACTGCCCCCTATCTGCAGGGCTCTGTTTTGCAATTGCAACTTTCCTGTTGCAACAATCAGAATGTTTGAGATAAAAAATACTTATGTGCTTATGCCTGATCCTCTCCACCAGCCAGTTCTCCCAGCTAAGGTACACAAAATAATCAAGTCATGCTTGCCTTATAAAGCTGTATCCTGGTAATACCTCAGAGATGGTGGGGCAAGGCAGCTTCATAACCAATTGTGAAAGGATTGTGTTTTCAGTTAATGAAGTGGCTTTACAGTGCTTTTGTTCACCTTTAGGAAAGTGAAATGGACAGGAAAGAAGTAGCAATAGGAGATTTGGGAGACCTTTTATGTGATAGTGTGGTAGAAAGAGGCAGGGGAGGAATAATCTTTAATAATTAACAATTAATGCAGATGTATGAAGGAAATGAAAACAAGGATCATGTAAGGGAGAGTAGTATTGATGTGGCAAAAGTGCATGGTGGCTTGACAATAAAGGAAAATAGAAGGGAATATGGCAGGGATGCAAACACAGGTCTGTTAGAATTTTTTACCTTGCTGGTTAAGGATCAATACCTTATTAGAGAACGTGTCTGAACTGTGTGGATGTGGGAATACTTTCTGAGCAAGGAAACTGTGGAGATTTTCTGGCAGGATCTATCATCTGAATGATGAAGGAAGCAGGATCTTCGGTGTGCTCTGGAGCACAGCTCCCTATTCATATCGATTTAGAGTTGGTGGTAGCAATTATGATGTATTGTACTCACACTGATGTAAAACCTACCAGGTTTCAGCCTGAGCTTTTAGTCTGCACTCATTTACCAGTTCACTTGATTGAGACTTTTTATCATGACATGAGGTACCTGTCTACTGATCTGCTTGAATCCAGCTGATGTCTGATGTAGAGAGGAAGCCTAATTTGTTTTACTTGCCATTGACAGCTCTAAATGTGGCAATAAAAAATTGCGTGTAATGTCTGTAGTCCTGAAACACATGTGAAGACATTCTTTTTTGTCTGCTTGCTTGCTTTCTTGATTACCTTCTTCCCTGTGATGACAGAAAAAAGCCCCTATTTATCTTCTCACAGTGCCTTCCTTTGGTTTTATGTAATATGTATTATAGGAAGGTTAAGTGAAACCCTGAATTGACACACTGAAAAGTTAAGATCTCTTTGCCTAAATGAATTCTTGTCCATGATTTGGAATTTTCATACTATTTAGTGAGACCCGTGGAGGACCAATGCAGTCCTGTTTTGATACATAAATTCTTATCTGGTGAAAGAAGAATACTTGCTAAAATGATAATACAGCAGTTTGTTTTTATAGTTGAAGTAAAAATAATGAGCTGCAGCTCATATTTTACATAATTAATAATGCCTCACTTTGTTTTTGTTTGTTTGAATTCTGTTTTAACACCCAACAGGAAATTGAACTCCAAAGTATTTGTTTAATTTGTGTGAAACAAGTGAGGCAATAAGTCCTGTGTTCACTGAAGGTTAGTTAAAGGGCTTGTAAACAGACTATATAAGTTCCACTGCACCTAAACCAAAATGTAATCTTTAGAACATTTTTAGGAAGGATGTATTGTGGCTTAGTTCTAAGATTTCCAGTCCTGTTTGAAAAACTTGGAGAAAAATTTTTCGTTTACCATTATTAGGGAGTGGATACTGGATAAACAATGACATTGCTTTTTAGCTTCCTGCCAAAATTCTCTCTACATTGTTGTGTGTTTTCTGGATATACACAGCTGCTGTTTTTCTTTCAACCCTAAGTATCAGTTCAGGTTCATTGGTATTTTTGCCTTGATTCATTTTTTTCATCCTTATTTGTGTCATCTGGCGGGAGGGTCTTTACATTTATGCCAACGTCTACAGCTGATAGTTAAATGTAGAACATGAAAAGATAAAAGGAAACTCCTTTTTCATCTCACTTTGCCAGACAAGATATTCTAAGGAGAAACCTACCTATTTGCTGCTGTGAATTGGTTGCTTGGTTGTACTGAAAATCATGTTGAAATATTTCACATATTTTTTTCTTTGAATGATCGTGCTGCAGTGTCCCTGTTTATCCCCTTGCCCCTTACAGACAAACCTATTCTCATGGACTGCAGTAATGAAGACTCTGTTTGAGAGTGTTAAGTTTTAGGTTTAAGCTTTAGATTTTAGTTTTAAGATTTAGATTTACTTTGTTTCCAAAGTAAATAACTACCTGGCACTGAAAGGGTTTCCCCATTTTATCAGAGTGGGCAGTTAATCACTCATGGGCTACAGGGGCTGCTTTTGCTGTTTGTTTGCTCCTGGGCCACTTTTTGTTGCTTGGGTTGTTTCAGCATATTGCATCATCCTGTCCAGAGCTCATGCAGAAATGTTAGTAATTCATCTTAGCGTTTTCCTGTGTCAGCTGAGGTTGCAAACCAAACTAACATCATTTTTCAAAATGCCACTTTAGGTGGCAAAGAACTGAATCCTGTAGTCCTTACTCAGCCAAAAAAAAAAAAAAAAAAAGTTTGCTGATTTAACAGTATTGAATCAGACTCAACTGTCTATAGAAGTAGAGTGTTCTGAAGTTTACACTGATTTCAGTTACTTTAGTTATTTTCTGCCAATATTAAGAATGCACTGCACTGCACTGTAGATTTTTTTTACATGCTTGTAATATCTGAATGAAAATTTGAGATGTGAAATTTTATGTGCTTAGGTACAAATTCTAATTATATAACTGACTTGGAAATGTTACAAGCAGTAACACTTTTGACTTACATTTGTGGTAATAGATCCAGTCTTGAATACTTTCCTTGTCTGGGGTTCGCATGAAATTTTCTTTGACCTGCAGTCTTAAAGTAACCAGAATTTTGACTGAATTGTTTGCCAGGGTGAGGAGTTAGAAGATGATTGACTTAAAATTTCATTAAATAAAGTAGCTCAGCAATGAAAACATCATTTTAGTGTTCCAGGGACCTGAGAATTCGCAGTCAGCTCGACCCTATTTTTTACTATAGAATTAATAAATAGAAATTATTAATAATGACCTAAAATTTTTAGATCATGCTGTATTAAAAGTTAGAGGATGTAATCCTCAGTAAAGCATGCCCTTCTCTTTGGATTCTTTACTGTTGGATAAGGTTTGTTTGCTTAAAACTGTGCTTTTCTTTTACTGGTGTCTGTTGACCTAATAAGGTATTACTGTTCTGTATAAACCTTGCCCTGCTTTGTTAGAATACAGTTAAAAATATCAGTCAGTCATGAGACACAAATCTGTAGAAGATCATTAGTTTCTTTCTGTAAGGAGAAAAAAAGAGGAGCTGTTTTTAAAGGGAGCTATAACAGAATTGCTCTTAAAAGTGTAACTGATACAACTGAAACCATCATACTTATTTAAAAGCACAGCAACCTTTTAATGTAAAGGAAAGGCTATGAGAATGCAGGAAATGCCTCCATATCTGTGGGAAAAAGAAATGTCTTCCAAGAGTTATTTGTCTTTCACTTCCATAATGTCACAGGCATTAATAAATCTTTTCTCACTCAATTGGCAGAATCATGATCTCCATTTTATGGACAGGTGAAAATGGAAAGGTCGGAAAATTTAGGAGCTAATTCTGGCAGGCTGCACTACAGTATCATTTTTGTTTGAAGAGAGTGATTTTGAGTGATTCCACTGACTGTTTCCCACTTACTCTTGTGGATTTAGTTTGAAAGGCAGTTTTGGGGTGCATAACAAGGTACTCCCCAGTATAGCCTGTTCTGAAAGGAGTTGACTACCTTGGGGAAATCTTAGGTTACTGTATACCATTGAATAACTCATTGAAATGAGTTATGGAAACAGCCAGATGATTAGATGTATTTGGTCAGAGTATTTTCTCAGCTGCCCTCTTACCCTGTAGGTTCTTGTGTTTCTGCTGTCAGTCATGTGTTCAGAGGGCTGATTTAACTCCCCAGGTCTTGCACCGCTATAGCTCAGCCTGAAAGCTGAAATTCCCTGAAACAGGATTCTTGAGCTGTTAATTAATTTTGGCCAAGTCATCTACCGTAAGATAGTTTAAAAAGTAACATTTGCATTTGATATGTGACCCTCTGGTTTTATGGAGGGTCAAAACCAGTTATGTAAGATGTGAAGCAGGAACTTGCTTTATATTTCCTGTGTTCCAGTTAAAGCAAATGCAACACCAATGCATGACATGTTCTGAGACATATTTTCTCATTATCTTCTATCATCTTAGTTTTAAAAACCTATTTAGGACAGGGTCTTGAGCCTGTGTTTGTGCCTCAGGGAGTTGCTGGCTATGAAAACAGTGCGAGGGAGTCCCCTTGGCCACTGGAAATAGATCAAAGGCCATACTTTACTGTGCCCAGTTTTGATATATATGTTGAGGTTTTTTTGTCTCTGTTTTAGTCCTTGGGCAAGTTGATTACTTTTAAGGTGGTATAATTGTGCCCCTTAACTCATCAGTTGCAACAGACAAAAAAACCTTTCCTGATTTTGACTCTTTTCCGAGCAAACCTGACTGGACTAACTCGCTTAAAAAAGTGAAAAATGAAAGAGATGATCTTCTGCCTTTGCACTGAAAGCAGAATGTTAGGTGAAATCAAGGGGTTTTGTCAGGAAAGCAATTTGGAGGTTTTAATTTTTTACTTTGGTGGGTCTGCTATTCTAAGGGCATCAAAAGCAGCAATGCTTTTCCACAGACACCAAAAAAGTATGCAGTATTCTGAAGGTGTATAAAATGCTTAAAAATCTGGGTTTCATTTGTTGCATACTTTAGCCAAGGCGTATTAATGTCTCATTAAATGTGTGAACTGAACACGTAGTATATGGAGTTTACAGAGTGGAATCTCTTAATAGATGGTCCCAATGAGTTGCAAGTAGTGAGCCATGGGAAAAAACCTTATGAATGAAATTATCTGCATATGTGATATCCTGTTTGTTGTATTTAAGGAAATTTTGAGGAAAAAATTGCTTGGGTCAGTAATACTGAAATTAGGAAATCTATACCTAAGGTGGGAAAAAAGGAGTATGTTTTCTATAAAACCTTTGTGATGTATCTCTGAGTGAAGTGCTATATAAAGGGGAGGTTTCAAAGTGTACCATTTCTATTTTCTACTACTGCCTGTACAGAAATGGAAGTAGAGCAGTTTTTTCCATTTGGGAATGAGACCCGAAAGTCCTAATGCTTCAGAGTATTCTAATCAATTAATAAATTAACATGAAGCATCATCTCTGTCCTACCCGATACTCCATGATTGATAACAGCATTATTTCTTGGACTGTAAGAACATGTAACTTCAGGGTATTTTAGGGAAGTGTATTTGGTCCAACAAGCATCTTACTGAAAACCTCAAGATCAGAACTGACTCAAAATATCTGAATTTGTGTTCCTCAAAGTGAGTGTGTGTTCTCAAACCTTACAATAGTATAAATTAGTTATACTGTAGAAATAGTGTATGTGAAGACTAGTGTGGGTAATGGCAGTGTTATTGAGTTTTTCTAAAGTAGGGAGAAAGTAGACCTTTTCTGCTGCACTAAAGTAAACGTTAAAAGGTGGTTTGAAATCCCTGTAATCTATAAATGTCCTTCCCCATTTTAGGGACAAGGGGTGGTTAGCCATCCTTTCTTAAGTTTTACCCTCATATATGCTGTAATTCTTTTGATAGTGCGTCTGGGGAAAGCACACATTTGAGAATGATAAACAACTGACTCCAGTTTTATAGTGGTGACATTATGAAATTGTGACAGCTAGAACAACTTGATATCTGTTGCTGACCTTTTCCAAAGATATTTGGTGTTAGAAAGCTATTGGAATAATTCCTTGATTAATACCATGTGGAATTTGAATTTGCTTGGTGAATCAGGGCCTAAGGGAGAGATTTAGAAACTGATCAGCAAGTACGCATCAGCCTCAAGAAGTTCAGTTTGGAAATTTGGTTTAGATCATTACTTGTCAGAAAAACAGAGGATTAGCTAGAAGCAAAACATGTCTCCACAGGTGGAGTGCTGTTCTGGTTTGTTTATGTTGTCTACGTCTACTGCCCTCTGTTATTGCCTTTCTTGTTCTTCAGTACTTCTGTTTCAGATCCTTCTGTTTCTCTGATGTTTACTTTGTTCCAGTAACAGGAATAGTATTTAATAAAGCTTTATATTCTAGGACAATTAAATAGTAAAAATTTATAAAAATGACTCCAGGTGTTTCATTTGCATCGTTAGACACAGAAGTGTTTTACTGTGCCTACCTGTGTTTTGTTGTTTCCTTACCTTGGAATTGCATGTATGGGGTACATGAAAGGATAAAGACTATTTATATTTGGTGATGCTAATTGAAGTTACAGAGAAAGATATTACTCTCTGCATTTCATTCTGCCTTCAGAATAGGGAAATCTTCTGATTTTCTGCTTATGCCCTCTACAGGGATGGGCAGGACAGATTATCCATGCTGGCCTTGTATGAATCCAAGTGATGTGGCTCTTAGCTACCACCATTGAAGTTGGTCTTGGATTTCTGCCAGCTCCTGGTCTCTTGGTATTTAATTTCATATTGAAAGGAAGAATAGAACAAAGAGCAATGATAATCTGTCATGCTTTAGGATGGCTGTTGCTTTCAGGTATGCTCAGAAAAATTTTGGCTGTTTGAATTGCAGCAGTTGTTTCCTTTGGTGCCTTATAATGATTTGAGCTCTTTGCCTGAAGATATTGTCCCAGGTACCCCTCTGACATGGGGTCATATTCAGTTCTGATTCTTCTCTTCAAAGCACCTAGCAGCAATGTGTCCAAGGAGGCACTGCTTCGATGTGGTATCCAACTGACATAAAATTCTGCAATAGATCATGACAAAAACATCAAATCTTGTAAGAGGACAGTTGATGGGCTTTATTGCTGACATTACTATGGACAGCTGCAGATCCACTGCCTCTGAGATCCTAGTATAAAACTCACTTCTCTTTAAAAAAATTTTTCTTGTGTCAATGTCAATAAAAAGAAATTCTAACTGTGTGCTCTTGTCTTCTAAGAAAAAAAGCAGTAGCAACATGTCAACAATGCTCTTAATGTGTGGAGGTGCCCTAATGATAAACCTGGTATCATACCTGAATAGACAAACTAAAATGTCCAGAAATCATCCAGGACATAAAGCAGGTCAAGACCTATTTCACACCTTCCAAAAGAAGGTGCAGATAAAAAATTCTGTGTCTTCTGTAAATGTTGCAAGACTGAGCACTCCAGTAATTTTTTTACAAAAGCATAAACTCGAGAATTTGCTAAACTTTGAGACTAAGCCAATAATCTTTCATGAGATAATTTACTGCAATTTGCTGATACCCTGCTCCGTACAGCCAAAGTGCTGTGTGGTTCAACTTGGGGTTCACTTTTTCCGGTCCTATTTTGGTGGCTTTTGGGCACACAACTTGGCACTCTCTCTAGATGCAAACTGAGATGTGCTGGAAAACACTGTGCAGCTTTGTGCCCCTCTTGCATGGCATTGGGACGGGAGAACCTTCACAGGAATCAAGTGCTAATGTTCAAATGTAAGCTCAGTGAAAGCAGAACTGTTAAACATTCTCACAGTAAAGAAATTGCTAATTGGAACTTCCCAAGAAAATTGAAAGTATCCTTCCCACCTACTTGTTAACAATGAAGTCAAATTGACAAGCAAATAGTTCTCTTTTTTTTTTTCTTGTTATTTAGGTGTTGTGGTCTTTATACAGGAGTTAAAATGTGTAATGTAGGGTTATATACTGTTAAAAATATCTATGGAACACATTCTGCCTCAGAGCATGAGGGTGAAGTAAATACTTGGAGAAGGTTGAGGTAATTCTGTGGTGAATATGTGTCTCTTTCATGTGTTTTTCCTCTGCCCTAAATTTAGTATTTATCTGAAAACTTAGAATTCTTCTTTACATTGGTGCTTTCCTTTTATTGTTGTGGTGTTTTTTTTTTTCTTTCTGGACTTTTTCTGGTGTGTTAGTTCTGTGTGGATAGTTTTTCCTAGGTATCATCTGCATTCCTTCCCTTTTACTTGTTTTCTTTTATTTTTATTTATTTATGTGTATCTGACACTATGTGCTCTTAGCACCTTTTATGTTCCACAGCTGACTTAATTTTAATTTGTGAAAGGTGCTAAGTGCTACAAAAGGACCAATATGTGAAGTATAGGTGGATAGATGGGCAACAAGATAGGGGAGGCAGCTTACGAAAAATCTCCAACAAATGTTGTCGGCAAACAAAGGACAGGTCTCAACACATCTTACTTTTACAGAATTTCTGTATTTTTTACACATTGCTCAATATTTATCTGTTTCACCAGCCTTGAAATGGGAACAATTCCTTTGAAAAATGGATTCAGATTATTTAGTTTCGCTCTACTGTCTAAGTAGCAATGTGTCTTCTGCTAAAATGCTAATTTGTAACTTCAAGGAGGATCCTTAGTAAATTATGACCTATGCCCTCTCTGTCCCATGAAACAGTGGGAAGTGTGTGGTTTTCTAGCAAACCAATGCTTTCCAAAATATAATAGTGTCAAGCCTTTCCTTTGTTAGAAGAACATGGGAGTCAAAGTTGTACCTGCTTTGGTCTTGTGGAATGAAAGTTAGTAGAGTCTAGACCTCATTTGGTAGAAATTATAATTTGAATCAAAGCTGTTGGCTCAGGCATAAATAAATTCCTTGTTCATAACCACTTACCTTGTGTCCTTCCTGTGTGAGAGAAAGGGTTTGTTTGGGGGTCTGTGGCATATGAATGCCACATGTTCTGTGCAGTATGGATGAACACTAAAAAAGGGAAAAAAATTGGTATGAGAACTGATACAGACTATGGCATATCTAGTGAAATACTCATTGGGGTAGTCCTACAGCAGCCATTTAGGCAGACAATTTGTCAGATATTCAGCTTACCCTGAGCTTTCTCATCTATCAGTTCTGAGCCTGTAATGTGCTAAGGCTGAATGAGCTTGCATTGAATGTGTGTTTAAGGAACACCAGACAGCCCAGTGTTTTAGTCTGTTAGAGCTACTGACTTTCAGTTAAGTGCAATTAACAGCCTTGACTGGGCTTGATGGACAGGCATTGGGAAAGAAACTTCACGTTTGGGGGATAACTTGGAGCCATACCACAAATATACCCAAACCCCACTCAAACATCCTTTTGTGCCCACTCTGCCTTGGTAAATCTCAACCTTTTCCTTACCTGATGTGCAGAGCCAAGCCATATTTTATACAAAGCGCTCTATACATCCTTTTTTCATTTGCCCTTTTTTTTTTTTTAGTTTTTCCTTTCATGTGAATTTCATATTTTTGTGTGACTGTATTGTAATTGTGCACATGTGTGTTATTACAAGGATCTCAGTGCATTAGCAATAAAGTGCACTAAGATCAGGACTTTACTGTTTAATTTTTCAGTTCTTTGAGGAAACAAGATTTTGCAGAGGCACACGCTCATATGTGACTGTATGTGATTACCAACAAACAGTAATAAAAAATGTTTACTCCTAATAAAGTGAACTGGGGCCTCGATGCAGTTTTTGACACTTATCAGCAACTCCTTTGCAAACTGGCAGGGTGCAGGATTTTTTCTGAATTTAGCTGACACAGGATATATTTTTAAGTCTGCATTCTTTTTGGGATTCTAAATGTTAGAAAAGTAAATGATCTGGAAAGTTAAAAGTAAAAGTAACTGTGATGGAGTGGAAGAATGTGATATCAAATATATTCTGGGTGTTTGTGGTATTGTTTGCAAACATGACCAATCCCATTTATTGTGCAAGTTAAACAGGTCTAAATCTGCAGGTTTTAGGTTTTTGTTTGGGTTTTTTTTTTTGTGATGGGAAGCTGCACAGACTTGCTTTATTTTGTTCTATTTTACTATCCTTTCTCTGAGTAGTTCTGTAATGACAAGAGAAACCTTACTGTTTTCGTAAAGTACTTGTAGCCTAATATTTAGAGTTGTTTGTCTTTGGTCTGGGAGTCTACCTACCCTTTCAATCCATTTTTATATTATGAAATATTGAAGTTTTGAAGGACATTTATAATCCTTTAGCTGAAGGAAGAAAAAACATTGCTGGCAATAAATGGATGCAGCCATACTGCTATGGCTGAAATAACGTCTGCTTATGGGACACACACACACACGCATCATGACTTTGATCCAATATTTTTCCCTGCATCAGTAGGATTACTTTGGGAACCATAACTTTTTTTCTTCTACATAATACTGCTAAATATTCTCAGCAATTCAAAATCAGTAACATTTTATAAATGAGCATATCACATAAACTCAAGTATGTATTCCTTTGGACCTTTAAATCCTGCTTTCAGCATAAAGACAGATTGTTGGTGTAGTAAATTAAAGCCGCCTTACTGCAGCTATTTTGTCCAATGTTCTTTCACAGACCCATATTAATATTTTATCCCCTTTAATATCATTACATGATGCAGGCTTAATTTAAATAGATTTGACGGGCCTCTTGGTTGGCTTGACAACCAGAGGGAAAAATTAATGTTCTGCATTTAATCTCAGCTCAAGGCGCTAAATTATTTTGGAGGTCGAAGCTGTCATGCATATCATGCTAAATTATTGAATGTAATAACTATTAGCCTGATGTCTATTTATAGATTTTTTTCTTTTAATTATTGTTTACTTCATGCATCTTCAGCTAATTTTGAAGGGAACATCTTAAATTTTACCTGAAGTACAATACTACTGTATCTTTTACAGATGCAGTATTGGAGGTTTAACCAGCAATCGAAAAGGAGATGATGGAGTTGGAAGTCTTTAAAGCTATGGAAAAAAAAGAGCTTTTCTGCTGATGAATTTTGTGATGTACAGAGACTGTGTAACATACTGTGTTGCTTCAGTTCAAAAATACTTAACTTTTGAAAGTTCATAAAGGAAAGAATTGTTTTCTTATTTTTACTCTTATTGAGGAGACATAGATCCCAAGGAGGAACGGAACTGCTAAGCACACAACAGAAACCCGAGCTTAGAGCTTAAGGGCTGTTACCTGAAGAGTACCATATGCTTTAGGAAACATGTAATGCAGGATAGACTGAAACATAAAATGTTGTTAACAACTGTTTAAAGACTGCTATAATAGGAATTGTCACATTAAAGCTTGAAATAATGTAATTATTCTCACTGATGATGGTGCGTGTTTGTATAGATTTGCATCTCCTCTGCTGTCTTAATTTGTCATGCCAAATAATGTCAAGTAGTGTGAAAATTCATATATTCCTGAACAATATTAGACTTATAGGTCTGTTTGTTTTGTGAGGGCTCTGAGGAAAACTGGTCTCGAGTGTGTATTACACATCACTGTCTTCTGAACTGCCCCATCTGTCTCCTGGCACAAGAGCCAGTTTCTCTCTGATCCCACTGCCTGTGTTTTATTCTCATCTTTTAAAAATTAAAGTAAGAAGCTCTTTATCAGTATCATTTAATAGCAATCTCTATACGATCCTTTGTGAAGTCAGGCTTCTCTGTTTCTCTGAAGTAGCACAAATTGTGACCAATGGATTAGAAGGAACCATGAACATCTGGAAGACATCCCCTTACCATGAGTGCTGATGGACCAAAAATATTTATGTGCTACAAAACTGTGTATGCTTATCACAGAGTGATACCATTGTACTGGTTGTGTGATTTGCCACATTTATTGTTTAGATGTATAACAACAGAGAGAAGTCATCCCATGTTACGTCTTGTAAGGTACATTGATTCAACATTAGAATTATTAACATAATAAACTGGCTCTTCTAGACATTGGTGTAACCAGACTACAAGGCAGCATTCCCTTGTTATTCTGAAAGAAAAATAACTTAAATGCATCCTTGTAAAAAAGCCCATATAAAAATTTATTTTTTGGACTTGTGTTACTTTGAACCAAGACAGGATGACCAAATACCTTTTTTTAAAATGTAGTTGTAATTTAAGTAGTTCTGTTGTTCCCTGTTTTGACTGTAGTAGAATGAATTTCGTGTCCTTGAATTTTCCTTTGTTGTTTTTTTTTTTTTTAAACAGCCTTCTAAACCCAAACCCTTATCCATCTCACACCGACTCTTCAACTGCTGCAAGTTCACTGTTGTACCACAGGACTTGAAACTTTCCTGTAGCAGACTCTATTGAATTGCCTGAATTATAAATAGGAATTGATAGATAAAATAATTGCCTTGGCATCCATCCACAAATGTCTGTAGCAAAGCTGGGGATAAAGCCTGAGGCGGCTCAACTCAGTGTGCCTTGACCACAGCCTTTGTTGACTCTAGGGGACAGGGTTGTGTCCCTTCACTCTAAGAGCCACATTGCCTTTTCTAAAGATTTTCAGTTATTTGTTACAATTCCTCTTCTTTGAGATCGGAAAGGGGGACGGGAAGAAGGAAATTCTTTCTTTTCTCTTGATCCCCTCCCCCTGCTTAAAATTTTGTTATTTTTGACCCAATAATTATAAGCAGAGAAAACAATCCTAATGCTAACATGAATCCTTTATGGACTTGTTCTCACTTTTCTCTAAAAGGTATTGGAAAAGGAGGGGAAAGATTGGGGCAGGATTTTCTGATACATTATTACGTCCATAGTCCTTTCAGTGTTCCCAGTATCTCATCTCTGATTGTAGTGAATGCTAGGAACTTCAGAGGGTTTTTTTGTAAAAAAACACAGCAAACCAAAAAACAACGGAACCCTAAACCCTACCAAAAGCAACACAACACCCCCATGATGATTGTTTTGCAATAGCCCTATAACTTCTCCTTTTTGTGGTTTTGCAGCTTCTATACAATCTTTTTCTCCTCCATGCATTCCAAAGGCATGCCCTTAGATTTCAGTCACAGAAATACAGGAAAGACTATTTTCCCCGGTTTTATGCGGGTTTGTTCTTTTCCAAAGAAACTTTAATTTGAACCTTAACTTCAATGTCTCTTAAAATAAAGTAGACTTTTTTTTTTTTTCTTTTAACGAAAGGTATTTGGTAATCTTGAACTTGAATGTCAGGGTTTTAAGCTTTTGTTTTGTCCTCTCCCCATCCCCTTTACCCCCCATAAATTTGCATTATATCCAGGTGTCCAAGTGGATGGGTAAACAGACAACTTTCTCACCAGACACCCTGCATTTATCATCCATATGTATGTGGGTTTGTAACTGTGGTTTAGATATGTTCCAGCACGAGCTCAATTTTGATCCCTGCCTCCTGCATCAGTAGAGAAATGAAGTGTCTTAATTGCTCAGGCTTCTAGGACCAGTGCTGATCCTTTCCTTACAGTGTCTTAGTTGCTGAAGTGCATTCTTTTTCAGAGCTTTTGCTTACTATTTTCTGTACTTCTTAGTGGACCAGAGAAAGCTGAAGATAAGTATTTCTGTCTTTTGCAAAAGAGTGTTCTAAGGGAGTACAGCTGGTACAGGACACATACAGATCCAGACGAACAGTAGGAGCCAGTATATGTTTTGTTTGCTTTTTCACTATTTATTTATTTTTATTTTGTCTGATTCACCTAAAACGCGTCTTCCAGAAAAGATTTATTGTTTTCCTTACCTGTGGTTTCTCCTCTAAGTCAGGTAGCTTTTTTTGCAAAAATTGATGGCTGTTTAACTGTAAATAGAAGAACAGTGAGTCTTGCTTGCCTGCGGGGGAGTGTTACTGCTACTTATTTTACTATATTTCTTTTAATTTTTATCTTAAAATATTACTTTTTATTATATTGCTAGTCTTTAAATTCCTGATCCAAAATGGAGACATAGAGGTAGTCCACTAACTCTGAGTGAAGTAATATTTATAGTCTTAGAAGTGCTAGAAATTCAGTCTTTAACCAAGATTATAAATAGCCCATAGACTCCTTTATTCATCACAGCCTGTGTTTTGCTCTGCACTGTGAAATGCTGATGAAAAAAAAATCTATGGCTGTATAACAGGCTAGAATAGCTTTCTGGATGCAGTATTTAAGTCATAGCTTTCTGTGCTGTGTTTGTCTCTTTCTTTTCCAGTGAATTAACATGACATGCCATTGTTAAAGAGTTAGGGTATGTCTTCATAAGCAGATAGGAGTCTGTCCTTCAATCTTGTGAGCAAAATTGAATGAACTGAATATGATTAAATAGTGTCCTCTTTAGTTTGGTCAGCTGATGTGGCTTTAGGTTTTCTACCCTGCTCCTAAAGAGCTTTTCAATCATATCACACCCATTCAGCTGAGAACATGACTATAAAAGTACATTGAGTTTTTGCTTCATTGAGACCCAGCCTTAAACAAGTTGGTTGGGAAAGGGCTTGAGGTTGCCAAGTTCAACCTTATTTACTTTAAAGTCAATGGTATTTTTGCTCTTAACTTCCAGAGCATCACAAACATAGTATAAGAACATGATTTCTCAAGCTATTTCACTAATTAAAAATTGATTTTTGGCTTTGCGTGGATTAAAGTTGCTACATACAAAGTTGTAGGTGGCTTTATGTTTCTACACTGAAAGCCCTGTTGCCATACAGCTTGTACAAGAACTGAGCTGGGAATAGTGGTAAATCTAATTCTGTTTTAAAAACAACATAAAATACTGCCAACAACTGTGCAACAGCTGTGTACATGAATGTCTTGTACCTGCAAGAATTTCACTGATTTTAGTATAGAACACTTAATGAAACTGGCAGAATCAGCGTTAGCTACATTTCTTTTCCAGGCAAAATCCAAGTTCTGAGTGCATATCGAATTCTTTTGTTGTTCCTCTTTTGGCTAAAATTATTAAGTTCTTTTTCGACTGCTGGTTTGCACTGTACATGATGATTTAAATTGGTTCTTCCCAAAGGAAAGAAACAAACACCTTCTGGATTTGATTGTTTGTTCTTCCTCATGTGGAAAAACAGGCTAGTTGTCAACAGACTACTTTACAGAAACACTGGTGCAGGATGTCACTCCCAGCATCTGTTCAGCAACATTTGGAGTCTAAGCAGATTTGTTTGATTCTGACCTGCTCCAGTAAAAATTTCTAAATGAAGAACTTTTCTTCATGACCTATTTTCAGTTTGAATAATGCATTGAAGTTCATAGTGGGTTGGGAGGAAGGTCTGTCTGGACCATAAACTTACAGTACTGTTTTACTATTGAACAATTCTAATTATTTCTTTAGTAGATTCTTAGGAATGCATTATCTTAATAATTGTTTTATTTTGCATTTTTCCAGGCAAGTGCAGGCCGGCAAGTATACAAGAAGCCTTCAAATCTGCTGTAGGAGTGACGCATGGTGAGTGTATGACTTGAATGTTGTGAACCTAAGGCGGCCTAAATGACATCTCAGATAAGCACTCACATTTAAAGCTCATCCAATGAAGCTGGCATTTAACATTCTATCCCTTTTTCCTCATTTTGTCTTACATTGCAGTGGGGAGAGTATAAGTTAATTAGCAGGGTGAGTTTCTGGTTGTAAGCTGTGAATCAAAGGGATGGACTGTCTGAGGAAGCTCTGGGCCTGTAGGGGGATGTAAGAGGTTAGATGTGCAACTCAGAATGGTTCAGGTATTTTTGCTTCTGGTTTTGGACAAAGGATATGGACTGGATGCCCCCTTTAAAGCACTGCCACGGCTATTTGCTGATGGTTCTGGCTTAGCCATGTTATACCTTATGGTGAGCACATCAGTATGGGTGAGAGCAATGTAACAAGGAAGAGAACTTGAACTTAATAGAACGTATTTAAACTAGTACAACGTATTTCTGTGTGTCATTCAGAGGTAGGACATGTGTGTTTTTTAGCTTTCTACTATTGTAGGTACGCATTGAGAAGTTGTGTTTGCTCAGGTTATAGCATTGAAAAATACAGAATTGAAAAATGAAAACAATGGAAAAAGCACTGTTGCCTCCTTATAATACATAGAGATATGATGCATAATGATATTTGGAGTTAGTCAGTGAGGCTTTAGACCCGATGTGAACCAGTATTGTGAAGTTTTTGACGACAAGGAATATTTATTTACCTTCTTGTCTCCAGTGTAGCAATAAAAAGTGTGAGTGTCCAGAAACATATCAGAGTTGTCCTGCTGTTGTAGTGTTATAGGACATGCTGTCCCTTTAAGGTAGCTAGCTTTTAACACTGTTTTTAATGATTATGTGCTTAGTTACTTGATTCCTTAGCTTAAATAATTGAAGTAGAATATGCAGGTTAACTTTTATCACTTGTTTGTAGGTGAAAATTGATGAAAATCCTTCTCATTTTGCATTTTTTCCCAGGGAAAGGGACAATATTTTTCATATTTCCTAGAGCAGCCAGCCTCTTTTCTATGCTGCTATTCAATAGGATGAACTAAGCTCTCTGAGATCAGCAAAAAAGGTGTTTGAACGACATAGACTATTAAAAAGGATTAAAAAAAGTAGCTAGCTACACATTTTAATAGAATGGATATTTTGCTTGTGAAACATTCCTGTATAAGCAATTCTATTGCTTGAAGTCCACAAACTTTTAATGCTCCTTTCATTATTTTCTATAATTTCACATAATATTTGCATTTACCTAGAATTCCCTATGAATAAAATCTAGTCTGCTTTCATTTCTTAGCAGAGATCCTCCTATGCAGTCTTACCTTCTGTTGACCTACATTTGAAGTGCAGCTCTCCTCTGAAAAGCTGACACTGTCTGTTGAAAAACATCATTTAAAATGGACTTACTGCTCAGCATGCCCTCTTAGAGTGAAAAGCCAGCCAAAAAAAAAAAAAAAAGCATTTCTGCTTTTTCCTGTGCACAACTTGGAGGTAAAAATCTTAAAAAGAAATGCAGGACATTTGCATTGCTTATTTTTCAGGACTGGTTGTTGAGCTTCTGTAAGACCATGGAAGGGTATAATTGCAGAAGGTGTGGTGGTGGTGGTTTCACAGGCCCCAGCAAAGTGGGGTGGTGGGTATTGTACCAGCAGAAAGATCTTAACCAGCTGAGGAGAGGCTTTTGGAAGGCAAGGAATATGAGAGACATATTCCATCCTTCATGCTGCATAAGCAGTGCTGGTGAGTAGCATTGGAACAGGGCCTGAAAGATGTACCAGATTTTTTTAGTTTTCCTGGCTGGCTCACTTTTCTTTGAAGGAAGCTGATTTGAAAGTGGCATTTATGTATGTATTGACTGGCGAGGAACCTTCTGGATGGAAACACTAGCAGCTGTGGGGCTAGAGACATTAATTTCTTCTCTGATTTTCTTTGAGTGTTAGCTTTCCTGTAGGTAGAGTAATGCTATTTTTGGTATCAGTTCTGACTCTGAGTTTTCTTTAGTCATTATCAGGGCTGGACGTACAAACAGTAGTAGGTGGAGTAACAGACTTTTGAGTATCTTAATCAAGAATCATTGGAGACGATTGGAGAGGGATCAAGAATAAAAGTAGTCTCAAGCCAGTGAAGATATGGAAACTAGTTTGTTTAATAGTAGAATGACACAATCCATTTATGAAACTGTGGTGAAGAAATAGTAATAGAATAGTAAAGCTGTGCTTTGTGGAAATAATTTGCTGAGAGGGATTTAAAAAAAAATAAGTTGGATGAACTTTGAAAATATTTTGCAAGATTTGAGACTTGCTCTAAGTTTTTTAAGTTGGTGGAACTCCTAATTGAAACCGTGTTATAATGGACCATCATGGTAAGAAAAGACTGCCAGAACATCCTGGCAAGATGTGGGGAAAACAGTGAGAATTTGCATGCTGCAGAGTAAATCAGGCTGTAAACTGGGAAGGAAAATAGAACAATGATGTCTTTGAGCCTAGGAAGAACCTTATAATTCAATAAAAGGAGCTTGTAAGAAATAATGCCTAAGATTTCACAAATCATGAAAAAACAACCTATCTTAATCTCTGTCCAGGCTTTGGACAGATATCTGTCCAAAGTGAGAAGTGAGAGATGTGTACTGAAGCCTGAAAGTAAGAATAGTACCTGAAGAGGAGCAAAAAATATTTTGTGCAGCAAAGAAATACTACAGTGAGAGGTTTTCCATAGACCTTTTTATCTAGTTACCAAACTATCACCTTAAACACAAATGAAATTTAGATGCTTCTAACTTTGCCCAGTCATGCAGAAACCAACACTCTGTAATGAAAGTTACGATAAAGGATGTGTGACTCAGTCACATTGGATCCAGAGTGGAGTTTGTGTCTTAGTGCAGTGGGGGAATATGCTTACTAAATATGTCCGTGAGCTAAATGGGATTGCCTCAGGAAACAAAACTATGTATTCTAGGGCTGAAAATAAACCAAAAATTATTTCAGAAAGATACATTATCATAGAATAACATTAACTGCTGTAGATGAAGGGGAGAAAAAAAGTCAAACTAAGTGAAAATATAGGAAATACTAGAGGGCAGGTCAGATTTTCAGAAAGGATGTAAATAAAGCCATTAAGCAAAGGGTAAAACTAGTATTTAGCATGGATCACTGTGAGAAAGAATTATTACATGTTAACATGTTTAAAGAAAGGTAAAGGACTTGGTCTAAAACTGAAGCATTTTTGCATCTTACAATTACTCTATGGTCTTTCATATGGTTACTTCCACATTCCAGGTGCCACTCCTAAACAAGTTGTTTGAGCTGCAAATTCTGTGCTGAATACTAAATGTGCTAACTGCCCATAATAGATCTATTTGATCCTTATGCCTTGCCCTACCAAAACACAGGGCATCCAGGGGCTGTTCTAGTGTGTGGTGATGTGAGCTGAAACGCTGCTTCGTGCCAGAGGTTATCAGGTTCTTGGTTACAACAGGAGAAACCTCAATCAGATCCTATGCTACAGTGAGGGTTGATGTGACCTGCTTAGCCGAACCTGAGGACACCTGGTGGCTTTTCACTAATGGAGAGGTTACAGGAGTATCTGTAACTCCAGTTACCCGAGAGGGCATTATCCATGGCGAGACACTTGACAGGATTGTGAAGGGCTGAGCGAAACCTCAGAGACTGAAACTGCAGAGGTACATCTTTTAATATGGATGGTACCATCACTGACTGTATGATGACTTTGATTTACATGTTGTTTTATCAAGACTCCTTTCTTTCAAAGGGAATGATTAGAGCTTGTTAGAGCCTGACAGATGGAGTTCCTTCCCTGCTTCTCATGTTTCCTTTTCAAAAGTAATTTTGGTTTATGTACCCAATAAAAATATATAAAAATCATAGTCACAAGATTATACCGAACGTTTTTTCTTGATTGCTTTCACCTAAAATACTGCAGGATGTACTCTGAAAGGTTGGTATCTAATATTACAGTGCTAATTGGATGTGTTCTTTTCTCATCTGTATTTCCTCTTAAATATCAATGAAGTGCTTTGAAAATTTAATCAATGATATCAAAATGATATCGAAGCAACTTTTCTTTCATATTTTGTTTTTCTGTTAAAAAAACAACAAAAAATTGCTTCATCTGCTAGTTCTAAATTGGCTAACTCCTTCTGCTCCTATAAAAAAGATAGTCATAAGAGACAGATGTGAACTCTTTTCTCCTCTCTTCATTATTGTCGACTATTATAGCAATTCTATTTGCTGCAGATTAATTTGGCCTGTGAGTGACCCCACTCAAAGAGTAAGCAGCAAGCTAATTCTTGAGAGAAGTTTGGAACTGTAGTTTGGGATACTTAAACACTTCAAAGTTTCCACTTGAGGATAAAATTTCTCCTGGCCCACGAGGAAAAGCCAAGGGATCCTGAATTTTATACCATTGTTTCCTTGAACCTCTGATAAGATAATTTGGTAATGTACCGCTAATCTGGCTCACCAAATGCTTTTTGTATGGTGATACTATACATAAAAGCAGAATCCCACAATTTCAGACTCAGGTAACTTAGCAAAAGTTTCGCCTTCTATTTGGTGGCTTTTTTGTTCCAAATTTTCAGATTCTGATGAGGAGCACGTCATGATCATCTTTTTTTCCCCAAATGATCTACATTTAGACATATTAAAGGTCTGCATAGATACTAGGATCTAGAAATTTTCATATCTTTACCATTAGCTCTTCTGGTTTTTTAAATTTTTTTTTTTCCCAAACAATCCTAACCTGTCACTTGCCATCTCATTGTGGTCACATAGCAGGAAAAACACATTTTCTTGCAAATTCTATGATGAATTGATTTTGTGTAGGAAGCATCTTAAAGGCTGCTAGATTGCATAGCAGATTTTTACATATTGAAAGCCATACTTTAAGCACATATTACTACTGTTTAGGCTGTTGGGAAAAATGTATACAAGTTTTGTTCTGAAGAGGCAGTATTGTATTCATTGAGAGGTCCTATGAAGTAACATCAATGGCATATTCCACTGTTCAGTGCAGGGAAACTATTAGAAGATGAATTTAAAGAGGAGAAAGCTCAAGGACTGCATTTAATTTTATTTCATCCTGTGGATACGTGTGGTCTTATTGTGCTACCGCAGATTTAACAGAATGCCTCTCTCCAGGGAAAGGAGTATAAGATGATGATTCACATACTTTGGGATAGTGGATATGACAGAAAGTGGAGAATGCCCTTACTTGCAATGGTCTAGTCAGATCTTTTCATTGCAGTTCTAATTCAAAGACCTGTAAAATCAGAAATGACCAAGTCATTGCCATGAAAATCTGTGTTTTACAAATGCACTTTACAGTTACAGCTCAAGCTGAAAATAAAAAGTGAATTTCATCTTGTAAGAAGTGTTTGAAAGGATGTTTTAAGAAAAGTGATATGCAAATATGATTGAGGTTGGTAATTAGCTATAAATGCTTGTCTTCTGGGAAACTGAACTAGAGTAGAAACCAGAATGCAAAAGACTATCCCCCAAAAGGTTATAAAACATCAGTATTCTGAGATCCCAAGTGCTGGTATTTTTGGCTTTCATGAAGATTAGTTCATTTAATTATACTTAATTTATTGATTGAAATCAATTTAGTTGATTTAATTGTATTTAATTACAGTACTCAGTTTCTTGTTCAGAGTACTTTTGATTTATTAGCAATTGTTGAAAATATTTGTCATACCCAAGATGAAATTCTGTCCACAGAGATGAGTGGCAGTACTGGCATGGACTTGAAACAAACTGATCTCTTATCTACTAGACCTTCCTGTAAGAAGTAATTATATTGTATTAAAGCAAGAAGTCAAAGAGCCAAATTTTCTGTGAATATAGGAAATACTTGTTAAGTCAGAGCTTTGCTTATCAATATGTTAACAGCTTGGCTGACTCTAAAACAATGTTAGGTTGCTCAGTTAAAGGTTCAGAAGCCAAGAAATGGCAGATCTTAATCTTGTGGATATGTAATATAACAGTTCCTAATTAGATTAACATGTACTGTCTCAGATCATGCCATGTGATGTTTAGCTGTCTAATTTATCAATAAGACTTTTTTCAAGCTTTTGTTCTTTGTATAATTCAAAACTCATGGTTACATGCAAAAATCTATGTAATGTATAGAATCCAAAAAAAGTAAGAAGTCAAATCTTTCTTATGAGGAAAAACGCACCTTATCTATACAGATATCTTTTGTAAACTCCCTGCAAATGGGTCTTTTTATTTCCCAAATAATTGATATTGATGCTTTTTAGTTTTTTTTACATCTTGTTTATAAAATGAACCTATGATTAAATAAAATTATTGTAATTAAATTTTGAATATTAACACTTCATGTATGTATGAAAAGTGGATTTGTATTGATAGTTTTCTCTTGAGTCCAGCAGCCCTGCACTGGTGGTTTTCTGTGATCACCAGTATCTTAAAGGGAGGTGAGGGTAAAGGTGGGAATAATAACTTTGCTAACAAAGTGTGATTTTATGACACCAAACTTCCATCAAGAGATATCTAATACTCCTGAAGTGTGTCCCCTCTCCTCAAAATCCCCTTCAAAGCTGAGTTAAGTAGTAGAGATTGACACTAATGGTCATATTAGAGTAAATTGTATTGGAAAGTTGAATGGAGGAAGGGCAAGAAGTGAAAATGACATTGATTTTTATCCATATTCACAGTAATTTTTACCTCACAGTGGTAATGGTAAATATACTCTGTATGTAATAGAAGACTGCTTTTCCCAGATGTTGCTGCATTGGTGCTGGCTCTTTGATGCTTGCAGTTGTAGTATATTAGAGGATTTTTTGGGTTTTATTTTTTTGAAGGTGTCTAAAACAGAGCCAGAAGTCAGATGTTCTCACTGTGTATTTTTAAGATTTAAAAATGTCTGATTTGAAGCCACCTTATTTGGAAGAAGAATCACACTGATGCTTTACATATGATCATGCCTGTGATTAAAAGCTTTTTACATATGCATCCATCTCCTTTAGCTGCTCTGCTGTCTCTGTCGGAGAATAACAGTGCTGTCAAAGTGACAAAGGCTAGGTTGTACTCCTAAGGGAAGTAATTATAGCAGCACAGAGCAGAAGGTAAAATTATCATTTGTTTGCTATTTTATAATGCGGTACCAAATATTTATCATAGTATTGGTAAAAAGGCCATAAACTTTATGTAGATCTTAGAATATAGCAGTAAATGAACACGTACTGCAATGAAAACCTGTGTTTTCATGAGACCCGAAAGAAATATGTTCTAACAATGCTTTAGTCACAGTATAAATTATTCAAGATATAGTATTCTGCTGTCTAGTTTTATACCAAAAAAATTGCTACTTTTATCCATGGGTATTCTTACACATTTGGATAGACCATTCTCAGGCTAAGCTCTGTCAGGGTTTACTCTACCAGAAGGGAGATGTCAGACATACGTCGAAGGTAGGCAGTGGTTTTAGGTATCTGAATGGTCTCAATCAGTATATTTACCTATACCAGTGTAAAGGAATATTTTGTTAATCTGCCATTATTTGGGATAGTCTGGACCATGTCAGTAATAAGTTTGAGCTTTCACTCTGTACGTACTTCAAAAGAGACTGCAATGGTTTTGTGTCTTCTCCTTATTTTCTTTAGTGCCCTTTATGCAGTATGCACTGTGCTCAATACAGGTAGTTAAATATATGTTCGGTGCATAAATTATTTCAAACAACGTGTAGGTGAGCTCGTCTTGCTGGTTAATGCACAGAGTGATTATCCTACTTTGAACAGATATAGCCAAGGGAAAGACACAGACCTTGGTCAAATCGCATATTTTGTTCATATACGTCAGCCTCAAAGTTATTCTCCCATTCTACATTCCTCTGAAATCTTATCTGTCTGCCTGGTAAAATTTGGAGTTGTAACATAACAGATCTTCAATGTGATTTTGGTACAAAGATTGTTAAGAACTCCAATCTGGGTTTCTTCTACTATGTTCTACAAATACTCATTGTAGCTCTGTGGATAACAACTATGGCTCTTGAGCTGAGGTAAGGGGAATAAAAAAAAGGCATAAATAAGAATAAGCATGAAGTTCATGTGCAACATTAGGATCCATATGTTGAAGTACGTTATTAATTGATAAAATCATGCTTGATGAAGTCTTTGGTAAACATTCATGCCAGCTACTACTAATGAGTCATGATCATACACTGAAACTAAAAACAGGAAAATAATGCTCAGCTATGTAGACCATTATAACTTAATTGTTGCATTGATTAAATTTGGTATATTATGCTAATACAGATCACAAAATATCAACAAACATGGTTTTGTATTGATTATATATCACAATTATATATATATTATCAAATGTAATTGCATTCCATGCTTTTTAAACTTGGTTCTGATATTGTCTTATAGAAGAATCTGCTTTCAATAAATTTGAAATAAAAATATTTAGCCTTACTTATCCATGACATGCTCCAAAGTACACTCACCTTATATTTAATCAGTGTGCATGTATCCAGTAAGAAAAAGAATCTTGATTTTCAGATCACTGGGTTTAAGCACTTGTCTATAGATTTTGAATTGAAGTCTCTTGAGCAATGAAGTATTTCTTAAGTATTTTATACTGGAAGATACCTTTTTTAGTAAATTTATCCATACGATTAATGCATTTTTCCACGGATAGAGCAAGTGTTGTAAGCAGTAGTAGGTTCCAGGTTGTACTTCCAGATGGGGGCAGCATTGGTTTAGAAAGAAAACCGAGTCAGGTAGTCCTGGACTGTTCCCTGAGGAAGCCCTGACTGTTCCCTGATACACTCCCGAATCAAACTAATAAATCTGTGGGTTAATAAAATGTTAGTCAGATCAGTGTGCCCCATAATCACTGCTTGTTGATCTATTTGTCTGTCTTTAACCAATAAAATCATTTTAACCAAGGATTCATCAAAGAGGAAATTTTCATAGGGAAAAAAATACAGGAAAGCTGCGAACCAACCATGCCTTTTTTTTCTTTAGCCCTGGTAGGTTATCCTTAAAAATATGCAGCTATTGTTAATCCTGTCAGGAAATTAATTCTTGGTATTGCAACTCAAAATATTCTTCAAATATTACCCCGTGTTTTCCAAGAATTTCTTATTGCCAATGTTTGGTTATGTAAAGGATTGGAAGAAACAAAGCTGGTGATGTAGTGACTGAAGATGACTGAGTTTACTGCCAAGAATGTTCAAAAGCACTGTCCTCTGGGTGTTGTCTGTGGTGCATTTTTGGGTTTTCCATAGAGAGAAATTCCTTCAGTCAGACAGGTGTTTATGCACACTCACCTCCCCTGTCTCAGAGTATCACTGCAGCCCATGGAAAGGTATCTTTATTAATCCTGGAAAATGGGGAATACCTTGAGTAAATGGCAGAAAAAGGAGGAAAGGGAAAAAGATAAAAGAGCAAGTAAATAATATTTAGACTCTGTTACAGGTCAGCCTAGACCAATTTAATTGTTTGGAACTAGATCATCATATTTCTTCAGTTTAGTTCATTGTCAGTGTTTCCAAAGTGTAAAGATAAAAGCTGCACAAAGCTATTGAATTTTTAAAGGCAATATGAGGAAACTTTTTTTGCAGCTTTTTTTTCTGTGGTTAGAGAAAAGCGAGAGGAGAGACATCCTGTGTCTGCTCCTGCAGAACTGCCAGAAGTATTAGTCTTGAAACCTGATGCCAATTGCTTGTTCCTTTGTTAACTGGAGGAATCCATTCCTCATTCAATCTGAAAATAGAGGTGTGGCAATCAGAAGATTTGCATCTTTCTTTGTATTACCAAGAATGGTGATCAAAGCCTTGTAAGAATAATTGGTGACACTTGCTGCAGAAAATTTCTTCTTTCGAACAGGTTAACTGTCAGCTATAAAATTCCCTTCTGAGACAGAAGCAACCTGGAGAAACATATTTGTAAAACTTTGCCTTTCTGTGCGTGAAGTTTTTGTGGAAGTGTACATAACTCAGGGTATTTGGCATATATGTATTTAATATGTACATTTACATATAGTATGTATATTTAATATATGCATTCATATTTAAGTGTACATTGTTTGGATGTACAAAAGCCTCCAGAAGTGTGTTATAATGGGGATGGAATTATGATTATGACAAGTAGGAAAATTACACTTCTCCTCAGACATCCCTGCCTTCCTATTGTGTGCCACCATATTTGTATGTGAAGAATTCCACAAAAGTGTTTGTGGTGATGGCTTCTGGTTTTGTTATGAGTGGGGGCAAGGTCAACAGAACACCCTACTCTTTTCCCTTCAATTTTGGCATTAATTAATTAATTATAAATGTGTGTTCCCATGTCAAACATTATCTGAGGAAACTCATATGCTGTATGCCATTTGACCCACATCTTCAGGTTCCAAAATGCCACTGTGTGTTCTGGGACAGCTCATGTAACAAAAACACATGTCTCTGGAACAGCAAAGGGGATTGAGGTCTAGATAAGGTTGAATAAGGCTGAAATATTTCTGGATGACTGAACAAATTAACTTGATGGGGAATACCTTGAGTATTTTATACGTTTGTATGTTCAAATCCTGTTGAACATACAGGATTGCCTGCAGCAGGTGTAAAATTACATTATCTTCAACCTTTGTGCAAAGAATTGCAAAAAGAGTAATTTTGAGTTGCAATTAGAAGAAGACTAAATCCAAATATTTCCTAGAGAGAGAAAAGCTAGAGGCAGGGTGTGGAGGCACCATGTTTGTATTGCCTATTTCATATCTGTGTCTGCATTGCAGAGAGAAGTTGTAATTACAGCATACAAAGGCACTACTGAGTAGTCTTTAGCCAACTTAGCTGAACACTGATGCCTTTAAAGCCGTGGTAATCTCATCTTCAGAAAGGGAGGGAACATTCAAAGAGGTTAGTGGCGCCCTTTTTACTGAAGAGAAGTCTGAAACTGTGAGAATGGGTATTAAAAATGCAGACTAATATTCTTTAATGTAACACAACTGACGGTAAATTTGAGAGCCGTCTCCCTGGATGGGTGTATTGTGTGTGTGTTATTCCTAATACGGCTTAATAATGGCACTATTTATGTGGTCACTGTTAGAAATGCTCTCAAATTCTGAGAAACTACTTGGAGAGTAAAAAAGGGGTCTGAAAGGACAGCATTTCTTCTTTTACTTGATTATGGTAGATAGGCTGTGGTTGCAAGACCAGTTGATAAACCTAGTAATTTGCTGATTTTTTTTTTTTTTTTTAAGGACACTAAAACCCCTGCTTTTTCTTGCATTTGCTTCAGGAATATTATGTACAAAACAACAACAACAACAAAGTCTTCATATATTTCAAGATATTTTGTGACTATGCACATCTGCAAAAAATGGGGGACCTAGCAGAACACTAAATATTACAGTACACAAGAACAGGATTTTCTTGGTCTTCCCTTTTTGTGGTAGGTTCTTGTAATTGGAACAAGTGAGCTATTAAACAGACATGGTTGTTTTGATTGCTCAAAATATTCCTAATGTTTTATGCATGCAGGTGGATTGCAAATGTATCATGACTAATTTATTTCTCAATTAATGTTAGTCCATTAACTAAAATATTTGTCTACTTGGATTTTTTTTTAGATAGTAAACTAACTCTGGTTTTGTGCAGATGCACTTCAGTTTCCTCATTGAAATAATATTTGTAAAATAAAAATGCTTTATCAGATTTATCTTGGTGAAACACCATTGACATTGGCCATATCTGACAAAGTCCACCAGGTTTTATTGCATGTGATTTACTGTAGTGATCAGTAACTGAACACTAATGTTCTTCATAATTTCAGGATATGAATAACATTCACCAATGTTAAATGGAAGTGGAAAGATAAACGGAAAACCAGATCTTATTGTCAAAAAGGAAATTTGGGCAGAATGTAATTTTTAAACCATATTTGCTGTATTATACACTTATGGAAGCTTCTCTTTGATTTTGCTATTCGGAAAACCTCTAGTACCAAAGCCTAACAAATTGTTCAACTAAGCCCAAAACAGATAATGAGGAAATTTATATGCAAGGAAGATATGACTACCTTGATATCTTTAATTTTTGACATGTTCAGTGCTAGTATTGTATGTAACTCTTGACTGGGGTTTAGCAGAAGAGGGTTAGCTTTTGTGATACAGTGTTTTACACTCTTATATCGTGGGGCAGAAGCAGGGGGGACAGGGGCAGTGTGTTGCCTTTAGACCTTTTATTTAATCTTTAATGAAGAAGTATAGTTCATGTTTTTATTACATCTTCTTTTAAGCTGCAAACTGATTTCCTCTTTTCATGATGTGTACAAGGCGGAGTGCTGGTCCTTTCAAAAGACGTCTTATTTTTGCTAACGTAAGTGAAACCAAATATGTCTGAGATGCAGCGTGGTGGTACCAGGATGTTGTGAAACCTATCAAGAAGTCAATTAAAAAGAGAAAACACCAGGGAATTTCTGGTGGAAGCTTTTTCATCAAAAGGGCTTAATAATGTCGGTATCAATCAAGGACTTTGGTGATCCCGATCTGTATTTTTGCTTCTGGTCAAGAAGCAAAAGTTGTTAAGCTATGGGAAATCTGGATCCAGGTGAATGACCAAGTACTGATTGCTGCTCTTGCAGCAGTCTCTCCTTAACTTTATGTTAAACTTTCTGGAAAATGCCTGTTTTATCCTCATATAGAACAAAATAAAATTCTCAACATTGAAGCATTTTCATTGAAATGGCATTTTTGTTTTCGTAGCTGATGTACAGGTTTTGGCTGGGGTAGAGTTAATTTTCTTCATAGTAGCTGATATGGGGCTGTGTTTTGGATTTGTCTTGGAAAGAGTTTTGATAACATAGGGGTGTTTTAGTTATTGCTGGACACAAAGAGTTAAGGTATTTTCTGGTCCTTACCCCACCCCACCAGGGAGGAAGCTGAGGGTGCACAAGAAGTTGGGAGGGGGCACACAGGACAGCCGACTCTCACTGACCAAAGGTACATTCCAAACTCAACCAAACTCAAAGTTTTCTCACTTTTACTTGTCAGATTCTCTCCCTGATCCTGCTGGTGTGGGAGCGAGCAAGTGGTTGTGTGGTGCTTAGTTGCCAGCTCTGATTAAACTACACCACCTGCCCAGTCATTTGAAACTTGCGATTATGATCAAGCTCTCTCCAAGGCAGCATCTCCTCTCCTAAGGGCATAGAAGCTAGACTATATTTTATTGTTTCTTCTATCTTTATCCTTTGCCAATGCAGGCCTCTGTCATATATTGTTTCTACATCTCTTTGCAACCTTTCCCTGCTCATATATTGGTGTGGAGAGCTGCTCAGTAAATCAGACTTAACAGTCAGCTTCTGTCTGGAAAAATAAAAAGTAGAAATGCCTGCCCCTTTTACCATCTCTCCTACTTACAGTGTGTATAAAGTGCTTAGACTGGCAAACTCTTTACATATCCCCTAGGTGGCAGGGTGAAATGTAATGTCTTAATAGTAAAAGCTACGTGAAAATCCTAACCTGAACAAAGCTCAGTTCAATGAGGGTTTTCTTCTCGAGGCAAAACTCAGCAAAGTGTTTTCAGGAGGATTTGCTCAGGTGCAAAGCTCTTTGGCTTTGCCTGGAGAGCATACAGAATGCTGTTCATGTTACCTACCTGTGCTTTGTATTCTTCATTGGTTAGTATTCATTAAGTCTGCTAACTGGAAAGAAGTGTAATACCAGTTAACAACTTTTCACTTGGGACAGTCTCAAAATTAGGTTCTGGGAGGCTTTTTGTTGTCTTTAAAAGTGATGAATTTGAACCAAACTTATTAACCCTTCCAAAAGATATGTTCCACTTAAGCTCTGAAGCATTTTGAGCTATTTCTCTGTTCAAGAATATACTTTGAAATACACTTTTTTTTTTTAACTTAAACAATTTCTAGCATGATGATTTATTTTTTTAAACAAAAGCTTCCTGTTCTCATCTTAGCTTTCCATCTTTCTCAAATGATAGTGAGTGCTTTGCAAGACTGGAGGAGAACGCAGCAAAAATTCTGTGAGCAATATCTCATCTCCTTTCTCTTTTTTTCTTTTTTCTCGTTTTTTTCTTGGAAATCTGTAAAAATATTACCATTTTTGTGGCCTGAATTGATTTTAGATTAAGGTAGATAGCAAATTTCCTAAGCAGCACATTTTCAAAGAATTGGAACCATGTCCACAGAAACCATTTCTCTAAATTTCTCAGTTTCTTCCCAAAAGTGAATGTTTCTATGCCACAAAGAAGAGAACTTGAAAAAAAAATCCGGAAAATTACTAGCTAAACCATTTCTTACTGGCATAAATACCAGATGTGGAGTAGGGAATTTCTCTTACCTTTGAAACTCCTGGCTGCATATATGCAGATTAACTTTGGAGTGGTACCTGTAACTCATCATTAAATAGTTCTGTGGTCTCACTGAATTTTTATGGTGCCATGAAGTATCTAATTAAGTCTCTTGTCATTTTGTGGATTTTTTAAATGTAAATCTTTGCCTCTCTACATACAAATAAGGAAAACATGGAAGACAAAAAAGTGTAGAATTCAGAAATGACATGATTTGTGAGCCAAAAAGGCAGCTATTTAAAACTGCAGGATGAGAGTTTCATAGATGAATATTGTGATAGGAATATCATTATTTAAAGAGCTTCAAAATTTTATTTTCTTATTTCTTCTTTATTGGTGAAGATAAAAAATGACATTAATATCTCCTACAGAAATTGTACTACTCTTAGTTCATCTCTTTATATAAGGAGATTTAACTAAAACTTGTGCCTTTCAGTTTTTGAACGTGGCTCAGTGGTAAAGTATGGCCTTTTATAGACTTATCATGGAGTACATATTATGTAGAACAACCTGAAGAAAGAATTTTATATGAAAATCTAGGGGAGGGGAAAATAATACTGAAAGTTGCTTAAATGTTCATCAGAGTACATTTGTGCAAGGATGGTGCCTGTGGGAAATTTGGCTGGTGAATGGAGCTGCTCTAAGCCTGAACAAACATATTGCTGCATTTCATGTTGCATTGAGTACACCTATACTTACACCAACCAGGAAAAGCAAAGGAACAAAAAAATAATGCTCTTTCCATTCATTTTCTTCCACTCTCCTGATCTTTGAGATGGCTGTTATAGCTATGGGCACAGCTCTTTTGGTGAGCCTGATATGTGCAGTGCTCTACTTTATGCCTCAGATGTTGGATTTTGATCTTACTGGTTATCTTTCTTGGGATGAAAACAAATATTTCTTCTCCATAAATCAGAAATTTGATAAATTTTAAATTTTTGAATTCAACATTAGATTTAAATCTTAAAAGGTGTGCGCTGTATTCTGTTTGTTACCCTTACTCAGCACTTTTCATGTGCCCTTTCTTTTAAGGGCCGGAAAGAGCCCAGTGAGTCTTGCAGGTTAAGGGTGTTGTCAGTGCAGATCAGTGTCACCCTGGTAATGGTGTCTGTGACTGAGCAGAGAAGATGTGGTCAGTGTGACATGATTGAGAGTGTCAAAGGTTTCATATGTGTTACTTTTCAGAATCTATTTGCTACTTCTTTGGTTTTCTTTTCTGACCCGCTGCATGAGTCTTATTTGATGTCTCTTATAATCATCAGTGAAAAGTCACGAACCACTTTGCTTACTGGATGAATGATCTAGAAGAAAAAAGTGTTTATTTCAATCCTTATGGTGTATAAAATTACTCGCCCCGAGTTCGCTACACAAGAGTAAGATACAAGAAGAAAGAGCAACTTAAAAACCCCAAACCAATACCCCAGTGTTTTTAAGAATTGGTGAAATCTTGTGTGGCAAGTTTCACACGCACAAACTCTGGCATTTTTATGTATGCCAGGGGTATACACAAGTGCACTGGAAAGGTGAAGGTGGCCTGGGTTCCTAACTAGGTGTCCCTTTCCATTCTAAATCATATTTAGAACAAACACGTATCTTTTGCCTGCAGAAATAGGAGCAATGCAGCTGTTTGGAGACCCAGGGGAAAGTTTGAGGCTGTGGGCTCCAGTGAGTACACTCAGCACAACATGCTTTGCTGTGGCAATAGGCCCTAAACAAAATAAAAAAATAAAGCCTTCCAGGGTCGTTTTTCCCCATAAACAGAAATAATGGATTGTGACTTGCCTGGTAGTTTTCAGGGGCTCCAAAGTCCTATTACAACCTGTTGGTTAGAAAGAAATATGCTTTATAGAATTCCACAAAGAAAGGTCTGCTGTTGTGAAAATGTAATTCCGTGTTGGTTTATGTATTATACAGTACTGGAAATTTAATGTGTAATTCATCATATGCAATTGATGCAATATTGTATTGCTACTCCATGCAGCTAGGGGCAGCTGGTGTTCCTTAGATAAGCTTTTTGTGAATAAAGTAGGTGACTTTAACAGAATCTGCTGGGTGAATCATTGTTAAGAGATTAGGAACCCAAAATATTGATGGAAGAAGCCTCTAGGAAAATGATTGCCAGTTGTTAGATAAAAGAATTATAGTAACAATGTCATCCATAAACTTGGTATCTGGCTAATTATTCATAATGTTACACTCAAAGAGGAAAATGGAAAGGGATATAAGGCAAGCTATTACAGTAAATGTTAGGACTTACTGGAGGGGATGTTCTGTTTCCATCTTACAGTATTGGCTGGAGACTTTCTTTGTGTGGAAGTCTTGCTACCACTCCACAGAGTTGAGCTGTATCAACGAGGCTGTTAGTCGTTTACCATGAGATGAATGAACAAGGCCTTCATGGATGTTCATCAAAAAATAAAATCACATCTTAAAGTGTGAGAGCCATGTCAGCTTATTACTTTATGCCACCACAAAATAAGTGGGTTAATAAGGTAAGCAATAAAAGACTGGATAAGAAGTCTTGTTCTGGAGAAATAACAAGAAAATTCAATCTTTCTTTGACAAACCTGTCTGAAAGCAGCCTGTTGTGCCTGAGTCTTACAAGGTACTGAGAACCTGATATAATGTTGTGTGTTGGATGTGCTACAATATCCACAACCTTATGACTGAGCTGAAGAATGAATGACAACTGTGATTACAGTTTTCTTGCTTTGGACAATTTGTATCAGATTTAACCTCTCTTGGAGTCTACTTCATTTGGTTTTTAGGTTAGTATACACAAAATGGGTGTAGTGTCTGCTTACACTTTACTTTTATGAATGTTACTTAAATATCCATGCTATCACAATAATAGTCCAAACCACCCCTGGTAGAAAACACAGATAATTGGTACTCCAGGAGCAGGGAATCACATTTAGAACTGAACAAGCTGCTATATCACTGAAGTGTCAAATGTGACTTATTTGTGCAAAAACTTAGAATTTGATAATGGTTCTGAATTGATCAAACTTTGTAACCTCTTTTATTCCATACATACTCCTCTGTGCTAGGAGGCAGTTACTGAAGATGGTGTTAAAATGCTAATATAAACTTGACCTAAGCTTTTTCTCATCTCTCCATTCTGCTCACGTGTTTTACAGTCAATATTACTGCAGCTGCCTCTTCTCATCGAGTGCAGGTGTCTTAAAGGAAAACAAAGTTCTGAGGGAATTCCCACTTGAGACATAGCCTACTCAATCAGAGACTGGAGAAATTAGAAATGGCGAGGGAACATGCAAAAAATCCCTGTGTAGGTGAAGACTGGGTAATTGCAGTGTACATGAGCAAGCAAGTACTCACAGACTTGGTTACTGACTGTCACAAAAAGACAAAATGCAATTAAATGGCTTAATTTCCAGAAATAGGAGCTCGTTACTGAGGGTATGCAGTTGCACAGGCTAAACTAGTTGCACAGGCAGACTTTTGCCTGCACATAGCCATTGAGATGCTTACCCTACTACGTAAAAGGCATTCATCATCATGGTAGAGGTCTACTGTGTGATTTCAGGGAAATGAAATGGAAAAATTGCTTGATCAGAACACATTAATTTTTTTTTTAAGTTTGCCTTGAAGCAGAAAATTATGACAATAGCACTTTTGCTTTTTCTTGCTTATCTTAATTCTAGAAATGAGAGGTATCTGCATCTATATGGTTGTATCCCAGATGTTTTAAGTTCTTTTGTATACAAGGGAAATAGTATTGCAGTGAAATTTTATTGCAATAAAGATTGTCTTTAGTGATGGGGTTGAGAAAAAGTGTGGGACACATTTGCCTTTCCATCGGAATGAACTTCTCTTGCAGTTTTTAAAATTTTAGTTTTGTGTAGTCCTTTTTTTTTTTTTTTTTTTTCTTTTAATCTTCTGGGAGCTATTGATGTCAATGGAAGATAAAGCTGTTAAAACTAGTGTAGTATATGACTGCAGAAAGAAGGGGAGTAACTGACTTTAACACCATAAAATATTTATAGTTAATTCTGCATGCTAGTTACTTTCAAACTTTGTGCTTGCTGTTCAAAGTGCAACAGCAGTCTGAGTTACAATCCACTTAATGATGTTAGAATACGGTAAACAAGCATTATGCTACTGTGAACGTTTGAGCTAAACTAGGCACTTGAATTTGGAGTTCTTGCCATTAGAACTGACTGAGCGGGTGTAAAGCAAGTGGCTGTCCCTCCACTACAGCTTTATGTTAAAATAGAGCTGTCTGTTATAATGCACTGGTGATGGTTTTCACAAGTCAGTTTGGGGACACGGGATATCAGGCAGTCAGAAGTCAGTACGGGGAAGGGGCTGTTCTTGGCAGGGAGTGATGGATAGCAGCCAACACCAGCGGCTTGCTCAAAGCAGGTCTTTGTGCTCACTGCTGTGACCCCGGGACCCTTAGACTTTGTACCAAACCTGTTCCTAACAATTGTTGAGCCACGTACAAGCTATCCAACAACAGTCACACAGATGGAAAGTTTCTTTACAGTGGAGTTATCTGGAGAAATTTTTAATTTTGGTGATGTTTGGGGCTTCTCTAATGTTCAGCCTGTGGGGAGGCCAATCGAAGAAAGTGCAGGCTGCAGCAAGGGCATGGCTGTGTTTGGGCAGTGGCCGTGAAGTTTATTGGGTAAGGCTCAGCCAGTGCTTATGGTGGAGAGAAAGCTTTTGGTCTCAGTCTTTGTGGGGCTGAACAGAGGCTTTCAAATAATGTAATGCCATTCTTTTCAAACTTCTCATTTTTTGAGAGAAAGTAGTAAAGAGAAACCAGGGAAGTCAAACACAGTTTATGTTCTAGAGATCTAGGATAGATTTTATCTCCATCGTAACTATGTTGAATTTCAACATTTGTGTTACGTCAGGTTCATCAAACATTCACTCTAGATACTGTATGAAAAAAGAAGTGTGTGTGTATTCAAAAGTCTTTCTGACATGCACTTTCTTGCTTGTGATTTTATAAGGTTTTGAATGTAATGTTCTTGGTTCAAATGAGATTTCTTTTTTTTTTTTTTCCTCTTTTATGTTGTGGCCATGTGATCTCAGCTGGAGCCTGAGATGTGGCTATGACTGACAGCATCCCTAAAGCAAGGGACAGTGAGTGAGAAAAAACTGATTACCTTCACTTTATTGTGTGATAATTAAAGCTGTGATCTAATTAACCTTCATTGCCATCATGTGGTTCTTCTGAGAAAACTATTTCTTAGTGGCATTCCCTTGCTTAATCAAAATTGCAAAGAAGTGGATAATTCTGGACTAGGATTTACCTGAATGGTTTTGAATATCCTTCTCTGTAGCACTGCCATGTGCCATCATCCTCATTACCTCTAGCTTTACTGTTTTTATGTATCTGTCATCCTAATTTTACACTGGAGTTGCGTATTTACCTTGGAAATGCAAAGCCATTTAAGTCCTCTGAAATTTTCTTTGCTTAGGAAGAGAGGTTTTAGTGCCTAAAATGGGATGGAAGCAAGGGGAATTTAAGAAACACACATTTCAAGAAACTGACTTAGAACAACTGATCTTAGAAATGTGATTGTAGTGAAACTTTTCTTGCCATACCTTTTCTCTTACAGTTAACAGGATTCAAAATTATGTGAAGTTTCCCTTACTGAGTCCACTTCTGTCTTCCTCCCTATTTTCCCAGTGTTTTCTCAAGGATTTAAAGAGGCAGAGAGGGATTCATCTTTAATGACACCCTTTATTTGGACTGCAGCACTCTGCTTTCTAATTTAGGGTGCATTGCCAGAATCCTTCTTAAGGATTCTGAAGTGCCAACTTTAGATTTAGTGTCAGCCATCAGGAAAATTACTCAATACCAGGGATACTCAGCTTGGCAGAATTCAACAGTGGGGATTCCAAAGCAGGAAGAAGAGAGTTTGAGAGTATCTAGTGTTTACGGGGAAGTGAAAGAAGGAATAGAAAAGCAAGCAAAATTGTTATGAAAATTACAATTGCACATTTTCAAGCCATAGAAATAGAGCTTTTTTTTTTTTTTTTCGGTGGGAAAACACACAAAACAGGAAAGAGATCATGAAAAGCATGATGTTTTCCTACAACTAAGATGATCCTAGGCATATTGGTTTCTGTACAACAATGTAGATTCAGCCAGGCGAAGTCTGTGGCTTATTTTGAGTTTTATAAATCACTGTATATGATTATTTAGCAGCAAAAACCCCCAGAAAACTCTCATAAAGAGTGCTAGTGTTGCCACTTTTAGTACTGTAAATTCTAAAGAGAAGTCAATTGTGGTTTTGTTCTATAGATAATATTTAAATAGAAAAGTATATGTCATTAACATCATCACACAATGGTACATTTCAACCTACCTGCTAAAGATGAGAAGAGCAGAAGAGTTCAGCTGTGTATGAAGTTTATAAAGGGAAATCACTATATAAAATGACGCAGTGATACATTTGAACTCTGGAGAAGGATGATCCTATAGCCTTTTTTCAGTCCACTGATGCCAGAAGGAACCTAAAATATTCTACCCATTCTGACCTGCATTGAGCAAAGCTTTTAAACACACGCTTTGTAATAATCCTGCTATTTTAAATCCATAGGGATTTCTGTTAGTTCAGAAAATAAAAATAAAACTGCAAGCACAAAGTACAGCCTGAATCTGTCCTCAGTGGAGCAGGTGGAGCTGACAGAGCTCAGCTGACTTTGTTATGCTGTCTGACAAGACAGGCTGCTCCAGGTAAGCCTGGCAGCCCAGGCTGAATTGGTTGTACTATTCATTCTTCATCCTGATGTCTTTCTTGTGGAATGATGTGAATACACTCATATAACAGGCCTTGTGTTAACAGTTTGGCTAACAGGCTCAGCACAGCTGAATCTTTGGACTTAATCTTGTGGGACTGAGCTTCTGATGGTGAAGGTGCAAAATCATAGGAAAAAAATATTTGTAGGCAAACATCTGCCTTATAAGAGCTATGCAATTCCAACCACTTAAATACAATTCTAGATATTTTGTTTATTGTATCCTGACTTGTAAGAATCAAGTTCTACTCTATTCTACTAAGGAAAAGGAGTAAACTTCCCTATGAGCTAAACTGATGGAACACAGTGTCTGATAGACCTTTTTTTATACCATGTCCAAGGTTTTTATAAAATGAAGCTATTTAAAACTTGTGTGACATTCTTGTGTATTCAGATGTTTATGATATGTCCTTAGTGACTTGCAATATACAGCTATTCTAAATTTAAATTAGATTTTACTACAAGTAGTGCTGGGTATCTGTCACAATGGGAAATTTTAAAATACGTTAGATATCTGAGGTGTTTATGCCTTTGAAATTTTTCTCTAAACAAGTTTTAGTTCTTGTGGCTGCAGCATGTGACTAATCTTTCTTTGCTTCTTGCCTCTGTCAGGGAGATCTGCTGTAATCAAAAAGCAAAGCAAAGAAAAACGAGAAAACCTCTTCAAGGATTTTTAAAATCTGAACACCTGGGAGGAATGTGCTGTTTTCCTTTAACTTTTATGGTTAGCAAAAGTCTAAATTGTTGAGAAAACTTGTAGCTTTAGATCCTCAAATTTATATCTGTATTCTAGTAAATCAGTATTATGGTCTTGTCTTCTATTGGTCTTTAGCAGTACTAAGATATTTCTAAAACACCTCATCAGCCTGTTGAGTCCATTCAACACCTGCTGTTTTGCCATGGGAAACTGAAGTAATAGTCAAAGTATTCTTTCAGATCTGGGAGTATAATGGCTCTTTACAAATGCTGGTGTAGTAGCAACTTACATTACACAAAAAGAACAGGACAAATCTGAATAGTGTCAGTAATAGTGTTTAAATCTTTTTGTGCTGCAGCCTGTTTCTTATGGAACTGTGAGACCTAGCAGCAGAAGATTATTGGTAATTCATCAGCATTCATTGCTAGGGGCAATAATATGCTTTTGCTTTCTTGATCTTAGCGTTTTGATTTTCATTGCAACCTTAGTGCACATTTCTAGGAACAAACGAAAATTTGCATGGTTGTAGTGTTGCACATGAACTGACTTCCCTACAACATCTGCTGCAAACGGGATTCCTTTTTTAGCAGTAATATTTTCTTATTGTGAGGCTGACAATAAAAAATCAAATTCCAGCAAATCATGCCAGAAGTTTTAATAAGTAAGTTATTTATAGTTTCACACAGAGTCTGCTTCCTCAGTGATATAAATCAGCATGTTGCTTTTTAGCTGAGAATGTCTGTTCTCATGTGACAAAACCATTGACTCAAATCTACCCTTAAAAGAATTTTGTTCCCACGACAGCCTAAGAGGGCAGAAGGCCTATGTCTTCATAAATGCTTTGACACTGAAAAATTGCTCTACTCTGTTGCAAGGCTATCAAAAAGAAGCTTGTCTGATATTTAGTGGTTGTAGGAATGGTTTTCAAAACAAACCAATTGCAGCAGATCTGGGAGGATGATGAGGGAAAGGGGAGAACTATTGCAAGATTGAGTATCAAAACTCAAGTGCTTAAACTACCAAGAATGAAAAGGTGTAGTGTGACTTGGTTAGTAGAGTTACTGAGTACCCCTCTGAGGGTACTTATCAAACCCATTTAGGTGCTGGAACTGGCTCTCTGCCAAGTTTTAGCAATGTAGATGTCTTTACCTTAGTTTGGTTGGAGGAGTAATCCCATATTTGACAAAAGCTAAGAGACAAAACTGTTCATTTCATACCAGCCCTGGCTCTGCTAGGCTAATAATCCTGGTCTGTTTGGATCTAGAAGTGGTGCAATCCACAATGAGATGATGGGGCATTGCTGGGGATGCTAGCATTATTGAGACCCAGTATTTGAGAGAGCCTGAGGAATGCCAAAGGTACCTCTTTTCTATACACTGCTATACTGCAGCTGTACAAGAGAGATAAGATGACCTCCTTCTCACTTGCATCTTAATATTTGAGCAGGAACACCATTTAATCACAGGAAGGAAAGCTCTATAGACCATTTAGACAGCCAACTGCTTCAGTATCCGTGTTCAAGCTGTAGTCAGTTGCTTATGGTTGTGGGGAAAAGGTTATGCTCGCAGCAGTCCTTTAGTAGAAGTTATTTTTGGGAGAAGAGAGAGATCAGAAATTAACCTCATTCCTTGGTAGGGACTTAATAAAATATTTATTATAGCTGTCTTAATAACCTATAAGGTCATGACCGTTTTGGGTAAAATGAACAGTCTGTTTTCCAAAATGACACAACAGTATTAGGAATTGAGATTCCTTGCCCGAGCAGCAGGCCAAAGGCTACCCCAGGAAAGCTGGATCCAAGCATAACTCATAGTGGAAGAAAAAATTCAAATTCTCCTTTAAAAATGGTAAATGCATCATCTGAGGTAGGCTGTTTCAGCATTTAATAATTTTTCACCATTTGTTTGGGAAGTTTGCGCTTCCTGCAGTTTAACTTGGTAAGTTCCAACATGCAATTACTAGCTTTTTTATCCTTGTCAGCAAATGCTAAATACGTCACTCTCAGTAAATACGTTACCCTCAGTAACAGATCTTTTTCTTCAAGTAATTCTGTGTCAAGTGATAACCAGTGTGCAACCTTCTCTCAGAAAGTGGAAAAAGGACCTGAGTTAAAAAAGCTTTTTCTGGCAGGTACTAAAAATTATTACTTATAAGCCCATACTTCCATTACCTTGGACCAATATTTATTTGCCTAACATTTGGCCATCCAACTTGGCAAATGCTGATATGAAACTGGTCCTCTTCTTTGCATTTTGTACAACTTCTATAAAAGATTTCCCCCTCATTTGAGTGTGGTATGATTTGGGGTATTTTATATTTTTAAAGAGCAAACAAAATTCTCCACATCATTATCTGTATTAATGGGAATGAACTGCTATGCTTTTAAAATTATTGCTAAAAATATTTTGAGAGCAGCTCAAGACTTTAACTCAGTGTCCTTCATTATTATTCATTAATCATTATTACTTCATTATTCTCCGTGATCTTGTCAGTGTGGTAATTGTACTCTGTATATATGGATATGAGAAAACTCTGAGAGGTTTGGTTAAAAGAGCAGTGGAAAACATTTCAGTTATTAAGTGAAACCACACAGAAGAGATTTCAACAATCTAGCAATTTGCTCTTTAGTGGGAGTTCCTGGTTGGGAATAACTGGTAACACGAGAACTTGTATTACTGCTATTGTAATTTGCAGTATTTGTGTGAAAATTACAGTGAGTATTCTAAAAGCATGATATTAAAATATTGCTCTCCTACTTTTCTTAAGTGTGAAATTTGTACTTTCAAATTCAATGATCGAGACAAACTCAGCATTAGAAGCATACAGTCAAACTTAAATGTATTCAACTTGAAAACAAAATCAAGCCATGTCAAAGATGACATCTGCTCCTGTTTTGACCATGTACTACAGCACATTTTCTACTTCCTTCATTCTTGGGAGAAAAGAGACAGTGACTAATACACTGCTTCTGTAAGGAACAAGATATCTGTTTAAATCTAAGCAGATGAATAATCTTACTGACATCAGTGGGACTATTTGATAGCTGAAAAGAAATTGAGTTTTATTTTATGAGACACTTTTTCCCTATAAAATATATTGTATCTTTCTTGATAGTTCTTATGCTTAAATCCGAGTAATTTTTCTCAGATAAATGTCTAAGACCAATCACTAAGGGAAAACTAAATAAAATTTGAAATTAAATTTTCTAAAAATGTCTTACGATGCAATGTTTCAAATGTTCCCAGTGAGATTTTGGAACCTCATTTCCCTGAAGTTTGACATTATTAAAGCTGGTAATGCTTTACACGTCTACGTTTATATGCCTAGTACATCAAGATGCTTTTGATAATGTTTTTTAACTGCTGAAAGGAACTTCAGATGGTGAGTTGTGTGCAAATTTCTTTTTATTCATTCATTTTATTCTATTTCTTTTCTTTCATTCATACTCTTTCTAGGATCTTTCATTGAAAGGAAAAGTGTAAGCCTTCTGAAGAAAGGCGGTTTTTTTTCCTTACTAGGTCATATGTTCACTGCAACATCTTAAATAAAGACACATTCTTGCAGAAGTAATTGGCAAAAATGTCAGCTAATAACTCCTCAGACTTGATTTGTGCTGCTGTGAATGTGCTACTATGAATATTGGTTACTGCTTTTTCCTACTGTTTTTTTTCTCTCCAACATCTTATTCTTAATATCAATCCAGCAGTCAAACTTAGAAATATTTTTTGAGTTGTTTCTTTACCTTGACAGATTATTCATCACTTAGTGTAATAGTGGTGCAGAACATAGTACTGATGAGTTTTATTGTCGTGATGTGAGTCCAAATGGCCATTTGTTTACAAGAGCTTCTGTGTTACCTGGTGGAGTTACTGAAAATTAGATTTGCCCACCAAACTTCCACTTAGAGAAGTAAATGCAGAGATTAATTTTTAGAATGGCTGAAATACATATGAAATCATATTTGCTTCACAAATTTGCTTCACAATTTTTATTTCTGATTATGATTATGAGATCTGCTTGTGTAACTAGACATTTATTCTCTGGCTGCCTTCCTTTTTACTGAGGCAGTAAAACGAAGCTAGGATGCCCAGCAAAGCAGCCAGAGGGCCTTAATGAAATAGAGATATGCTAGGCAAAAGAAAAAAAGAAAGTCCTTTTGCCTAAATTATTAAATCCAGGAAAACTGTGTGGAAATAATTTGCCACTGCTGGCTGCCCCTTGACAGGTTGTCAACAAGCCGTTTGTTAAGATCCAATTATTGAGAGATGCCTCTGCCCAAATTAAGGTGCAAACAAGACCTTATGCTGAAGTCAATAGTACAGATTTTATTTAACAATAAATTGTGAGGTAGGGAGATAGAAGGAAGTAGAAAATAAAGGAGAGAGAGAGATCAAGCAGAAGATAGTTACCACCCATGGATCTAGTGGTGTCCTATTGATCCTTCTTCACTGCAGCTTCAGGATAGTGGGTGTCCCCATATTGTTCAAAACTTTTCACTATTTATACATTTTTGCAAACAAAGCAATTAATGCTCACTGGCTACACAGTTCTCTTTTCTCTTATTCTATTGGTTAAACTGTTCCCTTGTTTCTAATGCTAATTTGTTCTTTTGAGTTGGTGGGGTTCTTGAGTTGGTGGGCTGCAATGGTCCCCTGCCAGGATTACCTTTTACTCAGAACTGATTTTATCACAGCTATTGAGTTGGCTTTCCTTGGGTATTCTTTGTGTCCATTATCAGTGATACATTCTTCTACCCCTTTGTTTATCTCATCCTAGGCCTCAGGTAACTCTTGGACAATAGTACCACCTTTATCTCATCATGGTGGTTTAGCTTTCAGTCCGAGTTCCAGGTATCCTTGGAGGCAGATTTGGGGGAGGCTGGGCTGTGATGGTCACAGACTAGTGCTTGCTTCTTTACACAGTTTGTCAGAGTGGGAGTCAGGAGACTGTGATGTTTAAGTCCTCACACCCTCTTAAGGAAGGAGGAAGCCTTAAGGCACCATACGTGACAATTAGATCCAGTTCCGGTGCATAAATGACATCTGCTGGGCAGTTCTACCGACCTGGTGTTTCGGTATCTGTGCTCTGTTGGTTGATACACTGAGAGAAAATTTCTCTTTGTACTTCTGTTTGCTTTTACTTAAATTTACAAAGATAGTGTGAAATGTAATAATTTGTACTATCTATTTACAAGGATAGATAAAGGGATAATGTGCCATTTGTAGCAGATTAAATAAGGCTTTTACTTCAATCAAAACATCTTGAAACTGAATGTTATAATTAGAATATCTGACACTGGGTGAAAAATTTGAGCTCATCAAATGGCCTTGTCCAGTTTTCTTCATGAAATATAATTTTCAGTTTCTCTCAGTTGTTGAATAGTTTCAAATTTATGAAACCTCAAGGCTACATCAAGCATACTGCATATTGAAAGTTAATGAAACCGTTGCTATAATGCAATAGGGTGCTGCTATTCTATTGAGATCAATAAGAAATTTTGTCAACATGCAGTTAGAGAGTAGGGAAGGATATTTTGACAGTTATATCTTGCAAATTTAATAAAATGTTCCTCTAAGGTTATTTAGCCGAAAAAGCCTGCGCCAAGGAAGTTTAGGTTAGACGTTAGAAAAACATCTTCACTGAAAGAGTGATTGAGTGCTGGAATCATCTGCCTAGGGAGGTGGTGGAGTCACCATCCCCGGACGTGTTTAAAAAAAGACTGGATTTGGCACTCAGTGCCATGGTTTAGTTGACGAGGAGGTGTTAGGTCATAGGTTGGACTCAATGATCTTAAAGGTCTTTTCCAATCTAGTTCATTCTGTGTGATTCTGTATGTATGTCTGGTGGCACAGTCATGTATTTGATAATGCAGTATTCTGATTTTTGGTGGTTTTTTTCCTTTCAAAAATTAGAAAGAACACCTGACTGCTCATACTTGCAGATTTCTTATTTGACAATTTTGACTGTGGCTACTGAATGTATGCCTGCTTGATTTCTCTTGGGTTTATAACATTGTGGTTTCTTAATTAATCTCTGTTTTTCCTGCTGCCACACTTTCATGGTACATTCATGACAAATGGCTTGCAACGTTATCAAAACTCTTTTGTGGATGTCTTTCATTGCAGAAAACATGTCTATTTCTTGTGTGACTGTCTTTTACAAAAATATATTAACTCTGAACCCCTGCTCCTTGCACAGTGAGCTGACAGTTTGCAAGTGACAGATCTGCTGAATGGCTTTGCAAATAGAAAAAGAATTTCAAGTAAGTGAATGATTGCTTTATAGCACCTTTCTTGTCAATAGAAGTCTTTTCATAGAATACCATAATCTTTGGATCCAGCCTATATAGGCCATTTAATGCATTTAAAATATTGTAAGGGCATAATTAAATCTTGCCATATTCCTGTGTTCCTTGACAATATCTCCCTTTAAAGTCCTTATATCCTATTATCTGAAGTAGGTTCAGGTAGTAGAGGATCTTGATGTACTAATTAAAGTGGTTTTTGTCCTATGGGAACAGTGGGCCAATCATGTCAAAACCTTTTATTGTTACCAGTTACAAGTTCTTTCCAAAATTATTTCAGATTTAGTGATCTAAAAGATGAATCTGTCATCTTAAAGAGTCTCCCTGTTGACTGACCTTTTCTCTCTCCCAACCAAAAATTTGTGGGATTATAGGAGAAGCGACTATTCAGAAGAAACTGTTACAGGATTTTCTCTTTTTACCTTAATTGATGTAAAATGTGGTGTAGTCAATGTCACTTCTTATGCTATGGCAGTCCTGCAGTTCTAGAGGTGACAAAAGCAGAGTGATAATGCTGTGGAACAAGGCAGGATAGAGTCTAACTATACTGGATTGGAAAGGACAGGACAGAGCAGGACAGGATGCTGTGGTAGCTCACTTTGGTGATTGCATCATTTTGATTGAAAATGGTGAACTTTTCTTGGAGAGTTTTGTGCAGCAACAGGGAAAAGAAACATCTTTAAGATCAGAAAATGTAAATATTTGTGCAAATACCAAGAGTTCATTGAGCCTGATGAGGCTAGATTGCCTTTTAAATAGATTTAAGTCTGATGTTTTCTTTTTGTAGAGCTGAGTAGGCTTTTTGCAATACCAGGCCACTCTTTGGAGGTTGTCCTTTGTTTACAGGAACTTTTCTCTAGTCCTACAAAATGTAGGGCCATGGGGGAATCCTATTTCTTGCCAACATAATCTAAGTAATTTCTACTGTGTTATGTGGAGTTTGTTTGGATTTTTCAAGAACACATCAGAAGACAGACCCCAAGTAAGTCCCAGTGTGCTTATGTCACTGACCAGATTTTTAAAGGTAGTTTCAGTGCTAGTGGCTGTTTAGGGAATTGTAGAAAAGATGTACAAAAATATTAAAATAAGCATGGCATTTTAAATCAGCAGGCATACAGTTATCAAGTTCTTGATATGGCTAATAATTTGGACATGATTGAAAATAAGAGTTTGGAATTTGAATTGAATAGAAACAGCAATTACAAGAACTAAAAACCCCACAGTTGTGAAAGTCTTGCCAGGCATCAGTTCCAAGGAGCTGCTAATGAATTATTAAACTGAACTGTGGCCCTGAAAATAGATTTTTTTTTTAAGAGAGGGAGAAAATGACATCTCTCGAATTATCTGAAATAAATGTGACAGTAATTGACTTTGAAAGTGTTGTGAGGATATTATGAAGATAACATCTGATTCATACATTTCTGCATCAATTGCATGGTTTAAAGCAAACACAGAGATTCCTAATTATATCTTTGTGCAGCTGTCAGGCTACTTTTATCTTTGTTTAGAGTTATGCTTTCAGTCTGTGATAGAACACCAATTATTACAGGTATAGACTTGGAGTGAAGGAAATAACTTGAAAAGCACCAAATTATCTGAAAATAATTAGGTATGTGCTAAGAGACATTTTTGTTAGGACTAGAACTGAGCAAAGGACTTACAGTGAAAATGTTTTCCTAAATGTTATTCCACTCCCCCCCCCCCAAAAAACAAAAACAAACAAACCAAAAAAAAAAAAAAAAAAAAAAAAAAAAAGAAAAAAAGAAAAAAAGAAAAAAAAAGAAAAAAAAAAGAAAAACATTTCGGAAAATTTTATTAACCTGGAGAATTAAATACTATAGTTCCATATTGCTTCTTTTAGGAAACCCAGTAAGACACTTTGAGCATGCAAGTCTCTGAGAACCAAAACATGGGGCACACATTCTCACACTGTGTCTGCTGTCTCTTTTACCTCTGTGAAGACTTGCATTGATAAGATACCAGTGTCTGAAATAATATTGCTGTACACAAATACATCACTTTCCATTCCCCTAACCTTAATATGAATTTATTTTCTGTAACCTTGAAATAATAAAAATGAAATACAGCCCAGTGCAAATTTTGAGTAAGAAAAAAATAACAAAGATAAAGTTTCTTGAGGAGACTGCAGTTGTACCATCAATGGGAACAAAATTACCAGCGTGGTTCCATAAAGAAAAGAATGTCTTAGGCCCCCAAGGAGGTAGCTGGAGATCAAAGAGGATCCTTATCTTCACATAAAAGTCTCTGAGTGAGCGCAGGCAGGCAGGCAAGCAAGTGAAGACCACCTGAGGGAGAGAGAATAATTACATGGGTATCAAGTTATGCTGCTTCTCCTTTAAAATGATGGAAGTTACTAGAGTTCATGGGGATAAAAATTGTGAGAAAATTTTGCAAGCAGTCCTGATAACTCTTACTTAATGGAGAAATAAAACCACTTGTTTTTGGAGAGGCTTGAGTTACTGTGTCACTTGCACTGTAATTTTTACCTGAATGTTCACCTGTGATTCTATGAACAGTGGTTGGAATTGCGTTGCATGTGGAATTTAATAAAAGAGATAATCATAATTCCATGAATCCTCTGCCAGGAGAAGCCCTATATAGCTCTTCAAAAATTAAAGTACAGAATCCCAGGCTTGTCACAGATGGGAGTGCAAATATACAGCTTCTTCTATAACTATGACATCCTTTAAACCCAGGTAACACAATGCTCATAAGGAGTTCGTTCGTTCTGAATCTTTTAGAGACGCCACAGAGAGTACCAGTGCACCAGAATTTAGGTTTAAAGTGAATGGAAAAGTTTAACTTCTGGCTAATATTTAACTGGCCTGAGTTTGATCTTCTTTCACAAGGCATCTTAGATATGAGCAGTTCAGCTGAAGTAAAAGCATTTCAGTTCGAGTTTTCTAATTTTTTGGCTGAAATAATTGTTTTATCTTTCTGGGAGGAAAAAGAAAATCCACTTTCAGTTAAAAAGCCTACATCCTTTTTCTAACAGGGATAAAAGCCTGCACTGAGTCAGCAAGAAAGGCCAGGCCTTGCTCTGTACTTTCTCTTTGTAGTGTTTAGTTTTCCAATTACTCTCAGTAAATCAGATTTTTTTTTTTTTAGATGAATGGTAATATTTCATAGGGAAATATGAAATTTTACATATCATTAAAAGTGTTTTATTTTTAAGATTGCTACCAAAATTGTCAGACCAGCTGGAGAGTTTAAAATGCCTTTGATTCCATTAGACCTTCTCAATGGCATAGCTCTTAACAGCATATTATACAATAAGCTGCTTGTGCTGCAAATTAATCTGTGGGATGCAGGTATCAAACTGTGTGGAAGTCTATAGGATTGAGGGCTAAGGATGCTGTGTTTTATATATACTAGTTCTGGCTTCCCAGCTATTGGGATTTCAAATACATCTAGTAATTAAATCAGTGTGTGGTACTCATAACATTTGCTTTTTTAACCCCTGTTATTGCACAAATCTCTGTTATAATACTTCAGTTGTTCTATAAATAGCTGTATCCTGTGGTTAAAACAGCACATACAATGCCTGAACTAGGAAATTTTTTTCTGCCTTAAAAAAAAGTGAAGATGAATAACTGACTTCAGGTTCCATCTAGTTGCTTAGATTTGCTCTGTAAATAAAAATAAGTCCTTTAGACTACTCTGCATCCTACACAAGCTTTAATTTCCTGAACAAGACTTTTCTCTATTACATTTTTTTCTGTGTTCTTCAGTGAGTTCTCTCGATGATCCATGAGATAGAACAAGGAAATGGTGAGGGTAATTTTTCTTATATAGAAAGTAAATTAATGATAGTAAAAGTACAGATATGTGTAGCAGAATATGTCAAAGGTGTGTCATGTGAGAAATGTCCATAATTCATCAGGAAATGTTATGACAGACTATATAGCTACTGTTTTTAGTTGCACTGATAGATCCACAGGTAAGCTTTGATTAACAGTTTCCATGTACTGGGATAAAGCAACCAGGATTTGTAGACTTCTTGCCTGGAATGTGTGACAGTACTGAAAGCCATAAAGAGGCTAAAACCTCTCCTAAGTGATTTCCTGGTCGTCCCTGTTGCTTCACATATCATATTGTTTGAATTATACAATCTGGAGCAGGTTTTCTGAAACTGAATACTTGCAGTTCAGTTAGAATCATGCCTGAGGTAGCTTAGGGATTCCCCTGCAAACATCCATCTTGCTTGTCTTTCACTGCATCTGTTCAGATTAGGAAAATGCTACACTCATTTTAGTCTCTTAGAGTTTTTTGTTTTTTTTTTTTTTTTTTTTTTTGAGGTAGTAAAATCTCAATTAAATTGGGTGTTTTAAAATACTATTTAGCTGCTGAGAAATGTTTGGGTTTGTTGCAGGGCAGACTTGGCCTATGTTCTACAAGCTGCAGTAGAGGTCAGACTCTTGGATGGTACAAAGCAAAGTGCCTCACTTAATTCCACAGGGCTTTCATCACTAAATCCCATACTGCCTACCTCCTGTCTCAGGTATTACAATCAAAGTATTAAAAAAACCGCAAAGGAGCTCAAGATACTTGTTCTCCAAACCCTCCCTCCCTGCCCCCCAGCTTCTATACTTACTGCAGTCCTTTTGGTTTGTGCATTGGAAACATTCCTCTCAGTGCTGCTGTCTTCCCTGGTTCAAAAAGCTGTCAAAAGGCAGAAGAAACTGGGTGGTTTCTTAATGACTCTTCTGAGGTTGCTGTATGTTGTGTACATATACACACCTATACACAGTTTTTATCAGTGAATTCTTTCATGAATTTTCTATACTATGGTACCAGAGTACATGTTATCACAGTCATGTGTTCATGTCCTTATCTCCAAACACTTTCTACCTTTGCTGTTTCTTATCACAATATGTATTTAGCAGTGGAAGATCAGCGAGACCAAGTGCTTTCTGTGCTCTCTTTCCTGTGCTTCCAGTTGCAATTCTATGTATAGGATGTTTTCGTGCATGAACTGAGATACAGAAACATCCAAGACTACTTTTTTGGTGGAAGGGGTGTGTTGTCAACTATAACTGCAGTACCAAGGAACTACCGAATAAGAGAAGTTCTTGGGGCAGTTCATGGACTGTAATTACTAAAAATAAAATGAGTCGTGGGTTTCTCATTTTTCTCCTTGGGTATTGATGTACCTAGGATCATTTTTCCCTGAATAGATTGTAGAAATAGAATGATTAGTCTGACTTCTTAACAGGATACAGAAAAGTTGCATTCTCCCTGGTGTGTCCTTGGTAATATTACTTACAAAAATGTCCAATATTTACTTTAGAATAGCCAAGGACAGGAAATCAATGGTTTGTTTAGGAAACCATCCTAAAAGTCTTTGCTCTAAAAATAACTGAATTAGTCAGTCTAATGGTAATTTTTTTTTTTCTATTGTGTTGCAGAGTTCGCTGTCAAAATTTCCTTCCACTTTTTATATACTTCTTTAACTAGCTTTTTGATTGTTCTTCTAGTATCTCTTCCTGCTGTTCTGTAATGTCTGTTTTCTGATAGTGGAATTGTTCCTTGTGGATCATTTATGAACTGTTTCTTATGAATTTTAACACCGTGAGATACATTATTCTGGTAGTGATTACACTGTCAATATTGCCTCATCACTCTGGCTTTATTCCCTTGGTTGTGCACACACAGACTGCCGTAATCTTCTTATGGTGCAAAGACAAGGCAAGTCTTTTTCTCATTGTCTAAGATATTGGTGTCTGCTTTACAACTGGTCTGCTTGGCTGTATTTTATAAGAAGTAAGTATTTAGCTACAACCACGTGATTACTTAAGTTATTCATGTGCTTAAACATCTGCGGTATCTGGGCATTAGCTTTGCTCCCCTCTCCTCTGAAGGATAAAGATTTGTAGTATTAGAAATACCATCCTTTCCCCCCTCCTCTCTCCCTTTAAGTTTGGGTTTAGTTTCTAGCTTTATTCTCTTCCACTTTTAGCCATAAATCCCTTCTCCCAAATTCTCCTTGACCCTCAGCATTTTTCATTTATGGGCTTTCTAGTTTCTCCTTGACTAATCATCTTGTATTTTTTTAATAGCCTGAAGAACTTTAACCAAAATGCCATTTTTAATCTCATTTTCTGTTTCCAGCATGCATTTTTAGTAATCCTCTTTTCTTATACTACTTGCAATTAATGTATCCCATTAGTGTCCCAGACTATCAATGTGTCATTTGCTCAAAGGATTAATGTTGAAAAATGTATTAGCACTAATACATAGTAAATGAGAGGGATTCCTCTTATGCCTCTGACTTCAGCATGCTCACTGGAAACAAGAATGCTGCTTTACCTGGAGTCCTAACTAGAATGAGCATAAAATAGGAACAAGGACTGCTTCTTAACAGATGGAATCTCCAACACATTAATTAAAAACTATTTCCAGTAGTAGGCAATATTTTTGTGCAGTCTATTGAGAATCCTCTTGTGGTTGTGTGCTGTGTGCTTTATGGTGACAGCCTTTGCCAAATCAGCCTGCAGAAGTAAAGGTTAACTAATTATTGAAACACTGCACTGAATTGGCTTTAAAGCTACAGTTTTGAGAGGAAAGAAGAGTACAAAAATAGATTTCTGATGTTCTTGGACCTCCTCAGTTCTGACCAGGCCCCGACAGGAGTAAAATAAAACCTTCTGAAGGATGATGCTCTATCACCTTGGAAAAATGCTTTCCTGTGGAGAGGTCAGGTACCCAACGTGCATCCTGGTGCATGTAGGTTTGAGTCAATTCTGTACCTTCTTAGCAACTATATTTCAAGATGTCAGAGTAATTTCTGTTTCTTGGCCTCGACTGAATATATATGTATATATGTACACACACACACACACACGTTCTTAAATATCTTCTGTAGATCTCACAGGTATTTTGGATGCCAGTGGAAAACAATAAACTGGCTTAATCTGTACTTGGGAGTGTTTTACCTGTGGCCATTACTGTTTTCCCAAACTGCAAGGGCAACATGCTATTCGTGAAACTGCTGTTTACTTGCAAGGCTGGCCAAAGACTGAAGTGTCAGGATTTTCAGTGTTTTATGTTTTTGTTGCAGGAAGATCTCAAAATGGATATATTCCTTGTTAAGCCCTGGTACTGACAGAATAAGTGTCTTCTGTAACAGGAGCAGGCCCTACTCCTGATAATGGCCTGAACTTTGCCAGAATTTAAGTGGCATTTCACTGTCAATTTCTGGACTCTTTTGATCAATACTCCTGTGCAGCTTCAGTTTCATAATCTGTTGAACTTGCAGTTGTTTAGCAATAAAATTAACTTGGACTGCATAAATTTTGTTAACAATCTGCTTGTTTTTATACTTGTAGATTTTAGAAAGATAAGCTTCCTAATTAAAATACAGACTTTATTTGTAAAGTATTTGTTTTATTCCTGCATACCATGGAAAAGGAGGATCCACAGGCTGCTCAGTCTTAATCCTTGTGAAGAAGATGGCTCAGAGGGGAATATCATCAAGATGTATAAATACATGATGGGAGTAAATAAAGTGCATCCAGGTTCCTCNTTTAAACTGTGAAGGTGATCAAACATTGGAGCAAGTTGCCCAGCTGGTATAGTCTCCATCCTTGGAGATATTCAAAACAGGACTGTCCTGAGCAGCCTGCTGTGGCTGACCTTGGTTTGAGCAGGCTGTGGTAAAGGAGATGAGTAGATATCTCCAGCTACCGCTTTCAAGCTTGGGATTTCTGTACTTGTTCCTAGAATGTGAAGAGGACATTTGAATTGGATTTTATAACCAATGAAACCTTAAAATGAATAAGTAGATGAGAAAGCATTAACAGAAACATTGGGAGCCATGAGGCTCCTGGTTTTGTAATAACTTAGTTCATTCTGTGATGCCTGAGAGCCCTGGTGCATGAGGATGATTTTGTCTGTTGGTTCTGTTGCCTGCATCATCTCATTTATATTGGAAATAGGAAACAGTGGCTTCCTTTTGTCATATGTGTCTGTCCACAAGACTTTTAACATCAATTCTCAAAAACCAGCCTAAATCCAGTGGTCATAAGTGGTCTGTTCAATGTCTTTAAAAAGAATAAGTTGCTATCAGTTGATGCTATGGTGAATGTCAGGCAGTAGATACCTATAACATTTTGAAGACAGTTGACACTGTGTCCAAAAAGAGTTCAGTCAGGGTCTGAATCATGTTTTTGCTTTATAACTTTATTCTTACATATGAGGATTCAGGATGGGCAGATGGGAAGCTTCAACCATACGACCCATCATTAGAGATGATGTAATCCTGCAAGCCAGTTAAGGCAGCATGATTATTAGACCTGTATGGAAAACGAAAAAATGAAAATTAGGTAGTAAATCAGAAAGGTTAATTTGATTGTTTAAAATAGTTATTGATGTTATTAATTGATGGTTGGATCTCTTCCCAGATGGTATTGTTGAAAAAATTGTCATTTCTTCCTTTATTATGCAGAGGAAAGGAGATGTACTATTCCCATCACTAAATTAAAAAGTACCTGCATTGAGGAAGGAATTCAGAGGAAGATTGAAAGGTACTCATTCTTCCAAAGTTCATACATGTCTTATGTTTGGCTTCAGCAGCACACTTGCAGAGTGTGACAGCATGGGAATAAATATTTGCATTTCTGAGATTCAAGGAGGTCCCACTTTTCAACCATTAGCTAAACTGATAGGGCATGCAACAGGGCTATTCATTCTTTTCTGTCACTTATCGAGGTTTGATACTTTGTCTTGTTTGCAAATGTTTATTGCAAAATTCTGAAATAAACTTGAAATGGTTAAGAGCCTTGCTATTCAGTGAATGCCATGATATATAATTTTTGGGGAGCAGATTTGTGCCTGTTTAGATTTCATGGACAAGTACCACTTTCATTATGTTGGGAATTTGGACTCAGTATTCTACAGGCAAATTGAATAATTTCCCAGCTCTTCCAACCATCAGTCTTAAAATTCACTAGAGTGTGCAAATGTGGCATCTGGATCTTCTTCAGAACCAGAATGTGACACATTGCAGAAATGCAGAACAGTCTGGGCAATATTCTCAAATATTTTTGTAGACAAGTTCTTTGTTTTGTCAGTCTTTCAGCTTGTTATATTAAAAGAAATATTTAGTGTGTTCATTTCTTATCTTGCAAAATGACTTGCTGTATGAATTGACCCACATTCCTTAATAAGAAATAATTTTAAGCCAACCTTAATGTGCAGCTTGATACAGATCTTACAGTTGCCACTAATTATCTGATACAAAGATGGTGCTAAATTTATGATGTGATCTGTTAATTGGGTGTTAAGGCAATGTCATTTCACATAGTTCAATTAGTGTTTTGTTGACATTAGGAAGTAATTGAAACAATATGAAGGTTACTCTTAATGGGCAGTTATTGTATAGTCTTAACTCATTGCTTGAATATGATTTGATAAAATTTTTTGAAAGCATAGGGTATCCTTAAGTCACTGTGATTGTTCTTGCAATTGTTACTTTTGATTGTTATTGCTACTATTAATTTGTTCAATTAGGCTTTGATTTTTTTTCCTTAGAAATGTGAAACAACACAGTTTTCATTTTGGACCTGTGTTGTATTTTTATAATTTTTCCCTGCCTCTGTTCAACTGTCTTTTGGAAAATCTGTTTTGACTATAGACCTTTACGACTTGCATAGGGCCTAAATTCAACACAAATGTGCTGGCTTTCAAAAAATAATAATTGTGATTTTTGGCCTGTTGCTTTCTTTGCACAGCCCTGAGACTGTTGCTTGTACATCATTGCTATGTAAATTCTCACAGGACCCTGCTATCACGTTCTGACTATTTCCACAATACCCATTTTGGTTCTTTTTCTCTCTGCAGATGTATTTAGGATTTGGATCTCGCAATGGAAGTTCTTCTACTTGTTCTGTGGTAATTGAAAGCCAGCCCATCTTATCCCATTCACTAAATTGCAAAGCTGTTTCAAAGACCTTGCAGGACTTAAAAGTACCTGCAATCATTATTCTTCGGTGACAAATTAGAGTTCTTACTGACATCTTTTCAAATGTGTCTGGCAGTACAACCCGGGGGAGACTTCAGTCAGTGGCTTTCCTTTGAACAAGGTTCTCTCATGATTGATTTGAACACATCAGGGAAAAAAGAAAGAATTGGAACTGTGTCTAATTTTTTTTCCTGAGTGCTAGTAAATTAACAAAAAGAGGCATTATTTAGGAAAAAATGGTGAAATGTATGTACCTAACTCCAAAAGTGTAATCCTGGAAACCTGAAACTTGCTTATTGAAGTTAACCCTTAACCCTGAAAGCACAAAGTCTGAATAGGAGCTTCATTGATAATTTCATTTATTTTTTTATTTGTGAGAAAACACATCTAACATACAGCTTTTCTTTCTTGGAATATCTCAAAAAGACCAGAAAATTTTGATACAAATCAAAGCTTATATTACTTACAGTCCTCATCAACTTGTGGTTGCTCGTTCTTTATTCCTTGTAACTATTACTTGCTTATCTTGTGATTATACTTTTAGGTTTATTAAATACATGAACAGGCATAAGTTGTGACAATATAGCTGCAAAATTAAGGAAAAGTCAGATCAGGAAGAATGAATTAACACCTTGTCATTCATTAACTCATTTTACATTTTAGCAAACAAAAGCAATACCACTCCCATGTATTTCAGCTATATAGAGCTTATGCAGGCTTGTTCACATGAAAGATTTAGTGAGGTTTCATAGTCCCAGAACAGCTCCCAACCCAGCAAGAAGAGTCCTCTGCTGGGGAATGGTAGTATGGGTTTTAACAAAAATGAAGTTTTGATCTCAGTGCAGAAAAGAAAGGAGCTGCCCTTATTTCTAAAATGACATATGATATCCCTTTGCTTAATCCCTGAATGAAGTGTAGGAGATGGAAGCAAGTAAGAGGCTGGGGACCCTGAGTGGAGGCAGGAACTCCTGAGTGGAGGCAGGAGGGTGGTAACACCAAACCAGGATAAATAAGAGAATAAAGGTGGTATTACCTTTCTATTTTTTCTTTTAGTTAATGCTTTTTTTATGGCTATTGGGCTTCTATTTTAGGATCTCTGTTTCTGTAAACTGTATAGGAAGCCTGAATGTCTTACATGAGATTTTATAGTGCTTAATGCTTACATAGAAATGCTACAAAAATTCGTCTTCATGGTGCCTAATTGATTTCTGGACCTTGCTGCAAAGGGTTCTATAGTAAAAACACTCATTTCACTGACATACTGCCTTTTCTTAATTGAGATCAGAAAATCAAGTGCTTCCAGAAAGTGGGATGCTGCAAGCCTATATTAAATTTGTCATTTATTTCTAGTGTTATGTTAAAAGCTTGTATTGACCTTCTTTACAAGGACTGATATTTAAATGGAAAACTAAACAGTTAATGGCATTACTGAATTATCTAATATGGAAAGATAATGGTTTGTATTATCTGCAGTCTTGATTACAGGAAAAGTTCTATCATTTTGTATCTATTTACGATAACAAGCAAATTCTGTTTTGTCTCCTCCATTTTTTTCTGCTAAGTGAGAGGTGATTTTTTTTTTCCCCGAAACTTTTCGATTGTCCTTTCTCTACCAGTCAACACTAATCAGAGTTATTTTATGGTAACCCTTTTATCAGCAGTTTCAACTGAGGTTTGTATCCTTCTGTGTTTCTTCCTTAGTACGTGCAGTGGCAGAGCGAAAATACCTGACAGAGAATTTAGAATTCCAGCAAAGGTCTAACAGTACTTAGCAGAATTTTATTTGAAGGTATTAATCTAAACCAGAGGATTTGTTTGGTGTTGGCTTAGTAAGTTTGAGTCAGAATCAATATTGCACCCAGATCTCCTCAGTCTCAGTGTATTACCTTTACTGCAATATTTTTGCCTCTCTTAAAATACAAGTGTATACATGTGTACAGACTGTACACACATGTGCACAGACATGTTTGCATTTGAGCTACAATACAATTACCAAGACGTTGGATCATAAAGGCAAAAAATAATTCCAACAGGTATATAGTTTTTGAACAAGAGACTAAAGTGGAGAGAACAGGTGTGACAGAACCTGACTGCTCAGGCTCACTCTATTTCATGACTTCTGTGGAAAAATTACATGCCTGCTTCGCTGTTGTAGCTATACCAAAGCACAGCCACTGTTTGTGTAGCACAGAATATTTTCTGAATTGTGGAAGGGATGAGAACCAGAAGACACATAACTTCTGACATCACAGGTCATAAATTACAACTATTACAACTGGCTTGTTTTGGTCTTAGATTTCTATTTTCAAAAATAAAAAAATTACGATTTTTGGTTGATTTGTAACAATTTATTTTCCATATGCTGTTCATTTACCTTCAAAGTCTGTTCTAATATTCTTAGATAAATATTCCGCTATAAATTGTTGTTATTTTGTTAGGTAGGCATAAATAAACAAGTCTATTCATTAAGTATTTTTATACCAAAATAATCTATAAAAAATGCTACATTTATTGCCTGTGGGCTTTTAACTTATTACTTTTCTCAGAACAGTTTAATGTCAGAGAAACCAACCAATGACACCTTAAAATGCTTATAGGATTATGTATAATTCTTATAATGTAATAATGTGCTACTTACATTCCTGTAAAAGTTAAAAACTATAAACAAGTTTTTTAAGTTCTTGATATCCAGGCTGCTGGTAGATATAAATTCTTTCAGGTTTTGGTAAATGTAGTTTGACCTTTGTGACAAATGTGGTGCAAATAGCTGTCAAGAGGGTTGAGAAGTTTCCATGTCCTGCTGCATTGTCACTGTAGACAGAACCTTCTCTACTGTCAGTTACTGAACGTTTTGTGAAGCTTTCCTGTACGTGTTAATACCTTCTAAAAGCTACACGCAGCAAATCAGATTCTTCTTTTCTCTAGCCCCTTTATTAGTGATCTAACAAAGCTGCAGGGTTATGTCATCTCCATGAATATTTTCAATTATGTCTGTCCTATAGTCAGATCAAAAGTTGACTGTGTGGGTTGTTAGTGGTTTGCCCTAAAGGGTGAGGATCTGGATGAGCAATAGCAGCCATTCTACTAGATGTAGGAAAAGTGAACCAAATATAAACCTTTCCACCTTTATTCCTTTTCCATTTTTTGTTGGGGGGACAGGATGTGTTATGTTGCTTCTGTTCTGAAACCTATGCAAACTTTTTGCTCATAACTCTGGCGGCCACAACCTTAGCCTCAGGTGGTTTGATGTGAGCCAGATGGAGGGGAGAAGGAAGAAATACTAGGAAGACGTGAGCATTCTTGCCTTTACAGGAAAAAGAGACCCAAACTCTCCTAGTATTCCAAAAATACCACAGACTTAATTTACAGCAGTTACCAAAGTCCTTAGAAATCTGAATCTTGGCTGTTGTCTTACATTATTACAGATGTGATTAGGTATTGGTGTTAATACTTCAGACGTCTGTGAACAATAATATTGGCAAAATACAAAAACCCCACCTTGATTCCATGATCTGAGTATATTTGAATAAAGATCATCTAATCTTGCAGTCTAGTTATAGCACAAAAATCTTAGAATCTGTACAGCATTAAAAATGCTATTTTTCAGATATCAAAGTAAAGCTTGAGGCTAGAAGACCTCTGGCTTATTTCCAGTTTGCATCCATATGCCTTCCTGACTCTTACAATAAGAAACACTATATTCCTCCATCCCTGTGGCTCTGTTGTAATTTATTTACCTGGGGAAGCTCTGCTTTTAGATGCAGCATCTGGTTTTCAGTGATTTCCTGCTCTTAGCCAGCTGAATTGACTGAACTAGAAAGAGGTCAAATCTGTTGCCTGAGGTCACACATGGAATGAATGCCTGAGCTTGGATTTAAAGTGAGACCTGGAGTATTCCCTCTTGTTTCTTTGCTACTTGCAGTAAATACTTATTTTAAAACATCAGGTGTATTTGGGAATAATCAATCTGTATTATACACAAGCAGGAAATTATAATGCCTAACTTGGTATTTGCCAAGTACATACATAGTTCTTGCAAATGTATCTGTCAAAGCAGCTAGAAAGCAGGAAAATGGTAGAGTATTTAACAGTTACAAAATTTAAACGTATATAAAGCAATAAAAAATACTGTTAACTGGTAAATGAGGAGACACTTTTTAAACTCAGATAATTATTTATGTTAATGGGAAATTTAGCACAATGCTATTTCCTATGATGTTATTCAAGTGAGAAGAAAATGTCTTCCTTATTCTTGTTCTCAATAATAAATTATACTGTGTGTGTCTTTATAGATTCTGTATTAGAGGACCATGCCCCTCTGTGTAGCATTTTCCTGGTATTCTGCTTGAAAAACTCATTTTTTTTAAAATTAGTTGTCATGTAAGTTGTATATTAGAAGCTGTAGAAATTCAGTCTCTACATTACTGTATTGCAAAACTTTATTTGTGATTAAGGATATGGAAAAATGAGTTTATCTCTGTAGCTGACAGATATGAACAATTTTGTTATAGATTAAATATTTGTAAAGATCTTTTTCTGTTTCTTCTGTGAGCAAAAACCCCAAATGTGTGTATCTACAGAGAGGTTTTATTCAGTTTGGAAAAAAACCATCGATAGCATCAGCAGGACTTCTAATGTCTCAAATCAAGCTAATTCTGAAATATTCTTTCAAGCTAAAAACTGAGCTAGTTCTGATTATTTTAAATTATTCTATTAAAAAAAGTACTACTGCAGTCCTGTGCAATCATAACTGCTGCTTCTAGATGGAAACAAGTCATCTGAAAAAGGACTCTCTCTTCTGGCTATTGTGAAGTTGGATAGTCATAAAGCACCTAGGAGAGTAGTTGAAATGACAACCCAGTCTAAATGGAGTAGTAATAATTATGCTCCCAACTCCTGAAATGAACTTCACAGTCGGTCAGCAATAGCACTTAACCATAATAGTTTAAACAGCTCCTGGGAATGTTAAGCAGTCCTCTCCATCATGCAGAGGCTGAAAGAGGAAAGACGCTGGGTCAGTCAGGCAGAGAGACACAATTCAATGAAAAACAGCAGAAAGCATTGACAGGAATTATTTTGACCCATGACACTTTTTTATTTCCTTTATTTTCTAGAGATAATGAAAGGGACCCCTAGAAGAAATGTATGAGAAGTTTTATCTTCTTTTCTTGGCTGTAGAAACAGTGTTATGTTAGGAGTCCTATAAACCCAGAAATAGGCTGGAATGATTTAGGAAAGACCATATATTAGTGAAATCAGGCGGCTGCCTGTTTTCTCCACAAAATGTTCCCAGGAAGGGTGAGTGCTCTCCTTCCTTGTAGTGTCCCAGGAGCATGTGAGTAGGGAGCAAGGAAGTGATCCTGAAAGGAGTATGAGATGCAGCAAAACAGGGAAGGGGAAAGCCAAGGCAGGAGCCTGGAGTGGATGGCAAGAGGATCTGTGCAGCCTGGGGGACAGAATGTCGCTGTTTCTCTGAGCTGGCACTTGGAATAAATAAGCATTGAATTTGGAGACTGTTCAGGCCATCTTTTATTTTATCCTATTATGCACGTGGAGGAAAGTGGTAAGGTTTTCCTGCTGCCCCTACACAGTGAGCCCACAGTCAGATTAAGTTTTTATTGAGGTTCTGCTTAAGGACTGTAGCATGAAATAAGCTGTTGCATTCAGTAGTTAACTCCCTTGCATGGATTTAAAATACAGAAAAGAATGAGTTTAAAAATTTAATGGCCAAGGTATTGGTGGAATAATTAAACTGGTTAGGAATAGACTTCTACAATTCTGTATTATAGAGGGAAAAGCTTTTTTTTCTTGGTCTCAGTATTGTTTAGAAAACATGGGTTTTTTTTTTATTTGACACATCAAGAATGTATAGAACCTTTTCACTTAATTTCAAGTAGGCTTCCTTATTATCACTCTACTGAAAATGCTTGAATTTATAGGAGGGTTATTAAGTGAATAAGAGAGCTAGTGCTTAAGCAGAAAATATTCAGCTTGGCAGATCTGAAGAACTATTAGGTCATTCATGAGAGGAATAAGTGTTTTCCCTGAATCTTCACTTTGACATAACTTGGAAATATTTGCATCCTCTATACATCATCATGTTTCAACTCTGCTATCTGGCAAAGACAGGAAATACTTACTTCTGCCTCTTGTATGGATAAAGCTGGAAGTGACATAGGCATAATAAAAAGCAAGGAGCAGAACAAATAAATGATTGCTGTTAATTTAAAGTAAGAGTCAAGTTACAAAAAAAAGGCAATATTTGGATACTTTAAACATGTTCTGAAGCTAATGTTTTAAGTATATATGAATATTACATTGTTTTGAAGTTGCAATTAATAACTAATTAAAAATTTTCTGCCTATATACTGGCACAACTAACAAATAATCTATAAAGTGGTATTGACTTCAACTAGGCCTAGTTGGACCCTTTTAAAAATTAGACTTTCAGTAAATACATTATATAGATTAAAATACATTCTTTTTCCTTATAGTCTTTATTGGCATTTTTTTTTTGTAAAGCTCCTTTTGAGGGTGCATTTTGCAATTGCTGCGTTTTTAAGTTTGCTGCAAGTTTCAGACTTATTCAACAAATTTTCTATACAAAGTTTACTTAGAAATCTCTCCCTTTGCTACTTCAAATGCACAAACCCCATACACTGTGTACATGCTCTGGAGGAACTCCAGGAATGGTTGGATATCATTCCTTGTAGCAAACGTGTGCTTTATGAGCGATGCTTGCACGGGAGCACCAAGCTCTTGCTGGCAGTGATGTACTTCTCAAATGAAGTACAGGGGACAACAGTGCAGGCTGTGAAATGTGCTTGAAAAATAGAAACAGATTTGTTAGCTTTCTGCTGTCATGGCTACAATGACAGCAAGTATCAATTAATTTTTGGTTATGTTGGTGAAAGCTAATCCTGTAACTTAGAGGACAACCAAGCCCTAAGGAACTCCCCAAACCTGCTCTTTTTTAGAGGTGTGATCTATCCTGTATTAGTCATACCTCATCTGAAAACGTTTTATGATGTTTGCTATGAAGTGTAAGTTGTTCTAGAAGTGTCTAATACTGCTTTCCTTTGAAGAGCCAGAGGAAAGCTTCTGGATTTTTCCTGCAGTACAGTGTTGCTTTGGTAGATTTCCATCTGTTTGTTAACGGGCATGTGGCACCATCTGAAACATTCCTTTTGTCATAAAATGCACAGCCGTGATTAAAAGCTCTGTGCTGGAGGAGTAAAAATATTTCACTGTCCTGCATAATACTAGGAAATAGAAGATTTAGGTATTTCCTTTCCATTGCCTGCTTTTTGGAACTTTATTCTTATCTCTTTATCTTCTCACTTTAGTGTGTAATTAAACTTCTTAGATGCAACAGTGCATACTAGTACCTTACTCCTTCTTCACTCTCTCACAATCTGCTTTTGAGAGCTGTTTTCATTGGTGTTTTTCTTGCAGCACACTAGATATTGTAATGCTGTGCTTTGAATAGTCAAAAATTATTGTTTCTTCAAGCTATTACAAGGCTAAACTTGTATTCCAAGCTTTGTATGTATATCTGGCTTGAAGGAAGCAGGTTGGTTTATGGAATTACTTATTTATTCATCAATTTCTAGTTATTTATGTGGTTCCAGCGGGTGGATTTAAGAACTCATTGACACACAGAGCTGAAGAAAAGTCTTTGCTTCAGAGAACTTAACCTTTAGGATCCCCATGATATCTATCTGCAAGGTGTGCATTCTTATTCTAGCTTCTAATTCTGTTAAATTTTGCATTTGTTTTCTCATATATAAAGCACTGTTTTGGAAACAGGTCCCCTATACACAGGCTAGCACTAGCAGAGAGTTACTGCATTGTGATTTATTTTTTTTTCCTGGTTACTTGAAACTACTCACTTCATTTAAATTTCCATCAATTCAAAATTTTCTCTTTCCTTTGAGCACACTTTTTCCATATTTTTCGTTCAAAGTACTATTAATACCTTCTGATTATTCAGCAGAAAACGAAAAATGTCTCTTGAGCTACTCAGCCTGATTTAATTGGTTTTGGTGTATGGCAAGCTAAATTCAGATCTCCATTTATCAAACCCCAAGTCTGTCCTCCCCTCTAAAAGTGAGCTGTGCTCAGGTGAAAAAAAATCATGAGGCAAAAAGTCTGTTTGAGACTGTGCATAAAAGATTTTGTAACATTCACAAGGTCACTGCAGCGCAGGAATGAAAGGAAAGTTGGTGCTTGTATCTTTGCTCCCCCCCACTTCATTGCTTCTCTAAGCCCCTAGACTCTTATTCCTGACAGCTTTCCAGGTTTCTCTGAATTGGTTCGAAGTAATATTTTCACTTTGTTCTTTGTTTCTCCAATTTTTACTTACACAGAAACAAAGAAAAAAGGGTGGCAGAGTGCATAAGAATATAAAATATTCTTTTCTTGTGTATCAAAGACAAGCAGTGTATTCAGAGGGTCAAAGTTCCTCTTTTTCCTGAAGAATTTCAATTCCTAGGCCCCTTGGGGGATATGTAGTTGAATAACTATCACCTTAAAACCTTTGTTTTCTGTCAAAATTTAACATGCTTTCCCACGGTTACCTTTGAACATCCCCTCTCCTTCTTCCAACCCCTCTAAATTCTACCTGATAAGCTTTTCTTACTTTGGACTTCTCAAACTTCAGTTGAATAATTTAATTTCAATTAATTTACATGCTTAAATAAAAGATCTTGCATGCATGTTTGTCCTGGGGCTGGGGGAATATTTCCAGTTTCCACTTATATTATGCTGTTTATTTATAGATGGGACTGTGGTGTACGTTTATCTCTGAAAATTGCAGAGAGAAATTTTGGCTGTTGTTTACGCAGTGAAGAGTTTGATGGCAGGAAGGGGGAGACACAGGAGCAGCACTCCTGCATATTTAAACAATCTACCTTGTCAATAATGCTTAGTTATGGCAAAGACACACCAGGATTTAAAAAAAAAAAAAAAAAAAAAAAATCCTTGCAATGCCTGTATGTTCAATAGAAGGAAGATAGAAAATACAAAAAGGATAGAAATGATTCCTGGTATAATTAGAGGCTGCACTGAAGTTGAGCAAAAGGTGAATCAGGCCCTGAGCTTGGAGATCAACATGCTGTTCAGATTTCTGGGAGATCATGGAAAATAACTGAAATGATTACTGGGGTAATATGCAGGCCTGAAGGTAATTCTTAAGAGCTTCAGCTCGTTAAGCCCATTTGTAGGAAGATTCTGGTATGGGAACACTGTCTTGAACTGAGTTACACCAATCAGAGATTTGTCCCAATAACTGGTGTTTTGGCTAAAGTCATGGGATTGGAGATGAGTGGGTGGTCTTAGCTGGTTGGAACACTTTCTCACTCACATGCTGTGCTTGGTCTGTACGCCCAAGTTGGGTCTGCTCTACAGATGCCATGCGGGATGCTGTACTGTCAGGCTCTTGAGTGGGACAGGTACATACCCCTCCAGTAAAATGCTACTGAGGTGCTCAGGGACCAACATACTCCTAGGGACAAGAAGAAGTGGAGATTTGACTGAATGTTGTAATCTCTGCCTATGATCCCTGTGCCTGATACAAACAGTCTTCAGGGTAACTTGAGGATGCTGATGGGGAGAAATAGCTGTACAAAGGTATAGTTTGTCAGCAGCTTTGAAAATGCCAACACCATCAAAATTGCACCTATTTGCCTTTTTAGGTACTTAAGCGTGGTTTAGAAAACCATTGCATCACATACATGTGCTTTGCAGAGCAGTTGTCAGTATTCCTGTATAGGTCAGGGAGTTTCTCGGATACTGCATCTTACAGAGAAAGCCCTTGTGTCATTTGAAGGTCTAATTTGGGGATCTCTGGTAATGCTGGCTGGGGCTGGCGGGTGGTGGGGGCGGAGTTCAGTAAGAGGTGGTGTTAAGTCATCAAGTTATTAGTCATAATTCCTAAGACTGTAAAAGTTACAAGTCCTAATTCTAAAGATAGTAAAAGAACAAAAAAGAAAACAACATATAGGTCGATGAATAGTCTTCTGTTCGCATCAGAGTAGAAAGCTTAATTAACTGAGTGTTTTATGTCGTTTGCAAACATCATACAGACTCTGCTCAATTGTACAACTGTTTTGTCAGTGCCAAGGGAATACTCAGGGCTCAGCTGATCTCCATCTCTCGAGTGCTTCTATGCAGTAATCTTCTGTGCTACTTTTAATTAATTGTAAAGACAGTCGTTAAAGAGTTCTTTCATCTTAAATCCTTTGACTTGCAGGCTAAGACATCCTGAGTGACACCTCTAGCCTTTGCCTATCTGCTCCCTTTCAGGGCAGTGAGGAGGAGAGGCACTTGCCAGTGCTTGGGGCAGAGTGTAGGGGAGAGGCTGAATTGCCAAGGGTCTGTTCTCTGCTGGGCTGCTGCCCCCTGCTCTTGGGTACTTGATCTCCAAAGGAGTCCCTGTCCACAGCCTCATTTGGATCTATAAGCAATATAATAAAAGCCTGATATGCTTTTAAAAAAGTTTGATTATGTAGGGAGAGCCAGTCCTTGCTTGCCTGCAGGCTAAATATTGACTTTAAATACAGCCCCAAGCAAGTGAAAAACTGCTCATAAATAGCCTCAGGAAGCACTGACCTCAAAACACACCTGCACGACACAATCCTTCTCCTGGTTACTTTCTATTCTGAAGGCCAGTACCTCAGTGTTGCCTTATAGCAGTGATATATTACTGCTTTCTATTGCCTTGTTTTCAGCTATTTTGCTCCTTTATGTTGCAGTGCTATCTGTTCCATGCCCATCCATTCTTACATTACAAAACAAAGAAGTGCATGCAATGTCCTGCTGATCCTGGGCTATTTCATTATTGCTTATGCACATCAGCTGTGCTCAGCTGCAGTGCTGGAGTTCAGAGTTTACAGTAAAATTCTTCATAAAAAGAATAGAGATGATAAGAGCAGAAAGAGCTGGGTTTGTTTAAAGTAGCTTGAAGAAGCTTGCCCTCTCGCAGCAACCCCACCTTGGCTTTGTCTATGACCTGATGCTTGCACTGATACTGAATTAACAGCATTAATTTTCTTACTGCAGGCAAGGTCATAGTGATCAAGTGACTTAAAGAGGTTTAAAGTCCTGGGTACGCTGACTCCTCAGGCTTAATTTTTATTCTAGACAATTTCTTCTAGACATCAAATACTCATGAAAAATCAATAGTCAAACTCTCACTGTAGATGATTTGATATTTTTAGGAATATAGATGAATCTGTTGGGTGTATTTTAAGAAATTTGCTAAAGAAGTTACTGGGACATCACTCACTCCCCAGCTCACAATTATTGATATAGCTATGGTTGAGGACAACATTTTAGTTTTAGGACCAAAAAAAATTTCAAGGAGTGAAAGGACTAGTAAAAATTGTGGAGGTACTCTCAATGCAAAATCTTCTCTGGCCACATGAAATAAAGTTGTATCTCTATTAGTACAGAAACTCACTGCACTTGGAGGGTGGTACAACACTTGGCTTGCTTGTTGGGCTCATCAGTTGTTGAGAATGCCTGTAATGTCTGCAGCAAAAATGGATTGCATGTATGGCTTCATTCGTGAGCTTTGTCCTTAGAGTAGGACTGATTAGAGACCTCATTTTGCTGATTAAATAAGGGTTAAATATTTAAATTGCTTTTGTCTTGCAGGTAATCCAATCAACCCAGATATTTCACTTAATATGTGTGTTTTTAGCTATAATTTAATTACAAGTAAAAATTTATGTTTTGAAAAGTTAGAAAAGGAGACAGTTCTTCCCAAAGGGTCCAATTAATTTTCAGGTACTATTTTACATGTATTATTGTTGAGGGGATGGACATATGTGTAATCTATCACAGGCCAAGTGGGATGTGTATTTGTTTCTAGGCATATGGTTCTGCTCTGTCAATACTGTATGGTACAATTACATCTTAATTTGACTTCTTGGAGCTGGTTTGTCTGCTCACACTTAGAGTCTTTTATAGGATATAAGCATCTGAGAAGTTTGAGAAAGCTGTATTATAAGTTTATCTAAAGTAGCTGGGGGCATGTTGGTGTAAGACAAGGAAGGAAATGCAGAAGAATCATTGAGTGATAAGTAGAGAAGTATGTTTCCATCCGTTCAAGTGAATTGTCACTGCATTCCTTCTTCACTCTCTATTCATCAGCCACAAAAAAGGGCAAAAGGTAATGGAAAAGAAAGGCAGGAAAGAGTTAAAATACTGCTTTGCTGTGCTGTAATTGATTCAGCTGTATCATCCATCTTCTATGGCTAACTTGTTATCACTGTGGTAAAAACATGAAGGTGGGTTGCAAAGAAGAAACTGTTTCTGCACAGAAAACATTTATGGGCCAAATGGTCAAGTAAGGAATAGACATCGTTTAATATATTGGTCCAGTGGACAGTGCAATAGGAGAGAGCAAATATGTTGAAATAGGAAAAAGATTTGAAAATGAGAGTAACTTTTGAACTTTATGTACTTGGAAAAGGGGAGCAATGGTGTCAATTCAAGTTGAGTGGCACTTAAAACAGCTGGGACTGGGAAAACAGCACAGTGGAAACTGCAGTTAATTTGAATTCTTTGGAGATAAGTTAAAAGAGGGCTAGAGTTTTTATAGAGAAAGTTTTGACAGTGAAAATGCGAGTTTTAGATATATACCAAATATGGTCATGTTCTGGATGCCTGAGGGGAGTAGGTCAGGGATTTCAAAGGTCCTTCCACTCAGATGGCAGGAAAGGCAGTGAAGTTACCAGAAATGAGAGGGTATATACAGTAGATGGAGTGTAAGAGAAGAGATAAATATTTCAAATAAGACCAGACTGGTTATACTGACAGTGAAGTGCCAACAAGATTATGTTTGTGAGACAGCTGAAATGCAGAATAGGAGAAAGTAATTGGAAAAGTAATTCTTCAAGCAGCCACCTATAAGGAATGCAGGAAGGTAAGTGTGAGGTGCCTTAGACTAACACTTTGTGATATGAAGTTACACCTTCAGTCTCTGGGTTTTTCACTTCTGTCCAAGAGTGAAAATCTCATGGTTTGTGTTCACTATGATGCCAACATGGTTAAAACTGATCACTGGACTAAATATGCATGCAGATCAAAGACTGCAGGTAGTGTACACTCAGTAGTGTGTAAACTATAATGCTAATAGTAAAATACACATATTAGGGATGTTTTCCCCACTTACGTCACAAACCCCAAGAAAATTAAACTGCTCCCAAAAGCCACCAGGCATAGCATTGCATTGGTATGCAAAGAAGGAGGTGCTTTGAAGAAATCACATAGTTCAGCAAGATTTTGTCTAGATTCTTGCTGAAATAAGTTTAATTCAAAATCACAGTTCAGTCCTGTGGTATAGAGCATGATTTCTTTTTCTGAGGTTGGTGACACTTATTCCATTGTAATATATATTTTTCTTGCAGTCTTTAAACTTCATCAATTTGTTACAGATTTTGCCATTATACTGCAATGCTGACTACTTTTCCTCATAAAATGCATGAACCATTTACTTATTTTCCTAAGTGGTGGTGAACAGGCAAATTAAATGAGTTAACATATAGAACTTTAGCTAGGTGACCGCACCTCAAAAAGAGCCTCAACTACTCTCATCAATTGGTTTGGTTAGACAAGCATGCAGCCATTAACTTAATCAAGAAATAATTACCTAAATGCACAGAGGTGTGAGTTTCTTTCCTTTTTTTTTTTCCCCCGATTTTTTTAGTGCTAGTATTATAGTATTTAAGACACCACGAATTCATACAACTTTAGAGAGAAAGCATAAAAACTTTTCTGCTAAAAATCCTATTAGTCTGTTATGTCTGAAGCTGTAAGTCTGCTGGTGGTCACTGCAGGTTGCTTCATGAAGTGTAACCCAACACTCTACAATAATGAATCCACCCTAATTGGAAGTTGATGATCCTTGAGGGGAAAAAAGGAGTGCAGTGTATTCTTTAGATCTTATTTCTAACCTTTTGGGCTCCTTGTGGACGGTGAGAAATGAAGTATTGTTGCAATGTTTTCCACTACAGCTTCTGTAAATTAATCTGGTGTTCAAAACTAAAGTACTTGTCCTGGTAAGCCATACTTTTCAAAATAACATCTTGCAGCTGTTTTTGATGATGTTGCCTAGAGTGGAAGCAGAGATGTGTGATGGTTTTGGATGGAGTAGAGTTAATCTTTGCAGTGGCTGGTATGGGGCTGTGTTTTGGATTTGTGCTGAACAGAGTTGATAACATAGAGATGTTTTTGTTATTGCTGAGCAGAGGTTGCACAGAGCCAAGACCCTTTCTGCCTTTCATTCTGCCACTCTGGGGAGGGAGGCTCGGGCTGCTTGGCAGGTTGGGAGGGGACACAGCCAGGACAGGTGACCCAAACTGACCAAAGGGATTTTCCAGACCATATGGCATCATGCTCAGCATATAAACTGGGGGGAAGAAGGAGGAAGAGAGGATTGTTTGGAGTGATGTTTTTTGTCTTCCTAAGTCACTGTTACCCATGATGGGGCCCTGCTCTCCTGGAGATGGCTGAACACTGGCCTGCCATGAGAAGCAGTGAATTAATTGCTGGGGTTTTTTTGCTTGTGTGCTCAGCTTTTGATTTCCCTATTTAACTGTTTTTATCACAGGCCATGAGTTCTCTGGCTTTTACCCTCCCAGTTCTCTCCCTGATCCTGCTTGTGGGGGGTGAGCAAGTGGCTGCATGGTGCTTGGCTGCTGCCTGGGGTTACAGATGACAAACACCATACACCTTGGAACCAAATTTTTTGTGGAATGTCTGGCATAAAGAATACAAGACCTTAGCTGAAAAAAACGTAACATTTTAAAGAAAAATATTTTTGCAAAATAAATTCTAACAGTTCTTCCAAGCCTGAATCAAACCCCAAGCATTTAACATCTGCAGTATCATCTTTCTCCCCTCTAAATTCTGTTGATCTTCCCGAAGTGCAGTGCAAAACACTGGTAGGTTAAAAATGGGTCTGTGTCCTAAACAGAAAGTAATAAAGGGAAGAAAGTAATGCCTCAGGTTTTATGAATAGCAACATGAAATGCCTGACCAAAAAGCTAAGAACTGGAAAAATTGTTTGAAGCAGAGGAAGAACAACAGAAAAAATATGAAAAAGGTGGGGAATGCAGGTAGAAACTTTAGTTTATGTACCACTGAAATTGATACTTTATTTGGATGCCTACTATTTTGTTTTTTCTTGGGCAAAAATAAAGTGGTGCTGGCCAGGGGCTTGGCTTTTTACATGTGAAAGGTCAGAAAAGATATATTGAATGTCATTTAAGATCCTCACTTGTCTTAAACTCAGTTTTGATTATCTTCTTCCAAAAGGTTTCTATCAACTTTACTGTATTTTAAACATTGCAACAATATGATGAATGGTGCTTTAAATGAAAAATCTGTGATGATGGTAGGTAACATAATAAATCTTGTTTTGTAAGTTTACACTTAGAGGGTTATATCCATGCAAGTTGCTATCCAAGCACTAACCTTTGAAAGAATTGTCAGGTTATTTTAATTATCTCACAGGTATCCTAGGAACAAAATAATTTAGCTATCATAGATGAAAAAAAATTTCTCTGTTTGTGTGAGGTTTCTTCAGAGTTTTTCACACAGAAGAAGGAGAACTGTTCACAAAAAGCATTTTGTTGCATCATCTGTGAAACAGATTGATCAAGTTTGGTCTCTGAAAATAGGGAGAAAGCTGAAGATACCATATAAATAGGTTTTGGGCAGTGTTGTGGTGGTGTTCTTTGTTTGCGGATGGGTCTTTTTGTGATTTTTTTTTTACTAGATGTTTCCTATTATTTGTAACTTTTCTGAAAGACATTATGGTGGTCCAAAATATTCCATAGCTAAGTAGTACTGAATGTTTGCCTTGAGGCTGGGACAGAGTCTTTTCTAAAGCCAAAATTTTTAAGAATGAAAGAAAATAAGTGGTAATTAGATATTAAAGATTGCATACTAAACCCAAACTTTTTCTCAGATAATGCTAAGATCTGTCTACTTGTTACAAAATATTATCTTGCTTATTGCTTTTAATTATTTTGGCAGCATGTGAATCCAGAGTGTAATGTTGGCCACATCATTTTTTCATTGTTATTAAAAGGATATGTGTGAATGTGTTTGGTAATTCTGCAGTGTTTAAAATCCAGATTTCATACTGTCATGGGAAGCATCGTGCTTTTGCTCCATAACCAGACAGTATATGTTTTCAATAAAAACTTATTTAGGAAAGTACAACACATTCATCCTTGATATTTAAGCAAATTCACATTGCAGAATGATTAATTGCATTCAGCCTTTTCATCCACTTCTAATTTTTCAGGGGACATAATTGGATGCAAATTGGCCAGTGTTAATCATTAGATACCACTAATTAAAAACAGAAGCTGTAGGTAATGGTATGATTATTGGTAGAAATAAATGAAGCAGATCAGGTAACACTTTTCTTCAGGGACTCATGACTTGTGCCTGAGCCTCATTAAATTCCAACATGTGAAGGTGCCCTGCTGGTAGAAGCTGCAGGAGAGCTGTATTTATAAATAACTTAAAAGTAACATAGGAGGGCAGTGCCTGAAAAAGGAGGTGGGGAACATTCCTGTGGCTCAAGGACTTAGCAGTTTAATGAATTAGAAACTTTAAAAAAGCAATTTAATTAGGTGAAAACTGGTTTTGCATAACAAAAAGCCAGTTGAAAGAGAAACTAAGGGCATTTATTTTCTGACAGTGTTTCTGAAGCATACTGAAATGCCATGTTCTGAAAATTCAGCGGGTATTTTTTGTATCCAAAGAATTAATTTCATACTTTGCCTTTTAAAACTGACTGTGATGTTAGATGACCTGTATACTGACTGAAGTGGAGGCTTGCTGAAAAAACTGTGATCACTCATTCAAATCGATAAGAGGGGATTCAGAGGAGATAATTTCCTCATGAAAAATCTTCTGACTTAACTTTTAAGTTACTTTTAAAATACACTGATGACCAATGAACCCTTTCATTCCACTGCTTTGGGTTTTTTTCCATCATAATCACCAAAGTTCATCAGGAATAAATGGTAGTAATAGCTCCCTTTAAGGGATTCATACAGTGATGGAAAACACCACTTACACGTTTCAAAATACTGATACCAAATAAAAGATACTAATTGTAGGTACTGCACGCTGTTCAGTCTCATGGACAGAATTAGTGAATTAGGCATTTCTGGGGGGGGGGGGGGGGGGCCACTAAGC